>CM076584.1:1588379430-1588700512 GCA_034641835.2 Pinus albicaulis | reverse complement strand
GGGAAATGGGGAATTTGGTATCTTTAATGATTTAATGGTTAAAATCTTTGGGGACTCGTAGCTTTTAATTTTCAAGAACTTTTCTTGAATTTTTTCAAAATGAAAATGAAGTTGAATTACGAGATATCGGCATGAAGTTTCAGAAAGATAGTAAGCTTTGATACCAAATGTTATGAAACCATCTCACAAAATAGAAGAAAAGAGAGATCAACGATTTAGAAATCACCTCTTCGAGGGGGAAACCTCCTTTACATTACATAATTGAACAATTCTTGGATGATACAAATGAAAAAACCTCCTTTCTATATATAGGAGTCCATGTGGTCACAATATAATCCTAGCCGACCTAACAATAGTAATGTAAGGGCACAACAATAACAATAAGGGGGCTACACTGACAATAATAAGGGACTACACTAGCAATATAGGGACCTACCACCACAATACAAAGCTCTAGGAAAAAAAATTTATATATATATAATAAAAATAAAAATAAATAATAATTAATAATTAATTAATAATTTAAAGAAGACTTTGCAAAAGATGAAAATCTTGAAAAAGTATCTCAATTCACAAAATGACTTGTTGATAAAACATAATATTTCACTCCAAAAGGCTACAGAAAATGAGATGACTTCAGTTCATGAGAATTAATGCAAGGTTGCATGAGGACATGTAACATCTTCTGTTGGGGGGAAATGTTGGGTCTCCAAAACGACAACTTTTTCATCATCTTTTCATTCACTTTTAACCATATTGGCACTATATTATAACCTCACACTAAGATCATTTTCATGATCATATATAGGTTTATCATTTTTTTTGTAAGCTTAGTAGGACCTTTCTTTTCATTATCTGCAAAAAAGGAAAGTTACATCCATATCCATATGATTAGGTGGCCTAAACTTGCCTAGAGGGAAACCATATATGTTGGCCACCTAATGGAATTATAATCCGTCCAAAAGAAAAATGTTATAAGTATATTAATCCATGCTAAATAATTTGAGTATCCTTATATTTCCTAGAGTCTAGATAATTGTAAACATAACTATAGACATAATGAAAATTATAAGCTTGCTACATACAGTAAAAGAGAAAACAAAGGAAATAACACCAAGCTACTCATCATCAGCTGAATCGACAGGAGTAGGGTCCTTCACATTGGAGCCCAGAAGTTCAGTTTGAGGGATACAAGGAATAGTTGCTCGATACAGCTGAGTTGACCACTCTGCTTCTGAAGCTGGAATTGAATTTTATGAAATTAATTTTTGTAATACAGAAACCCATGTGAGGATGAGGGCACACCAGAAGGAAGTTGTTCTAAATCTTTGACCATGAGAGTTTTCATTATCCAATACAGATGAAGCACTTGTTTATACTGTGAGGATCTACCCCAGGTATGTCCGAGATCGGGAACCAAAATTTTCAAATTATCCAAATCTATATCTCGAACCCCCACCTTTTGATTTAGCTCTTCTTCCCATTATTAAATAAGTTGCCACACCTCGGCTGAAGTGTCGTCATGGTATGCATTAGTCGCTTCATTAATAATACTAGAGACAAATTTTTGACCTCATGTTTTATCCACAAAAGTGATGGGTTGGCTAGCTACAGGGGAGTTTTGAGACTTTCTTCCTCAGTCGCGTGAACCCTGTGAAACCTTTCTCTTTCTGGAGGCAGCATGAGCCATCAAACTTAGGCACATGTGAGGCCTTTGAACAACAAACTTAAACCATGTGAGCCGAATCAAAGGAAGCTTATACCGAAGAGTAATAAGCTTCTAGGGTTCGTTCTAGAATAGGAGAGTCGTAAGTCAAAGCTTGAACCAACTAATACTGAACCAATGCCCAATGAAGACTCGCAAGAGGTGCCTTCCCCAAGTCACAGTGCAGCGCCGACCAAATCCAATGCAAAACGAAATTACAAACAGGAAACTTGCAGAACTTACCAAGGAAAAATCTAGAAGCAAGCCCCGCATAATGTCTCTTTCACCTTTAGGGTTTGAATTAATAAACTCCATGCGAAGGTTCAACTCTCCATGTGCTTCGTGCATGTGGAGGGTGGTGGAGGAGCCTCTTGGGATTAACATTGCATTCAATGAGAAAAAGTGGGTCTTATGGGCTCTAGCTCGCACCACGATCAGGGAATATATGGGTTTATCGTTATTATTTTCCAAAGCATTATTTTAGTATTTTGAGTGAATTTGTGGTTAAATATTATAAAAATAACATGTATTCACTTAGATATGAAATTTGGATGAGTTTTGTGATGTGTGTAGGCATATTTGAAGATTCTAGTAAAGTCATATTTGGTCTCTAAGTTTCAAATTCGAATTTCCTCTTAAAACTCTTGAAGATTTAAGGAATATTTGAGATAATCATTGAAACACATTTGATGGAGAAAATTCATGAAAATTTTTATAGTATTTCTTATCAAATTTTTTAGAGATTTGTGAGAGGATATGTAGAGATGTTACTTGCTAGATGTTAACACATGGTTGTAACCACATGAGATATTTTTGGATCTAGGATATATTTGTGTATCTACATTTATTAATTAGCTATATTATTTTTTGTATAAATAAGAGTGCCTTATTCATTCAAAAGGACGAACTCTTGGAGCATAATCCCAAATTATGATGGAGTAAAATACATCTGATAATTTCTTGTGTTATTTATTTTAGATTTTTTTTTTATTCTTATTTTGTTGTAAGATGTATTTTTATAATTCATGTAGTTTCATAATATATGTAGTCTATATTAGTTATCTTATGTTTTAAAATAGTTTCTTTTGTACATCAACAATAACACTTTGTTTAATGTTGCAATTGTGATCTTTCAACACTTGATCAAATATGGTGATTTAGATTAACAATAATTTTCGAGCATTAAAATTTTGATGTAGTTTCTGTCCAAACTAAGACAAATCTTGAAAAACTAAAACATGGGTTTTGTGTAAAATGAGCCATTTGGTTGCAATGAATAAATTTCTTCAAAACAATGCACAATTTTGGAGATATTAGAGGATGTTTCAAATGTGATTTGTCATATTTCATGTTGCGGCTAGAAAATGTATCAAAATAATAATAATAATAATAATTGTCCATGAAATTAAGAAAGAGATCACTCATTTTGCATATAAATCAATCTAATTTTTGAATTCATCACAATTCTCTAAAAATTATCTAATATTTTTAATTAAGAAATAATTTACATTTCAATGATCATTTAGGAATTGATTTATTCATTTGTTTTAGGTGCTTTATTTTCAAGATTATAATTGTCACTTCATTCTTATCCATATTGCAATCAAGCACTTGAGAAATATAAAAATTCAAAAAAAAAAAAGATTTGAATTCTAAAACATTCTCATTTGTGATTCGAGTTGTTTTCCTTCATAGAAATAGACTTCAAATTATTTCTAGATTAACTTTATAAGCTTTCATAGATTAAATTTACTCACTTTTATAGATTAGAGTTTTCCATGCTTTCGTAGATTAAGTTTACATGCTTTCCTAGATTAATTTTTCAATGTTTTCCTAGATTAATTCCTCAATTCTTTTCTAGATTAATATTTCATTTAATTTGTTTTTATAGAGTAGAAATTTATTTCATTGCAATTTATTTCTTTTATAATCAAAATCTAAACTCCTAGTATATACTTTGTTGTATAATTCACAAGTTTACAATCTCATATTGACAATTTAATTTAAAGTAATTTAAAGCATAATTAAATTACCCAACATGTATAATTACCAAGACACAAAAATAAGATGGACATGATGCGACACGACAAACATAAGACAAACAAAAAATGATAAAGAAACAAATTTTACATGGAACACAACTTAGAGTTTCTACTAAAATTAATGTTTCAAATCTCGGCCATTAACGGGAAGAGGGTCAGTTCTAGCCTACGCCGAATCCCCCCATTAATCCATGCCCAAAAGTGTTCATGATAAGAAACTCAATACTCAAGTACCCAATGGCAAGTCATCCCTTTACGTTTAGGAGGCCCACCTTCAAACATACGATCATGAAAGATGGGTGAGGGACCACATGGCTGGCTTATGTGGCAGAGAAATGGCATAATGAACTAGTTGGTGGTTGCAAGGGGTTACTCGCTACCGGATGAGGACCATCTTGCAGAAATTTTTTCTCTTTGGGATATCACCCAAAAAGTGGTGGGTAACACTACCCTAATCTGTCCACACGTGCGAGTATTCTCTATCATTTTTTAGAGCTGTTACAGGGCCAAAATGTCAAGGCTTGAGATTTCAGGGGCCGAATTTTTAGGGTATGGCTAGAATTCTTAGATTTGAACAACATTGACTTTGATTTGGTGGAAGAGACTTTGATGAGGGTTGGCTTGGGTTCTTTTTTACTGTCTTCGTATTTGTCTTATGACTTGGACGATATATCAATTTGATCTGATTCTATAAGAAGATGATTTTCTTAGGTTTCCCGCTTTGTGGGGTTTTGCCCTAACATGGAGTGGAATTTCCCATGTTCTTTGTCTCTTGTGATCTTCATATTTTGTATTTTGATAATTGTTTGACGAATAAGAACATAATAAATTAAATAAGAAGCCAACAACCATTCACAAGTGATTATCAAGTAAGAGAAATCACCCTAATCTACAAGCATATTGATTTCTCCACAATAAAGACTAAGAGTAACATTATGTATACTTTTAAGAAAGTTAATAATAATAATTTTTAAGTATTTCTCAAGCTTAAAGAATTTTTGAGTTATTTTGGATTCATTTGTGAGATTTTTGTTCACTCTTTTATAAGTTATTATCATGGGCATACATATATTTCTCAGAGTTATGCATTTTACCACGTAATTGTTTTCTTAAATTAAAGTAACATTTAAATTTCTCTTCTGAATCCTATCTCACAAATCCCAAGCTTTTTGGGCTTGTTTCATTGAATATGCTTCATTGTTAATCATCCATATTATAATTATAAATTTGAGTGGTTTCTGCTATGGAAATGTGTTATCAAACATCTTGTATGATAGAGTGATGATGTTGCGTCCAGTGTCAGTTGGGCCACTGAGACACCCACAAATACGAAGAATGGCACCAATGATTCCATGGGTAGGTGGAGGTGAGGCAGGGTGGTACTAGATGCCCACATTTGAGGGTTGGTTCTTTTCCAAACCTCAGGTTATTCTTGAGTTCCCATATGTTGGTGTGTATTTCCGAGGAGATCCAAAGATGGGCTTTCCCTGAGGTGATGCTTGGGGCCTAACAGGTATGTGACCATGATTTCTGCATTTGATGATTTATATGTATTGTGGTTTATGATATATCTCTATGTTAATACCATGTATATTTTGAATGCCGATGTTGGTCCCAATGGGCTCTGAATGGAAAGGTTGGTGGGAATTGATCCTCAGTGTGCTAGTGGGGCAGGTGTTGGTACTGGATCGTGACACCAGAGAGATGACAGGAGGACAAGGACCCTGAGAGGTCGGCTCGCCAGCATATGGAGATAGGTGGTACCTCTGGGGAAGGGCAGGTTATAGCTCTTCGAGCTGAGGTGGAGATATTATGGGAACGTGCTAAGGTTTCTAAGGCGCACACTAATTTTGTCGAGGATGCTTTGGATCATGTGAAAACCTTACCTAATGCTGGATGGGCCATGTTGGATGAGGACACCATCAAGAGGATGATAGCACCAGACAAAGTGAGGCACCCTATCCTCCTTCATCTTGCAGTGGTTGCGTATACTGCTCGACCAATCTTCGTTCCAGTACCAAGTGAGTTAGGAGGGCCTCATGAAGAAGGTGCATGTGGTGATGGGCGAGTTGGTCCCCAACCCTAGATTTAGTTT
Organism: Pinus albicaulis; assembly: GCA_034641835.2. Taxonomy (NCBI): domain Eukaryota; kingdom Viridiplantae; phylum Streptophyta; class Pinopsida; order Pinales; family Pinaceae; genus Pinus; species Pinus albicaulis. The sequence goes on along the minus strand of CM076584.1, from coordinate 1,588,694,670 downwards.
TTGTATGTACCACAGGAAGCACCCATTATGAGGATGCTCTCCTTCTTGATGACTCATTTTTTCTGGCATGGCCAATAAAAGTATATTTGTATATTTTTTGATGATGGTATATATATATATATATATATATATATAAGTTCAATTTTTTTCATCCCTCGTGATGTGTCTATATGATATGATATTCATACATGTGATGTACTTTTCATTTATTTGATGGATATGTTCATTATGCTTTATGTGTCTCGATGATGATATATATGTGATACATTCCAGTCTAGGATTTTATTAGCTATGTGGTTGACTATATGATTTTTACTTCTTGGTATATGTGAAAAAGTGACATGATCAAAACCACGAGCTAACATTTGGGCATGCAGGTATTTTTGAAAAAGGCAAGGGTCACATGAACCTTTTATTAAACTGTGATACGACAAGATGGGAGTCAAGGAACACATGCAAATGATTGATACCAAGGTGGGAGGCATCGGCCAAGAGTCCTATGATGACATTGTATTCAGCTTGATTTGTGGTGGTGTTGTGTTATTCAACAACCCCCATTATTTTAGAATAGTTACCTTTGAAAAAATAACAAGGACCCTTTTAAAAATTTTAGAGTAGTTCAAATAAAACCCTTAACAGATTAATTCAAATACAAATATGAATGAAATGGGTTAAAAAACATTGAGTTTTCATTTAAAAGACACTTAAGCGGAGAATGTTAAGTAAATCGCAATCGCAATTGCAATATCACATGAAATAGATATGTCTCCTAAAAATCCACTCAACACAAATTGTGATGCGAAATACAACAAAGTATGTTAATAAAGGAAAAAGGATTTTTCCCGAACAAAATTCCACGAGAAATAAACCACGAGGCACACTTACGCCATGTAATCAATCAAAAAATCTCATTTCACAGTTTTATCACAACAATATTAAACCATCCTTCACATTTACCCGATGCGATATACTCTATCGCATCGCACTTTCGCTACGTAACCAATCTTTCCCCCTGTTTATTTCCATCAAAATTGCGATTGTGATATTGCAATCGACGAAAGGTAGTTGATCGTCATTCTAAAAAGGTTCACACATGAATGGCATCTGCGATGCGAAAATATCTTGTTTAAATGTTGGAATGATTGCGCAAGCACATCAACCCATACTTTCCATTAATGTCATAACTTAAATGGTTTTTACAGCTCATTCCTCCGAAAATGATTTGACCGCAAGAGTATTGAATTTCTGGATTATCTGCATGCCAAGTTTCATTCACTCGTTATTTCCATTATTATGGTACTTTCTTATTTGTAAAACAATATTTCCTCTTTTCTACTTATCATTCTTGATTTTTCGCCGGCGAGTCCAAATAAACAGAGCTCTTCAGAAATGTTGAAATTTCCGAAGAAATTGAAAAAAACCCATGGCACCCACAAATCCTACAACTAGTACAAATGAAATAACAAAAATTATCCCTCTATTCATAGACACGACATGCGGGTCACAAAGTGGTTCTTCCTCTTGGGAAGCAATTTATTTATTTGAAGATGAGAAACCCCATAGGGTTGAATGGAAAGCTACTTCAGATGCTTCTGATTCTTCAGAAGCTACTATAGAAGAATTCACCAACTCTTTTCTACAACGGATTGTTGCACGCCCCAAATTTTTACCATATACTTATATGGTAAAATGGATAATCGAAAATCTCAATATTGGAGACAAAAATTTCCTAAAAAGTAGAGGAACAATGATAGGATCTTTAAAAGTTGAATATTTGAAGTCAATGTATCACATTCCGGACCCAGAGAAGGTCTATGATAAAGAATTTATGGCACAACTTGCCAAGGAGAATGAACTAAAGTCAAATCATATAAATCAATGGAGGAGAAACCCAAACAAACATAAAAATGATGATAAGGGTATGTATTCCACCGATTCTCTTGCTAGTCCCTATTGTTATGTTGTTGCAATGATGTCTAGACTCTTCGTTCAGCTTGATACCACTAAATTCTCAGTTTAATGGGTTCCCCGTATGGAATCAGTTACAGATTCTTATATCATGGACCGGGGAACTTTTTTTTCAAATAATATCGCCACCCAGATTCTTGAATATAGAAAGAATAGTTCCATTTCGTCCAAAATATTTCCCCCATTTTACATGAGCACTTATATTATGGATGTTGTATGTTTTACCTCATATTTTCCAACCATAGGTTGGAAATGTACTACCCAAGACCCTCTTCCCATTCATGTTTATCATAGTATTCTATGGGAATCAAAATATGAAAATCATTTTTAGAAAATCTTCCATGGAGTTATACTCCCATTATTTCAGGTTGTGCTCAATGGAAAATCCCCTATGTTATCTAAGGAATCTCAAGTTTACTTCTCCTCCATTGGAAAATGGTTCGATGAATAATTTTTTACCTATGTTAGAGTCTTCGAAAGCTTGGCTCGACCACATATTTTACCATTTAATGTTCCGGATAAGCTTATCGCAAGAGAAATTGCTTATCAAACTGTCAATAATGAATTAAATAAGTTTCTGAAGGAAGCTGAGAAATATTCATGGCCAACTATTCCTATTCATTGTGGTGTCTACGAGTTAGACAACTATAAGCATGCAGGGTTAGAGGTCAATCAAATTCTATGCTTGAAATTGTATACAATTTCAAACATACAATATGACCCAAACAAAGTTTCCAATGATTTCACCACTCAAGTCAAAATCAGATCATTTGTGCATGAAGACGATGATTTTGATGAATTATTTGAGTCAGCCAACACTTATTCCGTAGTTCATAAGTTAGCAGCATCACGCCACAATCTACGCCAGCTTTCAAAATTCACGCAGTACAAAAACAAAATATTGGAATGGATTCCTTTAAATATAATAGAGGTATCCCAACCCATCAAGCAAAAAGAGCAGTAAAAAGAGAAACCACCTAAGGATACTGAAGTCCTTAGAAAAATAGAAGAGGATAAGTTTGTTGAAGTTCATACCAAGAATTCACAATTTCCAAGTAACTTAAATGATGTCTGGAAGAATTTTAGTCAACAACTCCAAGGAGACCAATAAATTGTGATCATTGGTCATCAACAAAGAGTGGAAATGCCTCAAAGAAAAAGTCAGAACCCATTTACTGCTGAGTCAACTGACAAGTGAGTTAGCATATAACAAGTGGAGTACATCCCGGCCTACCCTACTTCAAAAAATTATTGAAAATTGAATAAATTCCTGCTCTAGACATATTTTACAGTCCCAAGAATAAATTTGTCATGAGCAGGCAAAGAAAAAGGAGGAGAACATAACAGTCTCAACTCCTTATTCCTGGAGATGTTCCTATGGAGGTATTTTGGAAAGATTTGTAAGTAGATCCTTCTCAGGATCTAACTCGTTTAACTCAGATCACAGGAGCCTATGCAATTTCCACTATAGATAAGGCCACCAAAGTTCAAGAATTAAGCAAAAAAAAGGATGAAAGAATCCTTCAATTGGAACATGAATTACAAGAAGAGAAGCAGAGTGTCAATCAACAACTACAGGTACAATTACTATAGCTCCAAGAGAGCCTAGATCAATTAAAGTTGCAGCACCAAAATGAAATTGGCGCTAAGGATACTTAGATTCATAAATTTCAATTCATTGTTGATAAATTAAAAGATAATCCAAAAATAGATGAATTTAGGAAGGAAGCATTGGAACTAAATACCCTGTTGGAACAACAACAAGTTGTTTTTTGCCAAAAGTTATCTAGTATTATTGAATTATGTGAAAAAAGTGATTCACTGAGGAATCAAATAGCGGACCAAAGAATCAACTTTGATGAGATCGATGATAAGGTGTCACAGTATGTCAACTGGAAAGATACTACTGAAGGTCGAAAGACTAATCTTTCCAGCATTGAAGATTCCAAAAAGGAAATTTTCTTTACTGATTGGAACATACAATTGAAACAAGCTGAAAGGGAGAATTGCAGAGCTAGAGATTGCTAATAATATTGTTGAAACATTCATCTAGAATCTCATTGATGCTAATATTATTGATAGATTCCCTCCTGGTTCTCTACCTATTGTTAAAGATTTTATAAAGCAATGGCAGCAAATATCCAAGGTAAATGAGGAAAGCATCACAAAATTGGAGAAGATGGACTCGGAAAAATATTGGAAATATTTGGTTAAGCCACATAGCCAATGGCTCATGTTGTATTGTCTAACAGATACTTCTTCCTGTATGATTCCTCCACTTTCAGATTTGGTTTATACTGGACATTTGAACATCATGCTAGGCCAACCTCTCGAGGTTCATCCTATGCTCAATGTCCTTCAACTGAAGGAATGAATGGCCAATGATACAACAATATAATCTTGAAGCAAGCCACCCCACTAAATTATGTTTATGTTTTTAATTTCACTTAGTTTAAGAAGAGTTGTTTAAACCTCATCAAATTTTTATTGTAATTACTATTTTTGAACGCTTTATTTTATTATATAAACCCCTTCATGTCTTTTAAGAAGGGGTCCTGAAATGTTGAAAGGAATACTTTACAGAAGTCACACTTTTGTATTCTTAAAGTTTTCTTAATAGAAAAGGTTGGACCAGATATTGTTTTTCAAATGAGCAGAGTTAGCATATACATGGTACTTTTATCTTTATATTAATTTTCTATTCCAAATGAGAAATAGTTGATTTTTCTTATGGTTTTTTGTTATATGTATCTTTTTAACAGAATCTAGCATTAATTCACTTTTGAACATGTTTGATTTCCATCTTTTATACATATTCAATACATGCAGTAAACATATGTGATATATGCTTATTCAATTGATTTAATTAAATCAATTATTTTAAATTATTTTCATCTCTGTAAGTGTTTGTATAATTTTTATTCGCATTCGCTGAAAGATCATCTCTTTAAATCGCACAGAAAGATGATTCATCCCAAGGTAGATATAGATAGGTTTATTAATTTTCTTGAAGCTTGTTATCACTCCAATCTATCAAGTTAAAATTAGTTAAAATACCATCCATCCAACCAATTATATTTCATTGGGAAACGGGTCCTATAAATCCAGTCGGATCCACCATATTAAACAGATAAGCGACGGTTTTCAAGCCCCCGACCGGGTGGTTTTCCCCGATGTTGTTGCACCGATTTTCGGGGCCTCAACATTTTTGGCGCTAGAAGGAGGTCCATCAAACTATGAATGGCACCATAGCTTAATCCAAAAAACAAAGACCATCAGAAGAGTCATTCTCCCTCCAAATCTCCTACAACTTCTAGTCCTCGTTCAAGATCCCATATCCATAGATCAGAAGTTGTTCAATCTTCTCCCAAGTCTCCTTATTCCATTCCAAAAGAAATCTCCCCCAATTATACCCTAGAATCGCCTGAAGTACAGACCTTAATAAAGAAACTGGAAGAAATTTCTATTTCAGTAGAAAATCCTATGCTTTCTTAAACCTCTAAAGGAAGTGTTACTTCCATATTACAAGGCACTGGTTTATTAACTCGTTCTAAGAGTGAAAAGCTTGGAATAATCCCTTTTTAGTTTCCTCTTCATTCTCAGCGTAGGAAATCTCTGATATCTAAGACTCAAACATCCACTAGTGATATTATTTCATCTTATTCCCTTCAAACTCCATCATTTATTCCTCCTTCTGTTACATCTTCTCAACCGATTTCTTCATCAATTCACATCTCTTCTTCTTAGACTATAAGCACTACTTCAAGCAGTATAATTTTAGTGGTTTTATCTTCTTCACCTAGATCCACCACTGGAACTACTTCTTACACTCCAAATCCTTCTTCAAGACAATTCAATCCTCCAATTCACACAATGGAAAACAGACCTTAGACCAATCCTAGGGTTGTTCAATTAGCATATCCTTTTCATCCTTTACCTAAACATCCAGAAAGATACCTGCCAAAGTATAATCCAGACGAAGATATCCCTATAGAAGAACATATTCATAATTTCATGTTGTCTATGAATCTAAATAATGTCTCTGAAGAAAATTGTGTAGTAAGATTGTTTCTCGATACTTTTCAAGGATCGGCTAGATCATGGTACTTTTCACTACCAACAAGAACCATTACTAGTTGGGAAATATTTGAGGAAATTTTTCGGACTAAATTTGGTGATGATTGTACCACTGCTACTCTCATCAATGATATTTCAAATCTCAAAACAAATCCATGTGAAAATATTAAATATTTCAACTCGATATTTAACAAATTACTCAATAAAATCCTAGCTACATCTAAACCAGGTGTAGATGTACAAATTGAATGGTATATATCATTTATTCCTTACAATATAGAAATTTTCGTAGATAGAGCCAATAAGGCTACTTTGGTATAAAATATGAAAGAGGCTCTTGCTGTGGAAAAGAGAATTCTTGCTCTAGAAAAGAAAATTGCACAGGAGGATAGAAAACTAAAAAAAATTCAGTTAAGGATGAACCCAAAAAGAAAACATCTAAGGATCCTTACTATCTTGAAGGATTATAAAAGGTTCTTAAAACTATGTCAAATGACATGGTTGAAATAAAGAAAAAAGTAGTTGAATCTTCTTCAAAGAAACCCTTCAGATCTTTTAAGAAGACCCAAGCTTCAAATTCTCAACCACCAAATGTAATCTCAAACACTGAATCAAATCAAGAAGAAGATCGAGATGAAACAATATTATCTGAAGAAGAATCACATGATGAAGAATTATTCGAAGTTCATGGATTATGGGACTTTATTCTTCCTACATCTGATAATGAAGATGAACATGAGGTGCTACCAATTAACACTAGAAGTAAAGATTATACAAATCTTCATCAGTCTCCTCAAAAGCAGAAATCACCATCCCATATTGTTAAGGATAAAGTTGTTAACAAAAGGAATCCTTATCCTCAATAAAGCCCAACTTCTTCTACCACTCCATCTACATCAAAGACCCTCTCTGATACTATACAGTATAATATAGTGGAAGACATGAAGAAAGTAAAGGCAAATATGTCCATTTATGAGGTGAGTAAATTAAAATAGCAACAGGAAATATTACTCAAAGAACTGAACGCATTCCTTGCTTCACCTTTACCTTCCCCTGTTACTTCCAAAGCCTCAAAAAGAGTTGACAAACCTCCTACTGATTCATCTGGAAAATTTGATGCAAATGATGATATTCTAATCAGAGACGGATCTAATTCACATACTCCTCCTTTTCTTTTGGCTTTTGAAGTGTTTAACAAAAATGTGAAAATTTGTATAATAGACTTTGGAGCTTCTTCAAATATCATGTCGTATTCTATTTACCTGAAGTTAAATATTTCTCCACAAAAGTGTGTAGTACAAATTGTGCAATTAGACAAAACCAAATAGGAGAAATTAATTTTTTCTTATTAGACTAGCATCTAATTCAAAAGTTCATCAAGTAATTGATATTTTAATTGTTGATATTCCTAATTTTTACGGTTTAATTGTGAGTAGATATTGGTTAGAGAAACTTCATGGTTATTTTGCAACTGATTGGTCTCATATCTGGCTTCCCTACAATGATAATCCAAATCAAATTCGAGTTGATCACAAAAAACACATGAAATATTCATAAACTGACTTCGAGGATGAAAATGAACCCATGGCTTTTACTAATAACATTTTTGGAAATTAATCTGTCGAATCTTTTTTAGGAAATTTCAGTGCACATAAATCTCCATTTCTTATCAACTCAGTTAATTCTCAAAATGAAAAAATTTCTCAGTTAGCCTCTTCCAAATGTATAAATATCATAAACAAACCTTGTGTTAAAACTTTATTCTGGACATTATACTTTGATGGATCAAAATCTAGTGAAGGTGCAGGAGTTGGTTGCATACTAATTATTCTGGAAGGAGAAAAGACAATGTTGGCATGTAGGCTAGAATTTTAGTGCACAAATAATACTGTAGAATATGAGGCACTGGTCCAAGGCTTGTACAAAGTAATAGATCTCAGTGTTAAATATCTTCAAGTATATGGTGACTCTGAAATAGTTATCAAATAGGTAAGAAATACTATTCACTATATTTCTAATCATCTCAAGAATTATTAGGCATTAGTATAATCTCTTACCTCACATTTCTTATCATTCGATTTCTCGTCTATTCCAAGGATCCAAAATGCTAGCGTTGACCTTCTCGCTAATGTAGCATCCAGACTTATTCCTTCTAAGGATTATAGTCTAAATATATTTTCTATAGAATTGATTATTCGCCCATATATTCCTGATAATGTCACTAATTGGAGAGTATTTAATGATGATGAAGATGTTCTAACCTTTCTCACATCAGAAGGGTCATATGATGATTAGCTAGTTGATGAAGACGAACATGAAAGACAATTGACTCAAAAAACTGAAGAGAATTCCATACCTAAATTTGTGGTCAAAATTAAAAATCTTTATGATCTCAAAGACAAGTTTAAGAAGGTTAATAATTCTAAATTGCAAAGTTCAACTTTAAGGTTTGAACTAGTAAACCTTGGCACATATCTAATTTCTCAAAATATTAATTTAGGACTTGGTCTTTCGTCTGATGAAATATTAACCTTTGTTCATTTACTGAAGAAATACAAGAACTTTTTCGCATGGAAATATGAAGATCTCAAAACATATGATACCTCCATTATCCAACATACTATCCCAATGACATCCACTAAAAAACCCATACAACAAAAGTTAAGGAAAATTCACCCTAATTTCAAAGTCAAATCAAAACTGAACTGAATAAACTCCTTAAGGAAAATATCATCTTCCCTGTTAGGCATTCAAAGTGGGTCTCAAACTTAGTCCCTATTAGGAAAAAGAATGGTGACATTCGCATTTGTACAGATTTTAGGAACTTAAACAAAGCTTGCTTAAAATACAATTTCCCATTACCACCTATGAAACAATTTTTGCAATCAGTTGCCTAATCTGAATTAATGACTTTCCTTGATGGATTTTCAGGCTACAATTAGATTCTGGTTCATCCTGAAGATAGGTTAAAGACTACATTTAGAACTAAATGGGGAACTTATTCTTATCAGAAAATGCCTTTTGGTCTCATCAATTAAGGAGCAACTTTTCAAAGAGAAATGAATATTGCTTTCAGAGGAATAATAAACAAAACTGTGGTTGTATACTTAGATGATATAACCATTTATTCCAAGAAAATAACCGACCACTACCACGATCTTAAGCAAATCCTTGAACGTTGTTTAAAGTGTGGAATTTCTTTAAATCCAAAATAGTCTTATTTCTCTTTAAGTGAAGGAAAACTTTTGGGATTTATTGTGTCAAAAGAAGGAATTTGCATAGATCTAGAAAGGATAAAGGCAATTTCTGAAATCTCTCTTCCCAATAAAAAGAAATCAATCTAGTCCTTTTTAGGACAGATAAATTTTGTTAAGAGATTTATTCCTAACTTTTCCTAAATTGTTTTACCATTGCAAGTAATGATTAATAAAAATGCACTCTTCAAATGGGGACACAATGAAAGAGAAGCATTTGATCTAATCAAGCAAGCCATCATAAATTATCCTTCTCTAACTACCCCAGATTTTTCTAATCACTTCATTTTATATACTTTTTCTTCTGAAACATCTTATGCTAATGTGTTAACACAAATCAATGATCAAAATATTGAAGCACCCATTTCCTTCTTTAGTTCAAATCTCCAAGGTTTTGAACTAAGTTATTCAGAAGTGGAAAAACAAGCCATTGTTGTTTACAAATCTTTAAAGCATTTTAGAACTTTTCTCCTAAATACACGCACCAAGGTAATAGTTCCATTTTTAGTAGTAAGGAAACTACTTATTCAAAAGGAACTAGGAGAAAAGAGGGAAAATTAGGTTAATTCTATACAGGAATATAACATTGACATAAGACCAGCCAAAATCATCAAAGGGAAAGGTCTCTGCAGATTAATATCTGGAGCATCCAACATATAAGATGATGAATATTTAGGTAACACTGTACACATTTTTGAGGTAAGCCTGAACGACTCTGAATCACAGTATGCTAATCTTATCTTTTATTTAAAAAATGGATATGCTCATATATAACTCAATTATAAAAGAAAAACAGCTTTAAGATTGAATGCTAATCAATATCAGATCATAGATAATGTTTTATTTAGAAAAAACTATGACTCTATACTATTAAGATGCCTTGAAAAGTCTAAAGCACAAAGGGTTTTGCAGGAACTCCGTGATGGACCCGCGGGTGGAAATTTTGGAGGAGATACCACAGCACACAAAAGCCTTCATGTAGGATATTATTGGCCAACATTGTTCAAAGACGCTCTTGCATATGTGAGAAATGTAAAACATGCCAAATTGCTGCTGGAAGATAAAGAAAACCATCTTTACCCTTGTCGTCGGTCAACATTAAACAACCTTTTGAGCAATGGGGACTGGACATCATAGGTGGGATTTTTCCTAACTCATCCAAAAAGCATAAATGCATTCTCACTGCAACAGACTATTTTACTAAGTGGGTAGAACTTGTTCCACTAAAGGTAGCTAAATTTGAGGCCATCATTGAATTTATCGATCAATTCATTATCACCAGGTTTGGCTTACCAAATGCACTTATGTTTAACAATGTGTCTTACGTTTTGGGAAATATTATGACTTAGTTTGATCTCAAAAGAAAGTTTTAAACTTAAATATTCTGCTAATTACTATCCCCAAGGGAATGGTATAGCAGAAACAACAAATAAAAATCTCATGAGAATCATAAAAATGATTATTGGTCAGAGCCAGAAAAATTGGCATAAGTCTTTAACATTTTCACTATGGGAAGATAGATTTACTCAAACTTATTCTATAGGTACTTCTCCATTCAATCTCGTTTAAGGGAAATAAGTTTTAATTCCATCAAATTTATCTCTTCCTTCATTATCCCTAGTTCAATTTATTGATGAAGTACCTTCTTCTTCCTTACAATAAAAAATGTCTAAGATCCTTAAACTAGAAGAGGAAAGGGAAAACGCCAAATTAACTCATGCTTGACACCAACAGATTGTAAAAAATTCTTGCGATGCAAATTTTGTTTCCCAAAAATAATTTCAGGTTGAAGACCTCGTCCTTAAATGGGACAAGGAACATGAGGAAAAAGGTAAGCATAAAAAATTCCAAAGAATGTGGCTTGGACCATTTCAAATCACAGAACAAATCGACCCATCAACCTTCATGTTACAAGATCTTCAAGGGAGAAAATATTTTCTTCCTGTCAATGGGCTGCTTTTGAAAAAAATATTTTCTTAGAAGAAAATTTTCTTCTAAATTTACCATACTCATTCTTTTATATTTTTAGAGGAATAATGTTTGATTACATACTTTTGGATTTTTGCAACACCTCTGAATTTTTTTATGACTTTTTATTTTTGAAGAATAAAACTTTTTGAGTAAATAAATACAAACTTGAAAATCGAACGAATACTATATAACTTTGAAAAAAAATAAAAATAAAATTAAAATTAAAATTAAATTAAATAAATTAAAAAAATAGAAAATAAAAAAAAAATAAAAAATCCATTGAAATTGTAAATTTTGTAAACCTAAAGTTTGTAAAGCCTTTTTACTTTATTATCAATCAGAAAAGATTCACCTTTACAAACTAAAGACTAGCTGTTAATAAGCATATTTAACTCTAAGTTATCATCCAAAAAACTCTTGAGACATTGATTCTCCCCATTCATTAATTATGCTTTTTCTAGAGAGATTCAAAAATATAAAAACCTAAAAGGGTAAGAGGTATCATCACCAGCCTGCTTACCATGATCATAGGTAAATAATAAACTGACAGTATCACTACTGCATATCAAACCAAAGTAATGGCTCATGATTATTAAATAATCATAAGACAATGGGTCTCATCACGAGCTAGCTTGTTTAGTCCAATTATAACCAGTGAATGACATTGTCAGTTTCTGGTCTCCAAGCCAAGACAATGATTGTTTAAGAACAAGTAAAAAAATTATATGGTTAAGGATTTATCTCAAAAAATTGTAATAATATATGGATAGGATACTGAATCATTGATGGTTTAAAGTTAACCTTGTCGATGCTATAAATGCTTGTTGGCAGTAGTGGCTCTACCTATAACAAAAGGAGTAAATCAAAAGGCTAAGTTGTAAAAAGACACTTACTTTATCTTTTAAACTATTTGATGATTGATATAGAGGAATGAAGATTTTTATTCATGAAAGGTTTCTAAAAGATTAGCAATAAGATGAGATATTTTATTCAGGGTAATTTTATTCATTCAAATATTTCGATAAAAAAATTGTTTCCTTAAATTATTTTTACTTATTTGTAAATACCAAGAAATTCATTTTTCAGAGATAGCTAGTTCTTCCAGTGAATCGCCAATTGTTGTGCTATTCAACAACCCCCATTGTTTTAGAATAGTTACCTTAAAAAAATAATGGGGACCCTTTTAAAAATTTTAGAGTAGAACAAATAAAACCCTTAAGACATTAATTCAAATATAAATATGAATGCAATGGGTTAAAAAACATTGAGTTTTCATTTAAAAGACACTTAAGCAAATAATGTTAATTAAATCACAACCGAAATCGCAATATCGTATGAAAGACATATGGCTCCTAAAAATCCACTCAACACAAATTGCAATGTGAAATACAACAAATAATTTTAATAAAGGAAAATGTATTTTTCCCGAACAAAATTCCACGAGAAAGAAACCACGGGACCCACTTCCGCCATGTAATCAATCACAAAATCGCATTTCACAGTTTTATCACAACAATATTAAACCCTCCTTCACATTTCCCCAGTGCGATATACTCTACCGCATCGCACTTTCGCTACGTAACAACTCTTTCCCCTTGTTTGTTTCCTCCGAAATTGTGATTGTGATATCGCAATCAGCGAAAGATAGCTGATCGACATTCTTAAAAGGTTCACACACTAATGGAATCTATGATGCAAAAAGATCTTGTTTAAATGTTGGAATGATTTTGTGGGCACATAAACCCATACTTTCCATTAATGTCATAACTTAAATCATTTTTACAACTCATGCCTCCGAAAATGATTTGACCGCAAGAGCATTGAATTTATGGATTATCTGCATGCCAAGTTTCATTCCCTTATTATTTCCATTATTACAGTACTTTCTTATTTGTAAAACAAGATGCCCTCTTTTCTACTTATCATTCTTGATTGTTCGCGGGCAAGTCCAAATAAATAGATTTCTTAAGAAATGTTCAAAGCTGTGAATAAATCCAAAAAAACCATGGCATCCACAAATCCTATAGCTACTACTAATGAAATAACATAATTGCTCCCTATATTCACAGACACTACATGCAGGTCACAAAGTGGTTCCTCCTCTTGGGAAGAAATGTATAAGTTATTTGAAGATGAAAAACACGATAGGTTTGAATGGAAAGCTACTACAGATGATTATGATTCTTCAGAAGCTACTATAGACGAAGTCGCCAACTCTTTTCTAAACCTGATTGTTGCGCACCCCAAAATTTTACCATATACTGATATGGTAAGATGGATAATCGACAATCTCAATATTGGAGACAAAACTTTCCTGAAAAGCAGAGGAACAATGATAGGATCTTTCAAAGTTGAAGATTTGAAGTCAATATATCACAATTCATACTCGATGAAGGTCTACGATAAAGAATTTATGGCACAATTTTCCAAGGAGAATGAGCTAAAGTCAAATCCTATAAAGCAATGGAGGAGCAACCCGAACAAACATAAAAATGATGATAAGGGTATGTATTCCACTTAGTCCCTTGCTAGTCCCTATTATTATGTTGCTACAATGATGTTTAGACTCTTCGGTCAGCCCGATACCACTAAATTATCAGTTGAATGGGTTCCCCTTATAAAAGAAGTTACATGTTCTTATATCATGGACTGGGGAACCATTTTGTCCAATAATATTGCCACCCAGATTCTTGAATATAGAAATAATCGTTCCATTTCATCCAAAACAATTTCCCCCATTTTACATGAGTGCTTATATTATGGATGTTGTATGTTTTACCTCAGAATTTCCAACCATGGGTTGGAAATGGAATATCAAAGACCCTCTTCCCATTCATTTCTATCATAGTATTCTATGGGAATCAAAATATGAAAATCATTTCTATAAAATCTTCCATGAAGTTATGCTCCCTTTATTTCAATTTGTGTTCAATGAAAAAGGCACCAGGTTATCTAAGGAAGCTCAAGTTGACTTCTTCTCCATTGGAAAATGGTTCAGTGAAGAATTTTTTACTTATGTAAGAGTCTTCAAAAGCTTAGCTCGACCACATGTTTTACCATTGTATGTTTCGGATAGGCTTCTCGCAAGATAAATTGCTTATCAAACTGTCGGTAATGGATTAACTTAGTTTTTGAAGGACACTAAGAAAGCTTCATGGCCCTCTTTTCCTATTCACTGTGGTGTCTACGCCTTAGACAACTATAAGCATGCAAGGTTAGAGGTCAATCAAATTGTATGCTATAAATTGTATACAATTTCAAACATACAATATGACCCAAACCAAGTTGTCAATGATTTCACCACTCAAGTGAAAATCAGACCATTTTGCATGAAGATGATGATTTTTATGACTTGTTTGAGTCAGTCGACACTTATTTCATAGCTCAGAAGTTAGCAGCATCACGCCTTAATCCACAACAGCTTTGAAAATTCAAGGACTACAAAAACAAAATATTGGAAGGGATTCATTTAAATATAATAGAGGTATCCCTACCCATCACGCAATAAGAGCAGGAAAAAGAGAAACCACCTAAGGATATTGAAGTCCTCATCAAAATAGAAGAGGATAAGTCTGTTGAAGTTCATACCAAGGAATCACAGTTTCCAAGTAACTTAAACGATGTCTAGAAGGAGTTTAATCAACATCTCCAAGGAGACCAAGAAATGGTGATCACTGGTCATCAACAAAGAGTGGAAACGCCTCAAAGAAAAAGTTAGAACCTATTTACTATTAGGTCAACTAACAAGTCAGTTAGCATATAACAAGTGGAGTTCATCCCAGGCTACCCTACTTCAGAAATTGTATTGAAAATTGAATAAATTCCTCCTTTATACATATTTTACAGTACCAAGCATAAATTTTTCATGAGCATTTAAAGAAAAAGGAGGATAACAGAACAGTCTCAACTACTTATTCTAGGAGATGTTACTATGGAGGTAGTTTGGATAGATTCGCAAGCAGGTCCTTCTCAGGATCTAACTCGTTTGACTCAGTTCGTAGGAACCTATGCATCTACCACTATAGATAAGGCCACTGAATTTCAACAGTTAATCAAAGAAAACGATGAAAGAATCCTTCAATTGGAAAAGGAAATACAAGCAGAGAAGTAGAGTGTCAATCAGATACTATAGATACAAGTATTACAACTCCAAGAGAGCCTACATCAATTAAAGTTGCATCACCAAACTGAAATTGGTGCAAAGAATACTCAAATTCATGAATTGCAATTCAATGTTGACAAATTAAAAGATAATCCGAAAGTAGATGAATTTAGGAAGGCAGCATTTGAATTGAATACCTTGTTGGCACAAAAACAAGTTTTTTTTTTCCAAATGTTGTCTAGTATTATTGAATTATGTGTAAAAAAATTGATTCACTGATGAATCGAATAGCAGGCCAAAGAATCAGCTTTGATGAGATCAATGATAAGGTGTCACAGTATGTCACCTGGCAAGATACTAATTTTTATCACTCCACCAGATTCCCAAGGCTGAGGAAGGAATCCCAACAGAGGTAACCACCAAGCTTTTGACTTGATAGTTAGCCCTATCAAGGCAGAGAGGGCTCTCTCCAAATGGGTCACAGCCAGAAGGGCTGGAGAAATTTGGGTTTTAGACTAGATAATTAGTGTAATGGGTTGTTTTGATTTTTTTTTGGTTGGGTAAATCAGGGGATAATGAAATTAGGTCAAGGAAAGCTAGGTCATGGTTATAGAGTTAAATTTGCAGGGTTGAATGGGGCAAGGTAGGTATAATGCCAATCACTTGAAGGAAATGGTTATGGAATGGTTTTTAAAATGTAAGAAGGCTGATAAAAACATAAGGGATGTATTTCTCTCAGATAGAAACAAAATATGATCAGTTACCCAAAATAGAGTGTGGCTAGCATGTATTCTGAATTTCACACCTATAATATCAATGATAAGGTGTCATAGTATGTCACATGGAAAGATACTTCTTGTTATCACTCCACCATATTCCCAAGGCTGAGGAAGGAATCCCAACAGAGGTAATAAAAAACCAAGTTTTTGACTTGATAGCTAGCCCTATCAAGGCGGAGAGGGCTCTCTCCAAATGGGTCACAACCAAAAGGGCTTGAGAAATTTGGGTTTTAGGCTAGATAATGAGTGCAATGGGTTGTTTTGATTTGGTTTTGGTTGGGTAAATCAGCGGATAATGAAATTAGGTCAAGGAAAGCTAGGTCAGGGCTATAGAGTTAAATTTGCAGGGATGAATGGGGAAAGGTAGGTATAATGCCAATCACTTGAAGGAAATGGTTATGGAATGGTTTTTAAAATTTAAGAAGGCTGAGAAAATCATAAGGGATGTATTTCTCTCAGAAAGAATATTTGAAACAAAATCAGTTACCCAAAACAGAGCATGGCTAGCATGTATTATGAATTTCACACTTATAAAAGATCATAATCATATACATGAAAAGGAAATGAAAAATAAATTCACACATATGTCATTGAATAAGAAACAATGAGAGACATTCAATACCATAGGTAGCCCATAAATGTAGCTTCAACTCCTCTTTATTAGCTTGGCCAAAACTGAGTACAAGTTCCCTTGATCAAGTAGCAAAATGAAACTGATTACAACCTTTGACTCATGTGAAAAATAGATTTAAATAGACATGAAAACCACCTCCACTCATCCTCAGGGGTCGAATCCATGAGGTGAGGGAGATATTACACAAAAATTTGAACTGATATCTAGAGTATAGGATGAGAAAAGTGACTCATTCCTATCTCAAGTGAACTGATCATTACACCTCATATGCTTGATTTACCTATTGTATTTACCCTAGTAAATAGTAAATAAATAATAATTACATTCATCTTCATCATTTACATAATTAAATTCAAGATTTACCAAGTTAAAAAGCAAAACTGGAGTGAAACTCAGAAAATTTCTAAAGACTGTAAAAAGACAATTTCCTTGTAAAATGCGCAGTGTCCAGACAGAAATAATGACCTCTGTTCAAGGTTGAATTTGAGTGTCTTCCCTGTATCCAAATATGCTCACTAATGGTGGAAATCCCTTTGAGTATACTTTCTAGAACTACCTTCATTTTTCAAAATGGTTCCCATTTTCCCTATCAAAAACCACTTCTCCCAAGACTAGTAAACGCGTAGCGACTAGGCAGAATTTGAGGCAGAAATATGATTTTTTGATAGTTTGTTTACTTTTTGATGGACCATTTCTCATCCAAAAATTTTGAAACTTCACAAGTTTCATGTCCTCATCATTACAAATCTGCTGGTGGTGGCCATTGTCCTTTATATGCTCTAAAAAAGAGCGTAACATCTAAGGCGCTACGTGTTTAGCAAATATTATGTGTGCAAAATATCCTTAAAAACATAGAAATGTACAAAATGATAAGTTTGCCAAAAAAATTTAAAAATTGTTAGGGTACTTGTTGATCAAGTGTTTGAGGCATGGAGTGACACCTCATCAAGTATGTCTAACTTTTCTTTCTCTTCTTGCTTGGTCAAGGCTTATATTTTTGCATGGGCTCGTTTGAGCTTGGCCCCTGCAATTTTGTTCCTCATGGAATAATGCTTTGCCATATTTATTTGAATGTCATTGTCCTTTTGAGCCTTGGCCAAGAGCTGCTCCAAGTGTTGGTTGAATCTATCAATCCATGATTCTCTGTGCTCATTGATTTCTATGGCAAGTTGTTCATTTAGTGTAAGCTAGTTTGCTAGCTCAACTTCCCTTTGTCTCTCTAGGGCTAGAACTCTTTTCAGTCCTCTAATCCTAGGTCTCTGTCTTGGAGGCTAATCCTCATCATCATCAAGTTCACCAAACTTCTCTAATGTTTCCTCAAGAAACGCTTTAGCCTTCTCTTCCTCTCTTTGTGCTTTGATGCATCTCACCTCATCAATGGTGTGTTTTGTCTTCAGCTGTTGGTTCTCTTGCTTGAGAAAGGTAATGAAAAACTTGTACCTATCAAGCTTAACTTGGATCTCTCTAATCTTGGCTTCCCTCTCTTGGGATGATCAAGGAAGGATCATCATCATAAATTGTTTCCAAGTCTATAAGTTCAAAATCTACCTCTTTCTCATGGAGGACTTCCTCTTCATGTATGTCCACCTTTGCCATCTTTTCCTTGTCTTTTTGTACCTGATTTTGTGGGCGAAGAAGGCAGGGCCCCTCACACAATATGTGGGGAAAACACCCACCTATGACCTCTCTAATAGTTATGTGCCAATGTGTCCAAATCAGCCCTCTTAGGCTTACTAATTTCACCTTTGCTAGGTTGCCATGATGTATTTGGTGTCAAAAACCCTAGGGATATGATGGAATGAAATGAAAGTGTATGAAGTGAAGACCGGTGTCAGGAAACGCAGGAGATGGTTATATGGAAGGGAGCATAGCCAAGTGAAACCCTAGGACTTAGGTTTTTAAAGGATATGATAGTTTATGGAATAGGGATATAAAAGTAGGGAGTTTTAGAAAATATTTTAGGATTGTGAGGAAGAGTATATGAAGGTTTAGGGATCATTTTTGGAATCAAAATTAGTTTTTAATGAACACTAGGGTTTTGTGAATTTAGAAGGAGGTACTAGATTCACTTAAGCAAAATGACACCTCCAATTTATATTTGATAGAATGGAAATATGAAAATTTGTTACTTACTGGCATATGGAGGCATGAAGACTCATTGTGGCAGAGTTTTGGCATCAAACTATGAAGTGGTAATCTGGTAGAGACCTTTTTGAAATTTCTGGGTGAACGCATAGTGACCCACGACAATACCCAGCATCCTAGCTAAAAGTGCAACACAGTTAAAAATTACACTGTGATTTTGACCAAATGCACAGCGAACAAGGAGAACGCACAACGAACCTATTTTGCGCAATTTCACTCAAACTCGCCCTCTGTGTGCAGCACCTTTTTACATACCACATTTGGAGGCCTTCCCAGCGTCAAAATTGGGCCCAGGATATCTCGTTGGAAATATTATCCTGTCTACTTTCCAAATATACCTTTGGTTTTACTATTGGAGTTTATTTTCCTTGTCAAAAGTTGATTTTCCCAAGACTGTTCAAAAAGCGCAGAATGAGGGTGCAGAAATGCAGAGTGTTGTTGCAAGAAACTTTTGGAGGTCTTACTCAACTCAAAATTTAGCTCATGATAGCTCATTGGAAGGATCTATATCTCTAGTTCCCAATTTACACATCAATAAATTGATTTGGACACTCCATCTAGGAGATAACTTTATTTTCTTAAGGTCACTCCAAAAGTGCAGCAACTCTCCTATGGAACCTGTATTTTTGACATTTCTCTAAAAAAATGACACCTGTGTAAAAAAATAAGGAGGTTTTTCTTCATTAACCTATGATGGACAAAAACCTCTCTCACTTTTGTCAAATTCATATTTTTTTGGTCAGAAACACAGTTTGAAGAAAAACCAGACCTATGAGTGGCAAATGACTTGACCCTTGGAATGATTTCTTAAAAAATGATGGAGACATGATATTGTGTGTTGGAATGGACTCATACTTAATGATATGAACTACCTTATTCTTCCTCTGCTCAAATGTCTCGTTTCCATAGCAAACCCTAGCTCAGTGGGAGAGGAAATTAGGGTTTAGTGCTTGTGAACAATCATGACTTAGGCACCCTTGGGAAAAATGTTTAAAAAACGAAGCGAGGTTAATGATAATGACAGATATGAGGTGAAATTATAGTAAAATAAGACGGGATGGGTGGGATGTAAATACCAGTGCAAACATCGGCTCCATCTGGGGATGGTAGCTCCTTGGAGATGCCAAGAACCGCAGATCTCTAAATTTGTAGATCATTGCCTTATCCATTGGGAAATGGAGTCCAATCTGTAAACTAAAAATAAGACTGAAACTGAAAACACACTGCAAAATTCAACCCACACTAACAGATTATCAAGGCCTTAGGGCCTTCACCTCGGGCTTCAAACCTCGATGAATTTTGTCAACACTTGCTGAAAAATAATATAAAATCAAACTGAAATGATACCAAACCACTCTAATATGCTACAAAACTGTTGATTAGGTGAAATTATCCTTCCATTGTAACCAATATAGGAGATGGCTACTTACTGAAGTTCTGCTCTCACCTTCCTCGAGCGGGCAGAATCATGTACATGTAGGCAACTCACAATAGAAAATGAAACCAAGGCTTATGCTGACAAAATAAACAACATTCATCTTCTCTAATGATTGCAAAAGACTATCGAAGGGATCTTGAAAATCCTAAAGCATTACCTTGTCTTAAGATCCAACAAAAAAAATACAAGTACTCTCTTCATTCTGATCTGAAATGACACTTGGTTGTTGATTGATAGGAAGGCATAGGTAAGTATAACCTTCTGTTATTTGAGTGTTGGCTGAAAATTCCTTAAGCATGAGAAACTCTGACTCAATATCTGGCATTTTGTCTCTCTCAGATTCATACTCCTTAAATTCATATTCTAAGTCATCCTTAAACAAGAAACATTCTTCAATATTAACAAACATGACAGCCCTATCATCTTCATTAAAAGCAACAGTATCTGCTAGTTGATCTCCTTGCAGGGAATCATCATCATAAATTGGTTTACTCACAACAATATCCTGTATGGTTTCATCAAGCTCCTCATCGAAATTATCTTCATATTTATCGTACAAGCAAATCAGGTTCAGGAGAAACTTCATCAAACGTGAACATTGAAAAATGAGATTGTCTTTTTTCTTGATGATCTATAAATCTAGTTTCAGGATTGTCCTCATTTAAACTTAGATTTTCATTTTCTAAAATAGAAGAAATTTTACCAACACTTTCTTGACTATGTGAAAACTGCAAACTCGTATTAGCTTGGGTTGTAATATGATTGTTCAGGATTTGATCTATCTCATCTTCAGACAAAGAAGAAATCACTTTTTGTTTTCTTTTGAGAACATAGTAATTATCTTATTTCTCTCCTAAATATTCACAAGGATGTTGAATATCTTCTATAACCTTTGGCTGATCAACTTGTTGTACTACTGCAAGAATTGTCTCCTGTGGAAAATATTTATGAACATCAAAACAATATACATCATCTTTTTCGTCCATGAGAGAAAACACTTGCTCTTTTTGGTGATGAAAAGGATTATCATGCAAAGCCTCCAAGATCTCTCATCCATGAACTCATTATAGTCATAAGAATCCTCTAGGTTTTGAATGAAAACCCCAAATTTATCACAAAAATTATTAACCAAAGACAAATAAGGGTAGGACTCCTTGTATTCTTCATAAAATATTGAATGGAAAATTCTAAGAGAACAAATACTGGCAAGTGGAAAACCTTCATACCAAGATCATGCTTTTCTCTCAAGAGAAGCCATGAAGATCTTTAAAAGACAATTTTCAGGAAATTCCACCTTCAACTTGCGTGTATGCATGTGAAATTTAACCAGATGTAAAGCAGCATCATTCCTATCATCATATTTAAACACAGCAAAATCCCTTTTCCAATCTACCTTAGGCATTTTATTTGGGAAACCTGGAATGTGATCCCGGCTCATGGGAGCATACCTTCTTGCAACAGTTTCCATCTTTAAAATTATTGAAGCTATTGATCTTCATGCAATGGAGTCGCCATGAAGTGTTGATTTTCTGGATCTTTCAGTCAATGGAGTCGCCAGGTGAATGGTACAGCCTTCATATGTGTCCAACTACTATTCACCATCAACAATTAGATCTAAAATTTTTCGTTATTTCCCAAGAAATATTTGTCTTTTTTTTCCCCGACAACGGCGCCAGTATGTTATCACTCCACCCGATTCCCAAGGCTGAGGAAGGAATCCCAATAGAGGTAACCACAAAACAATTTTTTGACTTGATAGCTAGCCCTATCAAGCCAAAAAGGGATCTCTCCAAAGGGGTCATAGCCAGAAGGGCTGGAGAAATATGGGTTTTAGGCTAGATAATGAGTGCAAGGGGTTGTTTTGATTTGGTTTTGGTTGGGTAAGTCAGCGGATAATAAATTAGGTCAAGGAAAGCTAGGTCAGGGCTATAGAGTTAGGGTTGCAGGGATGAATGGGGCAAGGTAGGTATAATGCCAATCACATGAAGGAAATGGTTATGGAATGGTTTTGAAAATGTAAGAAGGTTGATAAAAGCATAACAGATGTATTTATCTCAGACAGAAGATTTGAAACAAAATATGATCAGTTACCCAAAACATAGCATGGCTAGCATGTATTCTGAATTTCACACTTATAAAAGATCGTCATCATAGACATGAAAAGGAAATGAAAAATAAATTCACACATATGTCACTGAAGAAAAACAATGAGAGACATTCAATACCACGGGTATACCATAAATGTAGCTGCAACTCCTCTTTATTAGCTTGGCCAAAACTGAGTACAAGTTCCCTTGATCAAGTAGCAAAGTGAAACTGATTCGAACTCATGTGAAAAAATGAGCTAAATAGACATGAAAACCACCTCCACTCATCCTTCGGGGTAGAATCCATGAGGTGAGGGAGATATCACACAAAAACTTGAACTGATAGCTAGAGTATAGGATGGGAAAAGTGACTCATTCCTATCTCAAGTGAACTGATTCATTAAACCTCGTATGCTTGATTTACCTAATGTATTTACCCTAGTAAATAGTAAAAACATAGTAATTAAATTCATATTCATCATTTACATAATTAAATTCAATATTTGCCAAGGTAAAAATCAAAACTGGAGTGAAATCCAAAAAAATTCTAAGGACTGCAAAAAGAAAATTTCCTTGTAAAACGCACAGCGCCCAGGAAGAAATAATGACCTCTGTTCAAGGCTGAATTTGAGTGCCTTCCCGGCATCCAAATCTGCTCCATGATGGCTCATTGGAAATCCTTTCAAGTCTATTTTCTAGAACTATCTTCATTTTTTTAAATGGTTCCCATTTTCTCTGTCAAAAACCACTTTTCCCAATACTAGTAAATGTGCAACGACCAGGCAGAATTTGAGGCAAAAATATGATTTTTTGATAGTTTTTTGACTTTTTGATGGACCAGTTCTCCTCCAAAAACTTTGAAACTTCACAGGTTTGATGTCCTCATCATTAAAAATCTTCTGGTGGTGGAAATTTTTCCTTTAGATGCTCCAAAAAAGAGCATAGTGGCCAAGACGCTACACATTTAGCAAATTTTTTGTGTGCAAAATATCCTTAAAAACACATAAGTGTACAAAATGCTAAGTTTGCCAAAATTTTATCAAAATTGTTAGGGTACTTGCTGATCAATTTTTTGAGGCATGGATTGACACCTCGGCATGTATGTCTAACTTCTCTTTCTCTTCTTGCTTGGTCAAGGCTTCAATTTTTGCATGGGCTTGTTTGAGCTTAGCCCCTGCAATTTTGTTCCTCATGGCATAATGCTTTGCCATATTTCTTTGAATATCATTGTCCTTTTGAGACTTTTACAAGAGCTTCTCCAAGTGCTGGTTGACTCTATCAAGCCATGATTCTTTGTGCTCATTGATTTCTATGGAAAGCTGTTCATTTAGTGTAAGTTGGTCTGCTAGCTCAGCTTCCCTTTGTCTCTCTAGGGCTAGAGATCTTTTCAGCCCTCTAGTCCTAGGTCTCTGTCTTGGAGGCTGATCCTCATCATCATCAAGCTCACCAAAATTATCTAATGTTTCCTCAAGCAAGGCTTTAGCCTTCTCTGCCTCTCTTTGTGCTTTGATGCATCTCACCTCATTAATGGTGTGTTTGGTCTTCAGCTGCTGGTTCTCTCGCTTGAGAAAGGTAATGACAAACTTGGACCTATCAAGATTAGCTTGGAGCTCTCTAATCTTGGCTTCCCTCTCTTGGGATGATCAAGCGAGGATCATCATCATCAATTGTGTCCAATTCTATAATTTCAAAATTTTCCTCTTTCTCATGGAGGCATTCCTCTTCATGTATGTCCACCTCTGCCATCTTTTCGTTGTCTTTGTGTACTTGCTTTTGTTGGTGAAGAAGGCAGGGCCCCTCCCACAATATGTGGGGAAAAAACCTGCCTATGACCTCTCTGATAGGTATGTGCCAATGTGTCCAAATCAGCCCTCTTAGGCTTACTAATTTCATCTTTGGTAGGCTGCCATGATGTATTTGGTGTCAAAAACCCTATGGATATGATGGAATGAAATGAAAGTGTATGAAGTGAAGAGTGGTGTGAGGAAACGGAGGAGATGGGAATATGGAAGGGAGCCTAGGTAAGTGAAACCCTAGGACTTAGGTTTTTAAAGGACATGATATTTTATGGAATGGGGATATAAAGGTAGGGAGTTTGGGAAAAAAAATTAGGACTGTGAGGAAGAATATATGAAGGTTTAGGGATCAGTTTTGGAATGCAAATTAGTTTTTAATGAACAATGGGGTTTTTTGAATTTATAAGGAGGTACTAGATTTACTTAAACACAATTATACCTCAATTTTATATTTGATAGAATGGAAAGATGAAAAATTGTTACTTACTAGCATATGGAGGCATGAAGACTCATTGTGGCGAAGTTTTCGCATCAAACTGTGAAGTGGCAATCTGGCAGAGACTTTTTGGAAATTTCTGGTTAAATGCGCAGTGACCCAAGATAACGCAAAACATCCTAGCTAAACGCGCAGCGTACTTAAAAATTACACTGTGAACCAAGGAGAACCCGTAGTGACCCTATTTTGCACAATTTCACTCAAACGCGCCCTCTACGTGCAACACCTTTTTGCAGACCACATTTGGAGACCTTCCTAGCGTCCAAATTGGCCCCAAGATAGCTCGTTGGAAATATTATCCTGTATAATCTCCAAATATACCTTTTTTTTATTATTGGAGTTTATTTTCCTTGTCAAAAGTTTATTTTCCCAAGACTTCTCAAAAAGTGCAGAATGAGGGTGCAGAAATGAAGAGTGATGTTGCAAGAAACATTTGGAGGCCTTCCTCAACTCCAAATTTAGATCATGATAGCTCATTGTAAGGGTATATTTGTATAGTTATCATTTCACACATCAATAAAGTGATTTGGACACTCTAGATGAGAGATAACTTTATTTTCCCAAAGTCACTCCAGAAGTGCAGCAACTCTCCTGTGGCACCTGTATTTTTGAAATTTCTCTAAAACCATGACACCTGTGTAAAAACTGAAGGATTTTTTTCTTCATTGACCTATGATGGAAAAAAACCTCTCTCAAGTTTGTCAAAATAATCTTTTTTTGATCAAAAACACAATTTGAAGAAAAACCAGCCCTATGAGTGGAAAATAACTTGACCCTTGTAATGATTTCTTAAAAAATGATAGAGACATGATCTTATGAGTTGGAATGGAATCATACTTACTAATATGAACTACCTTATGCCTCCTCTTCTCAAATGTCTCATTTCCATAGCAAACCCTAGCTTAGTGGGAGAGGAAATTAGGGTTTAGTGCTTGTGAACAATGATGACTTGGGCACCCTTAAGAAAAATGTTTAAAAAGCGAAGCGAGGTCAATGTTAATGACGGGGATGACGTGAAACCAGAGTAAATAAGGCGGGATGGGTGGGATGTAAATACCAGTGCTAACACTACTAAAGGTCGAAAATCTAATCTTCCCAGGATTGAAGATTCCAAAAATGAAATTGTATTTACTGATTGGGACATACAATTGAAACAAGTTGAAAGGGCGATTTGCAGAGTTATAGATGTTGCTAATAATATTGTTGAACCAGTCAGCCAGAATCTCATTGCTTCTAATCTTATTGATAGATGCCCTCCTGGTTCTCTACCTATTGTTAAATATTTGATAAAGCAATGACAAAAAATATCCAAGGTAAATGAGGAAAGCATTAGAAAATTGGAGAATATGGATTGGGAAAAGTATTGGAAATATTTGGTTAAGCCATATAGCCAATGTCTCATGTTGTATTGTCTAACAGATACTTCTTCTATATGACGCCTCCACTTTTAGATGTGGTTTATACTGGATAGTTTCACATCAGGCCAGGCCAAACTCTCGAGGTTCAGCCTATGCTCAACATCCTTCAACTGAAGGAACGAATGGCCAATGAGACAACAATGTAATCTTGAAGCAAGTCACCCCACTAAATTATGTTTATGTTAATAATTTCACGTAATTTAAGGAGAGTTGTTTAAACCTCCTCAGCTTTTTATTGTAATTACTATTTTTGAACTCTTTGTTTTACTATATAAACCCATTAATGTCTTTTAAGAAGGGGTCCTGAAATTTTTAAAGGAAGACTTTACATAAGTCACACTTTTGTACTCTTAAAGTTTTCTTAATAGAAAAGGTTGGACGAGATATTGCTTTTCAAATGAGCAGAGTTAGCATATGCATGGTACTTTTATCTTTATGTTAATTTTATGTTCCAAATGAGAAATAGCTGATTTTTCTTATGGTGTTTTGTTATATGTATCTTTTTAATACAATCTAGCATTAATTCAATTTTGAACATGTTTCATTGCCATATTTTATACATATTAAATACATGCGATATATGCTTATTCAA
The DNA here is from genome assembly GCA_034641835.2 of Pinus albicaulis. Lineage (NCBI taxonomy): Eukaryota > Viridiplantae > Streptophyta > Pinopsida > Pinales > Pinaceae > Pinus > Pinus albicaulis. The sequence goes on along the minus strand of CM076584.1, from coordinate 1,588,667,913 downwards.
TTGATTTAATTAACTATTTAATTAAATCAATTATTTTAAATTGTTTTCATCTCTCTAAGTGTTTGTATCATTTTTATTTGCATTCGTTGAAAGATCATCTCTTTAAATCACATAGAAAGATAATTCATCTCATGATAGATATACATAGGTATATTTATTTTCTTCAAGCTTGTTATCACTCCCATCTATCAAGTTGCATTCAGTTAAAATACCATCCATCCACCCAATTATATTTCATTGGGAAACGGGTCCCATAAATCCAGTCGAAGCCACCATATCAAACAGATAAGGGACGGTTTTCAAGTCCCCAACCGGGTGGTTTTCCCCGATGTTGTTGCACCGATTTTCGGGGCCTAAACATTTTTGGTGCTAGAAGGATGGCCATTAGACTATGAATGGCATGAAATAATAATCCAAGAAACAAAGACCATCAGAAGAGTCATTCTCCCTCCAAATATCCTACAACTTCTAGTCCTCTTTCAAAATCCCCTATCCATAGATCAGAAGTTGTTCAATCTTCTCCCAAGTCTCCTAGTTCCATTCCCAAAGAACTCTCCCATGATTATACCCCAGAATCTCTTGAAGTACAGATCTTAAAAAATAAATTCAAAGAAATTTATATTTCGGAAAAAAATCCTGTGCTTTCTTAAACCTCTGAAGGAAGTGTTACTTCAATACTACAAGGCATTGGTGTATTAACTCGTTATAAGAGTGAAAAGCTCCGAATAATCCCTTTTGAGTTTCCTCTTCATTATTAGCGTAGGAAATCTCCGATATCCGAGACTCAAACATCCACTAGTGAGATTATTTCATCTTCTTCCCCTCAAACTCCATCATTTATTCCTCATTCTGTCACGCATCTTCTCAACCGAGTTCTTCATCAATTCACATCTCTTCTTCTTAGACTATAAGCACTTCTTCAAGAAGTATCAGCTCAATGGTTGTATCTTCTTCACCTACATCCACCACTGGAACTACTTCTTCCACACCAAATCCTTCTTCAATACAATTCAATCCTCTGATTCACACAATGGAAAATAGACCTTGGACCAATCCTGGGGTTGTTCAATTAGCAGGTCCTCTTCATCCTTTACCTAAGCATCCAGAAAGATGGTTTCCAAAGTATAATCCAAACGATGGTCTCCTTGCAAAAGAACATCTCCATAATTTCATGTTGTCTATTAATCTAAATGATGTCTCTAAAGAAGATTGTGTAGTAAGATTGTTTCCCTATAATTTTCATGGATCAGCTGGATCATGGTACTTTTCACTACCACCATGAACCATTTCTAGTTGGGACGTTTTTGAGGAACAATATCTGACTAAATTTGGCGATGATCGTACTACTGCTACTCTCATCAATGATCTTTCATATCTCAAATAAAATCCAAGTGAAAATATTAAAGATTTCAACTCCAGATTTAATAAATTGCTCAATAAAATCCCAGCTACATATAAACCAGGTGTAGATGTACAAATTGAATCGTATATATCCTCTCTTCCTTCTAATATAGCAATTTTTGTAGATAGAGCCAACAAGGCTACTTTGGTAGAAAATATGAAATAGGCCCTTTCTGTAGAAAAGAGAATTCTTGCTTTAGAAAAGAAAACTGCACATGAGGATAGAAAAACTAAAAAGGTTTCATTTAAGGATGAACCCCAAAAAGAAAACATCTAAGGATCCTTACAATATTGAGGGATTACAAAAGGTTCTTAAAAATATGTCAAATGACATGGTTGAAATAAAGAAACAAGTAGTTGAATCTTCTTCAAAGAAACCTTTCAGATCTTTTAAGAAGACTTAAGCTTCAAATTCTCAACCACCAAATCTAATCTCATATTTTGGAATCAGATCAAGACGAAGATAAAGATGAAACAATGTTATCTGCAGAAGAATCACAGGATTAAGAATTAGTCAAATTTCATGGATTATGGGACTTTATTCTTCCTACATCTGATAATTAAGATGAACATGACGTGCTGCTGGTTAACTCTAGAAGTAAAAATTCTATATCTATTCCTCAGTCTCCTCAAAAGAAAAAATATTCATCCCCTATTGTTAAGGATAAAGTTGTTAACAAAAGGACTCCTTCTCCTAAATCAAGCCCAACTTCTTCTACCACTCCATCTATATCAAATACCCTAATTGTCTCTGATGTTATAGAGTAAAATATAGTGGAAGACATGAATAAAGTAAAGGCAAATATCTCCATGTATGAGGTGAGTAAACTAAAACAACAGCAGAAAATCTTACTCAAAGAAATGAACACAATCTCTGCTTCACCTTTACCTACCCCTATTACTTCCAAAGCCTCAAAAGGAGTTGGAAAACCTCCTACTGATTGATCTGAAAAAGTCGACACAAATGATGTTATTCTAATCAGAGACAGATCTAATTCACATACTCCTCCTTTTCTTTTGACTTTTTAAATGTTTAACAAAAATGTGCAAAATTGTCTAATAGACTCTGGAGCTTCTTCAAATATCATGTCATATTCTGTTTGCTTGAAGTTAAATATGGCGCCACAAAATTCTACAGTACACATTGTGCGATTAGACAGAACCAAAGTCAAGGTAATAGGAGAAATTAATATTTTCCTTATCGGACTAGCATCTAATTCAAAATTTCATCAAGTAATTGATATTTTGGTTGCTGATATTCTTGATTTTTACAGTTTAATTCTGAGTAGAGATTGTTCATAGAAACTTCATGGTTATTTCGCAACTGAATGGTCTCATATGTGGCTTCCCTACAATGGTTAGCCAAATCAAATTTGAGATGATCGTGAAAGACAAATGAAACATTCAATAACCGACTTCGAGGATTAAAATGAACCCATGGCTTTTACTAATAACATTCTTGGAAATTACTCTGTCGAATATTTTTTAGGAAATTTGAATGCACAGAAATATCCATTTCTTATCAACTCGGTTAATTCTCAAATCGAAAAAAAAAATCAGTTAGACTCTTCCAAATGTATAAATATCATAGATAAACCTTGTGTTAAAAATTTATTCAGGACATTATACTTTGATGGATCAAAATATAGTGAAGGTGCAGGAGTTGGTTGCATACTAATTAGTTTGGAAGGAGAAATATAATTCTATCATGTAGGATATAATTTGAGTGCACAAATAATACTGCATAATATGAGGCACTGGTCCAAGGATTGTACAAAGCAATAGATCTTGGTGTTAAATATCTTCAAGTATATGGTGACTCTGAAATAGTTATCAAATAGGTAAGAAATACTATTTACTGTATTTATGGCCATCTCAAGCATTACAAGGCATTATTACAATCTCTTGCCTCACACTTCTTAGCATTCAATATGTCGTCCATTCCAAGGCTCCAAAATGGCAGCACTGACCTTCTAACTAATGTAGCATCCAGACTTATTCCTTCTGAGGAGTATAGTAAAGATATATTTTCTTTAGAATTGATTTTTTGCTCATCTGTTCCCGATAATGGCACTAATTGGAAAGTATTTAATGATGATGAAGATGTTCTAACCTTTCTCACATCAGAACGGTCATATGATGATCAATTAATCGATGAAGATGAACATGAAAGACAATTTAATCAAAAAATTGAATAGAATTCCATACCTAAATCTTTGGTTAAACTAGAAGATCTTTATGGTCTCAAAGACAGGTTTAAGAAGGTTACTAATTCTAAATTACAAAGTTCACCTTTAAGGTTTGAACTAGTAAACCTTGTAACAGATCTCAATCCTCATAATATTGATTTAGGATTTGGTATTTTGTTTGATTAAAGATTAACCTTCATTTATTTACTGAAGAAATACAAGAACGTTTTCTCATCTAAATAGGAAGATCTCAAAACATATGATACCTCCATTATTCAACATATTATCCCAATGACATCCACTAAAAAGCACATACAACAAAAGTTAAGAAAAATTCACCCTGATATTGAAAGTCAAATCAAAACTGAACTAAATAAACTCCTTAAGGCAAAGATCATCTTCCCTATTATGCATTCAAAGTGGTCTGAAACTTAGTCCCTAATAGGAAAAAGAATGGTGACATTCGCATTTGTATAGATTTTAGGAACTTAAACAAAGCTTACTTAAAAGACAATTTCCCATTGCCACCTATGGAAGAAATTTTGCAATCAGTTGTTGGATCTGAATTAATGTCTTTCCTTGATGGATTTTCAGGCTACAATCGGATTCTGGTTCATCCAGAAGATAGGTTAAAGACTACATTTAGAACTAAATGGGACACTTATTCTTATCAGAAAATGCCTTTCAGTCTAATCAATGCAGGAGTGACATTTCAAATAGCAATGTATTTTGCTTTAACAGGACTAATAAACAAAATGGTGGTTGTATACTTAGATGATATAACCATTTATTCCAAGAAAAGAAGCGACCACTACCACGATTTTAAGCAATTCCTGGATCATTATTTAAAGTATGGAATTTATTTAAATCCCAAAATGTCCTTTTTCACTTTAAGTGAAGGAAAAATTTTAGGATTTATTGTGTCAAAAGAAGTCATTTGCATAGATCCAAAAAGGATAAAGGAAAATTCTAAAATATCTCTTCCCCATAACAAGAAATTCATGCAATCCTTTTTAGGACAGATAAATTTTGTGAAGATATTTTTTCCTAACGTTTCCCAAATTGTTTTACCATTGCAAGTAATGATTAAGAAAAACACACTCTTCAATGGGGACACAATGAAAGAGAAGCCTTTGATCTAATCAAGCAAGCCATCATAAATTCTCCTTCTCTAACTACCCCAAATTTTTCTAATCACTTCATTTTATATACTTTTGCTTCTGAAACATCTTATGTTGTTGTGTTAACACAAATCAATGATAAAAATATTGAAGCACCTATTTCCTTCTTTAGTTCAAATATCCAAGGTGTCGAGCTAAATTATTCATAAGTGGAAAAACAAGCCTTTGTTGTTTACAAATATTTAAAGCATTTTAGACCTTTTCTCCTAAAGACACACACCAAGGTAATAGTTCCATTTTCGGCAATAAAGCAACTACTTATTCAAAAGGAACTGGGAGAAAATATGGAAAATTGGGTTACTGCTCTGCATGAATATGACATTGACATAAGACTAGCCAAAATCATCAGAGGGCAAGGTCTCTGCATATTACTATCCAGAGCATCCAACATATCATATGATGAAGAGTCATGTAACATTGTACACATTGCTAAGGTAAGCCTGAATGACTCTAAATTACAATATGTTGATCTTATATTTTATTTAAAAAATGTATATGCTCCCACAGAACTCAATTATAAAATAAAAATAGCCGTAAGATTGAAATCTTATCATTATCATATCATTGATAATGTTTTACTTAGAAAAAACTATGATTATGTACTATTAAGATACCTTGAAAAGTATGAAGCATAGAGGGTTTTGCAGGAACTACATGACGGGAAATAATATGACTGAGTTTTCTCTCAAAAGAGGTTTTAAACTTAAATATTCTGCTAATTACTATCCCCAAGGGAATGGTCTAGCATAATCAACAAATACAAATCTCATAAGAATCATAAAAAGGGCTATTGATCATAGCAAGAAAATTTGGCATAAGTCTTTAACATTTGCACTATGGGCAGATAGGATTACTCAAAATGCCTTAGGTACTTCTCCATTCAATCTAGTTTATGGGAAAGAAGTTGTAATTCTATCAAATTTATCTCTTCCTTCATTATCCCTAGTTCGAATTATTGATGAAGTACCTTCTTATTTCTTATAATTACGAATGCCTTAGATCCTTAAAGTAGAAGAGGAAAGGGAAAAGGCCAAATTAACTCATGCTCGACACCAGCAGATTGTAAAAAAATCTTTCGATGCAAATTTTTTTCCCCAAAATCATTTTAGGTTGGAGACCTCTTCCTTAAATCGGATAAGGCACATGAGGAAAAAGGTAAGAATGCCTAATTCCAAATAATGTGGCTTGGACCATTTCAAATCACAGAACAAATCGGCCCATCAACCTTCACGTTACAAGATTTTCAAGGGTGAAAATATTTTCTTCCTGTCAAACGGCTGATTTTGAAAAAAATCATTTCTTAGAAGATTTTTTTCTTCTAAATGTACCATACTCATTCTTTTATATTTTTAGAAGAATAATGTTTGATTACATACTTTGGCACCTTTGAATTGTTTTATGACATTTTATTTTTGAAGAATAAAATTTTTTGAGGAAATAACTACAAACTTGAAAATTGAACAAATACTATATAACTCTGAAAACTTTTTCCATTGAAATTGTAAATTTTGTAAACCTAAAGTTCGTAAAGTATTTTTACTTTATTGTCAGTCAAAAAACGTTCACCTTTACAAAGTAAAGACTAGTTGTCACCAAGCATCTTTAACTCTAAGTTTTCATCGAAAAAAATCTTAAGGAGCCAATGATTCTCCCTGTCCATTAATTATGCTTTTTCTACAGTGTAATTCAAAAATATAAAAACTTAAAACGATAAGAAGTCTCATCATGAGCCTACTTACCATGATCATAGGTAAATAATAAACTGACGTTACCACTACGGCATATCAAACCAGGGTAATGGCTAATTATTATTACAAAATCAGAAGACAAAGGGGTCTCATCATGAACCAACTTGTTCAGTCCAATTATAACCAGTGAATGGCATTGTCACTTTCTGGTCTCCAAGCCAGGACAATGACTTTTTAAGAACAAGAAAAAACAAATTATATGATTAAGGATTTATCTGAAAATTTTGTAATAATAGATGGATGGGATACTGAATCATTGATGTTTAAAATCTAACCTTTTTGAGGCTATAAATGCCTATTGGCAGCAGTGGCTCTACCTATGACAAAAGGAGTAAATCAAAAGGCTAAGTTACAAAAAGACACTTACTTTATCTTTTAAATTATTTGATGATTGATATAGAGGAATGAAGATGCTTATTCATGAAAGATTTCTGAAAGATTAGAAATGAGATGAGTAATTTTATTCAAAGTAATTTTATTCGTTCAAATATTTTGAAAACTATTTTTGTTTCCTTAAATTATTTTTACTTATTTAGAAATACCAAGAAAAAAAAATTTCAGAGATAACTGGTTCTTCCAGTGAATCGCCAATTTTTGTGCTATTCAACAACCCCCATTATTTTAGAATACTTACCTTAGAAAAAATAATGGGGACCGTTTTAAGCTTTTTAGAGTAGAACAAATAAAACCCTTAAGAGATTAATTTGAATCAAAATATGAATGAAATGGGTTAAAAACATTGAGTTTTCATTTAAAAGAGACTTAAGCAGAGAATGTTAAGTAAATCGCAATCGCAATTTCAATGTCGCATGAAATACATATGGCTCCTAAAGATTCACACAACGCAAAATGCGATGTGAAATACAACAAAGTACTTTAATAAAGGAAAAGGGATTTTTCCCGAACAAAATTCCACGAGAAATAAACTGCGGGGTCCACTTCCTCCATGTTATCAATCACATTTCATAGTTTTATCACATCAATATTAAACCATCCTTCTCATTTCTTCGATGCGATATACTCTATCGCAACGCACTTTCGCTACATAACTACTCTTTCCCCTTATTAATTTCCGTCTAAATTGCGATTGTGATATCACAATCGGCGAAAGGTAGTTGATTGGCATTCTAAAAAGGTTCACACACGAATGGAATCTGTGATGCGAAAAGATCTTGTTTAAATGTTGGAATGATTGAGCGGGAACATCAACCCATACTTTCCATTAATGTCATAACTTAAATGGTTTTTACATCTCATGCCTCCAAAAATTATTTGACCGCAAGATTATGTAATCTCTGGATTATCTACATGCCAAGTTTCGTTCTCTTGTTATTTCCATTATTACGGTACTTTCTTATTTTTAAAACAATATTGCCTCTTTTCTACTTATCATTCTTAATTGTTCACAGGTGAGTCCAAATAAACAAAGCTCTTCAGAAATGTCGAAAGCTGCGAAGAAATCCAAAAATCCCATGCCACCCACAAATCCTATAGCTATTGCTAATCAAATAACATAAATGCTCCCTCTATTCACAGACACGACATGCGGGTCACAAAGTGGTTCTTCCTCTTGGGAAGAAATGTATAAGTCATTTGAAGATGAGAAACCCCATAGGGTTGAACAGAAAGCTACTACAGATGCTTTTGATTCTTCAAAAGCTATTATAGAAGAAGTCACCAACTCTTTTCTACACTGGATTGTTGTCGACCCAACATTTTACCATATACTGATATGGTAAGATGGATAATAAAAAATCTCAATATTTGAGACAGAAATTTCCTAAAAAGTAGAGGAACATTGATATGATCTTTCAAAGCGGAATATTTGAAGTCAATGTATCACATTGCAGACCTGGAGAAGGTCTACGATAAATAATTTCTGGCACAATACGCCAAGGAGAATGAGCTAAATTCAAATCCTATAAAGCAATTGAGGAGCAACCTGAACAAACATAATAATGATGATAAGGGTATGTATTCCACTAATTCCCTTGATAGTCCCTATTTTTATGTTGCTGCAATGATGCCTAGACTCTTCGGTCAACCTGATACCACTAAATTCTCAGTTGAATGGGTTCCCCTTATGGAATAATTTACAGATTCTTATATCATGGATTGGCGAACCATTTTTTCCAATAATATCATCATCCGGATTCTTGAATATAGAAAGAATCATTCCATTTCATCCAAAATATTTCCCCCATTTTACATGCCCGCTTATATTATGGATGTTGTATGTTTTACCTCAAATTTTCCAACCATGGGGTGGAAATGGACTACCCAAGACCTTCTTCCCATTCATGTCTCTCATAGTATTCTATGGGAATAAAAATATGAAAATAATTTCTATAAAATCTGCCATGGATTTATGCTTCCTTTATTTTAGGTTGTGTTCAATGCAAAAGCCCCTGGGTTATCTAAGGAAGCTCAAGTTGAATTCTCCTCCACTGGAAAATGCTTCTGTGAAGAATTGTTTACCTATGTTAGAGTCTTTGAAAGCTTGGCTCAACCACATGTTTTACCATTGAATGTTTTGGATAAGATTCTCACAAGATAAATTTCTTATCATACTGTCGGTAATGGATTAACTAAGTTTCTGAAGGAAGCTAAGAAAGCTATGGCCCTCTTTTCCTATTCACTGTGGTATCTACGCATTAGAAAACTATAAGCATGCACAATTAGAGGTCAATCAAATTTTATGCTTGAAATTGTATACAATTTCAAACAGACAATATGAACCAAACCAAGTTTCCAGTGATTTCACCACTCAAGTAAAAACCATACCATTTGTGCATGAAGATGATGATTTTGATGACTTGTTTGAGTTAGTTGACACTTATTCCGTAGTTCAGAAGTTAGCAACACCATGCTTCAATCCACAACAGCTTTCAAAATTCAAGCAGTACATAAACAAAAGATTGGAAGGGATTCCTTTAAATATACTAGAGGTATTCCAACCCATCACACAGAAAGAGCAGGAAAAAAAGAAACCACCTAAGGATATTTAAGTCCTTAGAAAAATAGAAAAGGATAATTTTGTTAAAGTTCAGACCAAGGATTCACAGTTTCCAAGTAACTTAAACGATGTCTAGAAGGAGTTTAATCAACAACTCCAAGGAGACCAAGAAATGGTGATCACTGTCATTGACAAATAGTTGAAATGCCTAAAAGAAAAAATCAGAACCCGTTTACTGTTGGGTCAACAGACAAGTCAGTTAGCATAGAACAAGTGGAGTTCATCTCGGCCTACCCTACTTCAAAAATTGTATTGAAAATTGAATAAATTCCTCCTCTAGACATATTTTATAGTCGCAAGCATAAATTTGTCATGAGTAGGCAAAGAAAAATGAGGAGAAAAGAACAGTCTCAACTCCTTATTCCAGGAGATGTTCCTATGGAGGTATTTTGGAAAGATTTGCAAGCAGATCCTTCTCAGGATCTAAATCATTTGACTCAGTTCGCAGGATCTTATGCATCTGCCAGTATAGATAAGGCCACTGAAGTTCAACAGCTAATCAAAGAAAAAGATGAAGAATCCTTCAATTGGAATAGGAATTACAAGCAGAGAAGCAGAGTGTCAATCGGAAACTATAGGTACAAGTATTACAGCTCCAAGAGAGCCTAGATCAATTAAAGCTGCAACACCAAACTGAAATTGGTGCAAAGGATACTCAGATTCATCAATTGCAATTCATTTTTGAGAAATTAAAAGATAATATGAAAATAGATGAATTTAGGAAGGAAGCATTGGAATTTAATACCCTGTTGGCACAACAACAAGTTGTTTTCTTCCAAAAGTTGTCTAGTATTATTGAATTATGTGAAAAAAGTGATTCACTAATGAATCGAATAACGAACCAAAGAATCAGCTTTGATGAGATCGATGATAAGGTGTCACAGTATGTCACCTGGAAAGATACTATGGAAGGCCGAAAGGCTAATCTTCCCAGTATTGAATATTCCAAAAAGGAAATTTTATTTACTGATTGGGACATACAATTGAAACAAGATGAAAGGGTGATTTGCAGAGCTAGAGATGTTGCTAATAATATTGTTGAAACAGTCAACCAGAATCTCATTTTCGTTAATCTTATTGATAGATTCCCTCCTGGTTCTCTACCTAATGTTAAATATTTGATAAAGCAACGGCAGGAAATATCCAAGGTAAAAGAGGAAAGCATGAGAAAATTGGAGAAGCTGGACTAGGAAAAGTATTGGAAATATTTGGTTAAGCCACATAGCCAATGGCTCATGTTGTGTTGTCTAACAGATACTTATTCCTATATGATGCCTCAACTTTTAGATGCGTTTTATACTAGACAGTTGCGCATTAGGCCAGACCAACCTCCCTAGGTTCAGCCTATTCTCAACATCCTTCAACTGAAGGAACGAATGGCCAATGAGATAGCAGTGAAAACTTGAAGCAAGTCACCCCACTAAATTATGTTTCTGCTTTTAATTTCACCTATTTTAAGGAGATTTGTTTAAACCTCCTCAACTTTTTATTGTAATTACTATTTTTGAACTCTTTATTTTATTATATAAACCCCTTAATTTATTTTAAGAAGGGGTCCTGAAATTTTGAAAGGAAGACTTTACAGAAGTCATACTTTTGTACTCTTAAAGTTTTATTAATAGAAAAGGTTGGACCAGATATTGTTTTTCAAATGAGCAGAGTTAGCATATACATGTCAGTTTTATCTTTATGTTAATTTTCTATTCCAAATGATAAATAGTTGATTTTTATTATGGTGTTTTGCTATATGTATCTTTTTAACACAATCTAGCATTAATTCACTTTTGACCATGTTCGATTGCCATATTTTATACATATTCAATACATGCAGTAAACATATGTGATATATGATTAATCATTTTTTTTAATTAAATCAATTAGTTTAAATTGTTTCCATCTCTATAAGTGTTTGTATAATTTTTATTTTCATTCGCTGAAAGATAATCTCTTTAAATTGCACAAAAAGATAATTCATCCTAGGATAGATATAGATAGGTATATTTATTTTCTTCAAGCTTTTTATCGCTCCCATCTATCAAGTTATAGTCATTTAAAATACCATACATACACCCAATTATATTTCATTGGGAAAATGGTCCCATAAATCCAGTCAGAGCCACCATATCAAACGGATAAGGGACGGTTTTCAAATCCCCAACCAGGTGCTTTTCCCCGATGTTGTTGCACCAATTTTTGGGACCTCAACAGGTGGCTGACTTGATGCAAAGCCCATTCTGGTGGACGGGTGCCAGGTCAAGAGAGTATACGGCCCAGGCTTCTACGGTGAGATTTTGCGACCATCGAGAAGCACCATCAACAAATTCATGATGATAGGCTGGTGATAGATCCATCTACGACACATGATGAGAGTATGGTTTTAGTGTACATCCGTGATGTGTTGATCATCATAAAAAATAATTCATGGTGCATACATTTACATCCTATGGATGAATTGAGTGTTATGGATATAATTTTTTGAGATAGAGCCCATTGATGAGGCCCTTGAAGCAAGTCCCATCAAGCTCTGCTAACATGTATTCTTTTAGGAGGAAATGTTTAACTATGTATGGGCAGCCTTTCCATAAAGTTTCAAATTTCCCTAGTCCTAAATCATCTTTGGAAGCATCATAGAGAAGGCTTAGATTCCCTTTTGTGAATGAACAAGGGGTGAAACTGTGATTAAAGGAGGTTTTTGTCCTTTTTATGGGGTTCATTATGCTGGAGAGATTCATGCCTATTTTGTCAATGTGTTCCAACTACACTAGCTCCTGCACTAAAGGTGCGGTGTCTAAAAGAAGTTTGATGGCTACGTGTAAAGTAGGGATCTCACACTTAATGGGAAGTATGACCTCGACCCCATATACTAACTGGAAATATGTGAACCATGTGGATGCATTGACTATAGTGAAGTATGCCCATAGGGCTGAGAAAACCCTATGATGGCAATTAGTTTTGTGGTTGTTCACCATACGCTACAACATTATTTTGAGGACTTTGTTGACAACTTCTACCTGACTATTAGACTAGGGGTAGTATGGGAAAGCAAACTCATTTGAAAAACCAAGGTGTTGGGATAGTTCTTGAAATATATCATTATCGAAGTGTTTTCCATGATATGAGACCAACTCTTTGGGAAAATTGAATCGTGCGATGACATGGTTGAAGAAAAACTATGCAATGGTTTTAGCAGTGTTATTATAAGTGGTAATTACTTATTCCCATTTGGAAAGTAGTCATCTATAACCACAATGTAGTTATTTCTGACTTTATATGGGTGGTTTCAGGTCATGAAGTCTATGCACCATTTGCAGAAAGGGCATGGGACAATGGTCGGGTGAATTGGATCTGGTGGAGCTCATACTTTGTGAGCCTATCATTGGAAATGTTCACATTGTTTGGATGCTTGATTACAGTCACGAAACAAAGTGGTCCAAAAATAACCATTGCTGAGGATATTTTGGGCGGTGGCCATCATGGACAGGTGGCCGCTGTAGGATCCATTGTGGCAGTCGTTTAATACCTACTCAACTTGCTCCAAGGTAAGGCATCTACGAAGAATCATTTCAATGCCACGATTGTAGAGGACGTCCCCCATAACAAGGTAACGGGGGGCTTGGTGGAAAATATGCCTTCGACCATCATGAGTGAAATGAGGGTTGAACTTTTGAGTTCGAAGAAAGTGAAGGATATCGTCGTACCAAGGGTCGTCCATAGATATGATGAATAAGTGTTCTTCTGGGAAAGAATCATTGACAAGAGACCTTGGGATTCTATAGGGATATCCGCAATGAATTCTACAAGGATAAGAGATTTACTTCTTTTAGGGGAAGCAAATTGTAATTTTAATTCTTACAAAATAACTACGCATCAAGCATACTTATGGTTCATCATACGACAAGTGAATAATTATCTCATGGGGTTAATGTTTTCTATTATGGTGGTGGTTCGCAAGGTGATATAGTGTTGAAGCTTCTTTACTAAGTGTACAAGGGCTAGGGTTGTTTTTTTTGTTGGCTCATACTTTAAAACATGACTAGAGAGGTTTGTTCTTATGTAATAGATCATGTGTTCTCTATTATTTGTTCCTTATTGGATTAATACCCCCAAAATGGATACTTCATATGCTTATAAGTAGAGGGTACAATCCTTAGTGTGGTCAGGAGGGATAATCAGTGATTCCTGTGATAATGTATTTTTCAAAGCCTCAAATGATTTTTGAAATTCTTCGTCCCAGTGGAAGGTAATTTCTTGACAAAAAACGTGTAAGAAACCATGCACACAAGTGGCGTAATTAGGGACAAAGCAGCGTAATAAGTTGGTCTTACCTTGAAGGATTTATAATTGCTTCAAATTTTTCAGAGGCGGGATTTCTCGGATGGCTTGAACCTTCAAAGCGTCGACTCTAATGCCTTTCTCGGAAGCAAGGAATCCTATCAGTCTTCCTGCATTGAAGCAAAGGTAACTCTTGAGATGGTTCAAGCATAGGTTATATTTCCCACACTTTGAAAAAACAGGTGGAGATCTTCCAAATGGTCAGAGAGATTTTTGGATCACACTATAAGGTCATCCAAATAGGCTATTATAAGATGATCCAAATCATTGAAGATATAGTTCATGGCCCACTGAAAGGTGGAACCAATTTTTTTAAATCCGAAGGGCATTACTCGATAGGTGAATGTACCCCATGGGGTAGTGAATGTTTTTTTTTACTTATCAGTATGTTGTATCTGAATCTCGTTATACCCTGAGAAACAATCCATGAAGGATAAGGCTTTGTGTCCACTGCATGAATTGATTACCTGATCAATGAAGGGTGTAGAATAATTGTCTTTAGGACATGCCTTTTCCATATCTCTAAATTCAATAAAAACTTGAATGGTGCCATGTTTCTTTATGATGGGTACGGGGTTATAAACCCAATATGTGTAAGTGATATGGTAGATGAAATAAACCTTATGAAGGTTTTCTATTTCTTGTTTAATCACTTTCTCTTTCGAGAGGTGGAGATGACGATGTTTTTTCCTAACAAGGTAGGCATCATGCCATCTGTTGATGTGGCGCTCCATGACTATAGGACTAATTCCTAGCATTTACGAGTAATACCATGCAAATATGTCCATATATTCTTGAAATATGACTTTGTATGAGGCCACTTCGTTTGGGGAGCATGATTCCCACAACGATATTTCTTTGAATATGCAAGGCTTGGTGGAAATATCTACCTTGACTATGTTGGTTCCTAAATCGTTCCTTAGTTAGAACAATATAAGAATCCATTCACTAATGATTTTTAAATCTTCCCACTCCAGGTGTCTTAGGCTGACCTCCTGTACACCACAAGGGATATCCTTGGTTATAACTATACAATTTTCAAATGAAATAGAATAGGGTCAAATAATGATCAAATGAGACATTGTAGTAATAATATGGATTTAACAAAAGAAAATTTAATCACTAATATCCAATCAGTGATATAACTCATGCATCAAAGACAAACTCAGAAAAAATTACAACTAAAAAGAAAATAAAGTAAGGAAAACATAACACATGAACATAAATAAAAATATAAGTATTTGAGACAGAATGTTGAATCAATGATAATATGCAAGAACAATGCAGCATGTGCAACTATTCTTTCCTTCTTGAGTTAGTTCCACAATAACTAATTAACTCATAATAAATATTAGAACCATCAAATTATGAAGCTCAACACAAGAGCATAATGATTTTAAGTTTCAATTATATCCCAAACATGAAAATATCACATGCACTATAGATAAAAGAAAATGTAACAGTTTGAAAATACGTAAAGAAAAATATTGCTCTTAGCCCGAGAGGAAATCTCTTGGAAAATATTCTGCAACCAAATTCTCAGTATTTCAGTCACTCATTTTGATAATAGATATCATAACATCAAGGAACTGAATTAAAGGAAAATAATAGATATGAAACAAGTCCTTTATTTAGTGTGATCTAAAATGCTACAAAAGAATGCATATACAAAATTAAATTGATCATAAATGCATATTTATATCATTCAATCAACGAATATCAGTGTATCAAGTACAATCAAATCCATAAAACAAAAAAAATACAACAACCCCCTCGTTACGAGAAACAGGGTTTTAAATAATATTAACATAAGTTATTGTCTTGAACTAATCAAATGTCAGAATAAAAAAATAAAATAACTTAAACTTGAGATAAACTAATTGAAGTATCATGACCGCCTCTGTGACTTGGACACTTTATATTTCATCGTCGTATCCACAGGAGAGGAACTTTGAGCTCCGCTCCTTTTTTCCACAGGTGTCTGGGTTGTGATCAAAGGGATTTCACTCTAATATTTTGGTTGGTCTGTAATCAACTGCATCAGTTGAACTGGTTGAATAGCCTAAGTAGTTGAAGACACTTGCTCCAATATGATGTTCTAATTTATGAGCCTTCTGACCTTATCAATATTGTCCCAATCAATCAGTACTATCCAAGTCACACTTTTGCATTTGGTTATCGACATTGTCAATTGAGATCTGATCTGATAGCGTGCCACGTGAAGATTATGTATTATTTTATTTATCCCAGCCAAGATGTCGAAATATTTGCAGAGGGCGTTGATTACTATATATGGTGAAATAGACTCCTCCCCTGCAGAGACAAACAACCAAAGTCTTTCTTTGTGGCATTCAACTTATCATGGAAATATTCCTTGGAAATCAACCAGTTATTTTTTCCCCAGAATGATGCGATGCTAAATATCCCTAAATAATTCCAATCAACCTTGAAATCCTCAATCTCTTTAGAGACCCTCTCAAATTCTTCTTGCATGAGCTGCATTTCATTGTTTTTTTGTTTCAGCATACACATGGAGAATACATAATCGTCCCTTGGAGGTAGATTAATTTTAGTGAGAGTTTCATCTTCCAGAGTCTTAATAAAATCAATAAGTGGGTCGATGTACTTTAATATTTATTCAAGAATCAAAGTTGTGGTTTGGAACTCTATATTGACGCTCTTGATTATCCCTTTTTCACAGTTGGAGAGGATCTCTACATAAGCTCTAATTTTTTATATTTTATTCTTAACTTCCCTCCAAATTTCCCATTTTTCCTGTATAAGGAGTTGTCTTCTTATGGTAGTCACCCCGATCACCTCTTGCAAGGATTTGAACTCGCCCTCTTTCTCCTTCAGTGTATTTTGGGTTTGTTCTATCAAATAATTCTTTTGTTGCAACAGTGTTGCCTCCCTCCTCTCAACTAGTTCCCTTTCTTGTCTAGATTCGTCAAGTTCTTGTTCTAATTGGGAAACCTTTATATGTAGGAACTTCGAGCCTTCAGTTTCTGACACTTGGGGGGTGGCAAGGGCTTGATAAAATATAGCCTTGTATTCTGCAATTATTTTTAGATGTTTCTCTTATTTTTCCATTAATTCTTCTTTGAAAACTTCCAATTAAATATGTTTTCTCTTGAATTCTTCTTCCTTGAGTTGAACGAAAGTTTTCATCTCTTGTAGTTGCTTCTAAATATCTTCTCTTATATCAAAATCTTGTACTAAAATATGAGGATCATAGTCAGGGATCTTCATAATACTTTGCAGAATATTAATATTGTTCTCCTTTACCTCCAATAATTTTTTAAAAGGTCTAATTTCTTTAGGTTGGTCGGCTTGACAAATCGCCATGCCTTCTAGCTCTTTGATATGGTTAGATTTGGTTCTTAAAGATATTCATGCAATATGAAATTGGTTAGACACTTTTTATAGCATAACTTGCATCTTTCTATTTCTAGTTTTGGAGTCAAGTAATTGTCTGGCGACGATTTCCCAGCTTGCCTATGCAAATTAATCATATCAAGATATGACACTTTTCCCAAGTTAAATGCCATAAAGGATGTAAAAGGACCTACTAACTGTTGATTCTTGCCCAGTTCTAGTTGGATTATGATGAGATTAAAATTATTTGTCTCAAAATTAGTAGAAGAGATCAACCTTGGCCTGGTTGTGGGGTTGTAATCCCTAAGCATTGTTTCCTCTACTAATTTAGCATGTTGTGGAAACAATGTTAATTATGTTCCCAATGCTTGCATTGAATTTCCTTCAACAAATAGGTGTTTAATTTCCAAGGTTTCACTCTGGAATCCTTAGGCCTAGTATCCTCAATTGTCTAGTTCATTTATTTATTTAATTATTCAAACTTCTATTGCAACACTTCAATGTCTACATCACCTTTTTTTCACACAATTCATTGCTTTTTATGGACTCAAAATCTTTGAATTCCTCCTTGTCACTGAAATAAATATGGCTTGATCATTCATTCCTTCATTTCCTATTGGTATCTACATAATTGTTTGTATGTGACCACGAGACAATGAAAGGGCGTTTTCCAACTTTTATATTTCTAGCTTGCTCTCATGTGTGTATGCTCATAACCCTTCTTATTTTCACAGTCTGGAAATAATCACCAGTGGTTCATAATTCCAACATTCATCCTGCACCAAACCAAATGACAACATTTCCTTTTCGTTTACATCTATAACCTTTTTTTAGTGATTAAAAGTGGGGTTGAGTATGGATAACCGAAAACTGATCATTTTTTCTTTGATACAAAATGCAATTCATTTGTAGTGATTTTCCATCTAAGAACTTCGTAAGAAAAATTTAATGGTGAAATATATTTTGGAAATTTTAAAGGTTCTCTTTCAAAACCATATAGACAAATTAAATAAAAATATTGATACGGGAACCAACTTCCTATACTTTCCTCTTCGGTAAGTCTGGTGATTCTTTTTTGTTCCTCAAAAATCATGTCTGAGGATTCTACCGTGAATTTAACTTTCAATTATAAAGAAAAACAATATGTATACTGAGTGTAAGAATTAGGCAGGTGTCCTGGATAAATTACATTGGCCCATTGACAAACTTCTTTTTCTTTATCACCTTCATCTTTAAAAGTCGTGAGGATTTTGGCAGACAAGAAGTAAGTAGGGTAATTAAACAAGACCAAATGGACTAAGTATGTGCAGTGGAAACATGAGTTGAATGGAATAACAATGGAAAGGTTGACTGTAATAGCTTTGACTAGGTATTTTGTAAAATTTATTATTTATTGGTTAAGGTTCATGGTGATAAGACGAATGGCCTGGAAGATAGACTCATCTATCTTTAAGTCATCATCTAGCCCAAAAATGATAGAGAAAAGCGATTTCAAGGTTTGGTAAAGGGGATTTAACCGATTGTTGGGAATATGGAATTGCAATTTTAAATTTGGGTCAGGGTCATGGAGAAAACTCCTTATAAATTCAATCTTTCATCTTCTTCCCAGGTGATTAATTCCTAGTCTAATCCTTTATTGGTTATATCAATTCCTGAAGCTAGGACATCGAGCATTGTAGAGATAAATTATTCGTTAAGCTGGAGAAATACCTTATGGTCTATGGGAGATATGATGGCTTGAGGTGTAGGGTCAAAGTGCTTGACGAGCATGAGAATAGAATCCTAGTCCAAGTGAACATGGGTAAGCGTAACAGCTAAAACCCCAGATTTGAAGAGAAACTAGTCTTCATTAGAGCTACATGAGGAGGAATTCAGGACCCTTTTGAGAGTGAGGATGTATGTTAGGTGAGTCCAAGCATATCTAATACCCGCAAATTCATTTATTAGGGATTTCCTAGACGGTTCTTTGGGATTTTTTTTCTATTTTTCAGAGACTATATCAACGGAAAGCCAAAAAATGAAAGAGTAGAGGAGGTAAGCTTACCTGGTCAGTGATGAAAACGGTTGAAAACGGTATGTCAAGTTATCGAGTGACATACAAGGAAAAGGAGACACGAGAGGAATAATGAAATTTTAGCATAGGTAAGAATTAATTAGGTTAGGCCACAAATAAATGAAAGCAGGATATTTATTGTGTCATAATTGGTAGGCTCAGGAATCGAGTAAGGGTACCATCGATTGGGCGAAGCAGATAGTCTAAATCTCATGCAAGTCGCAGCCCGATAGTCGTTGATTCGTATGGAACAGGAATTCAAGATCACATCAGGTCAGCATAATGGGTTATCATACCTGGATGTTTGGACCCGATACAATGTGCCAACCATTAGATAAGTTTTTAACGAAGGCTCATGATACATCGGGGAAGAACTAAGATTTTAATTCCCACGCATATCCGCATGCAATGCAATGTTTTGGTGTGTCAATTAATCATCGAATGATATGATCACTGAAAAGGTGATAGATACGTACTCTCATCAGGAAAAATAGGGAGGTTACAATTTATGTAGGTTATGGCTCGATGAGCCACTGTGATTCGCTGATATTTTAGAAAGAGCATCATTGGAAATGAGATCTATGCATTCGATACTACACTATATTTTTAAATTAAAACATTAAATAATGCATTCATAAGACTTAGAGTTATTATTTAGGAAGGTAGGATGGTATGTTTTAGTCAATAACAATAGGCTCCATCTAGGGATGATACTTTGCGGAGGATCAATAACGAAGACCAAGTGCCCTTTTTTTGGGTTGTGGAGTCTCATTAGAAACAACGACATCGGGATGTTGGATGGGAAAGATCTTTACAGGAAAATATTTCATACCGACTAAGGCATGAATGAGGTTGTGGAGATGTGATATGAAAAAATTGGGAAATCAATTACAAATAAGACCCAAAATGATTACAACCTTTACTAAATGGGACCACCACCTTTCAAGCCAAGGTTATTATCCGTAACTATTTTAGGTTGATATAGCTCTGAGCCAATATGATGGGAGATGCTCTAGGCAGGTGCGACGTGAGGCGTGAAACCATCCACGGAAAATTGGACAGTTTATTACATTTGATGGAGGCCATGGAGGTATGCGTGATGAGAATCAAAGACAAGATAACTCTCTTGCCAAGGATTTACAACACGGTTTACGAAGTGCGCGCAGGAGAGGATATGGGGAGCACGCCTTCTGCATACTTAGACAACTTTAGGGGAGGTGTAATTGAGTTGTCAGAGTGACGATTTCTTAGTAATTAAGCCATTATGTAAACAAGAGACCATGTTTGCGGTATTTATTTTGTGGAACGTATAAATATTATCAACTTTTATAAGATTATTGTTTAAATACCTTAGTGGATTATATGTTTTGGACTTAAAATACACTATAAGCACACTATCTATTGAGAATTTAATATATGGGGAAAGTATTACTTGCTTACAGTAGACACGTTTTGTACTTAATGATTCATGTTTGATTATTTTGAATTATTAATGAAGGTGTAGAGTATAATTCTATTAAGCAAGATGTTTATTCTTTTTCTTCTTCTCCTTGTATAATAGCTATAGTATTTTATTTCATTTATTTATTAATTTTCTTTACTCTTCCCTTTATATGTGTATAAAAGAAAAGCAACTCTACAATGTATGGTTGTATGATAGTCCACATGAAATTGTGTATAAGTCAAGTAATAAGAAAACTGAGACAATGGTATTCATGTTAGATCTAAGGCTTTTGTGATCCATAATTTAGATAAATGTCTTTCGGATTAATCATATCAATAGGATTTGGTCGAAGTTTCCAACCATCTAATGTGGTTCATCCTCAGGACAAGGTGAAAAAAGATGATTTATCTTAATGAATAAATAGTTAGGATGCATCATTGCTCGGAGATAACTGTTAAAAAATAGTCGTTGCAAACTAGCCGTTAAGAGAAATCATCTTTTTCACCTTGTCTTTGGGATGAACCACATTAGATGATTCGAAACATCAACCAAATCCTAATGATGTGATTAATCTGAAAGACATTTATCTAAAATTTTATTCATGTTAGCTAGGGTAAATGGAATTAATGTCAATCGAAGGTATAATATGATTCACGTGATTTAAGTATTCTAGAAAAAACATCATGCTTTGTGGTAGATATTTTTTTGGGCTAAAAATAGTTAAAGCATAAGACTTTTTTTAAGAACACCCCTTCACGGTAATTAACATCAAACGTTTCTCTGCTACCAACGATTGTCCATAGCCCCTTTGGAGTCATTCACTGCCTTATAATAAACATTTTATACCTGACTTGTTTGACCTTGTAGTCATGTTTTTGTATGTTCCTTATTATAGACAATTGAAACATAGGTTTGATTAGTGTTTTAGATTTAGCTTCTTTCCAGGCACAACGGGAAGATATCACACTACGAGAACCCGTTACCACTAGTGTCTCTCCGCTACCATCGAGCATCCATAGCCCCTACTGTAACAATACCAATTAAAAATCCATGTAATAAAGTTAATAAAGGAAAAATAATACCAAGGTCATGGGACACATATTCCAAGCTGAATGTTGGGAAAATACATAGTGATGGGGATCACTAGTGATTGATTTATGGCTATGGAAAATGGAAAAGGAAAAGGGTAATTAATTGACATTTATTTATGAAAATAAATGAAAATAGCTGAAAATGAAGGTTAAGTGTCACAGATTCGCATGAGAGGGAAATTGAAGGGGAAATGAAGGAAAATGAAGAAAATAGAGGCCTCAATAATAAAAAGGCTTCTAAGGATCAGTTAAAAGATTTTTTCAGTTTAGTCTTTGGCATTCTCATTCTACTCTCTCTCTCTCTCTCTCTCTCATACTCTTGCACACTTAGATAAATCTTGGAGCATGCTTGGAGCACTCTGTTTCGTTGGATTTGGAAAAGAAGGAAAAGGAAAAGCAGGAAAGCATAAGGGGCAATGGGATCAACAGCTATAGGTGGATTGATTTGAGGGTACTGAGTTGCATGTATGATTTCCTTTCTAGTTTTGGATGCATGTACTTATTTGGTTATGATTTGTCAATGGCATGGAGTATTTCCTGGATTGATAGTGGTTTTTCATATCCTTTCCCTGTCCTAGATAGCCATGGTGTTGTGTGTTTTCCCATTTGTTTTCTAATTGGAACTCATGTTCCTTATGGTTGTGGGTGGAGTTACTAGTTCCTCAAACCTTGGTGAGAAAAATGCTCTGCAAGCCCAAGAACAACTTGGGTTGGGTTACCAGTCCTAGAACCCTTGGTTTGACAAACACTTTAGAGCCCTTGGTGGGTTGAGTTACTAGTCCTAGAGACTTGGTTGGAAAAATTCTCTAGAGCCCTGCAGTAGTTGTGGGTTGAGATACTAGTCCTGGAGTCGGGTTAGAACAAACTCTCAGGAACCCTACCACAGTTCTGTCTTGAGTTACCAGTCGTGGAGAAAAATTGAAACAAATGCTTTGGACCCTTCGACAACTTGGCTAGAGACCAATCTGGTGATGATTAGTGATTTCCGACAGTGAGGTGGAATGACTGGTCGAGGTTTGAGGCGGTTTGGCCTCTGAAAGCCCTGCTTTGGTTTTGTTTTGGTTATTCCATGAGATCCCACATTCATGCTTGGCATATGGCAGGGGGGTGATCGGTTGAAAGAGATATTTGATTCAGCCCAATCTATGGTCGGATAGTACATGGAAGTCCCTGAATTGGTTGTATTTTCATATGTTAATATGAGCTCTTTCCCTCTTATATTTCCAAGAGTAATTTTACTTGTTATTATGTGGCTTTGGTGGTTATTTTATCATGGTGTATATGTTGCTCATTTTCTAGTTATATGTTGGTTATATGATGTATAGTGGTTATGGCTCTTGATGTGTTTGATTTGTTGATGGATCGTTAATGAATGCATGAGCTAATAGATGTCATTGCAACTATTATGAGAGGGAGTTAGACCTTCTTGAAGATTCTCAGATAAGTATCAGACCCCTATGTTTAAATATGCATTCATGGCATGTAGATTACATGTTCGCCATGTGTTTGACAAAATGTCTAGTGTGCTCTAAGCAGTCTAGGTCAAGTTTTGATTTGAGATTACATGTTTAGCTTGTCATTGGGTTAATTATGATTCTCTGGTGAGATTATTGAATTAATGAACAAATATTTATTTGTAACCTACATGTACTATGTACACAAAGTGTTTGTATAAATGAGTAATTCAAACCCCCAACTTCTCGGGGTCATAACTTTGGCATTCGGCCTTTGTTTGACTATCATAATACCTCATTTCAAATATCTCCATGAGGAGACTGCAAATAGACCAATTTATTAGCTCAACACTCTTTTAGTCTCTCCATTTTCCCTGAAAAATGTCGTTAAGGCCTTCAAAATGACCTCAGAAGTTTAGAACCCGAAAAACTTCCCAAAATATAAAGTTGTATTAAATTTAAGGAAACAAAAGTGAAATGAAATAGGATTGGCTAAAATTAGGTTGATAACAGTGTGATCATGTGTCCCTAGGTGTTTGCAGTCATTTATGTACATGTGGAACCCATTTTCCATAAGTGTATCTTGGAAACCGGGTCTCACACAATAACTCTCATCTCATGTTTACCCTGACGAGTTTGTGGATTTGGGTAAATTTGGGAGGGGAGGTTACAGATTTGTATCAGAGCTCCCACGTTCAGCACTTGGACTGGATGGGTAAAATAAATTTTTCATGCATGCATGTCAGCTGTATATGTGCTTTTTATCCATACATTGTGACAATCATTGTTGCAGTAGTGTCGTCATTTAGAGTTTGATCATGTTGATGTTGAGATCATTGGCATGATGATTTCATTAGGTATACATATGTTGTGCTAATCCAGATTGATTTTATAGACAAGATAGCCTCCCTTGAAATTAACTGAGGTATGTTTGATTATGTTTATATTTCGTTTATCTAACATGGTATTTTTGCAAGAAGTAGAAGATCAAGATGACAAGCAAAATGGTGGACTACAGTTCACATGATTCTCCCTACAGATCAGATGAGAAGCGTGGTGGTGAGTACTCCCCCCGCATAGTAGACACACAAAGAAGTTTGAAAGCAGAGATAAGGAGTTGTAAGGTGGACAGTGATATAATAATTCAGTCACAAGAGGCACTTGCTAGGGAACAAGAGAAATAAGTAAAGGTCAATGCAGTGATTCTTCAGAGTTTCTCAGATTTTCAGAGACATGGACTACTTAGGATTAGTCATTGACAGGAGGAATGGAAAAATGGTACATATGGCAGCAGGTCTCAATCAGGATATTGTTTTGATAGGGATGATACAGTAAGAGATGGTAGGTTCAGGGATACACCTAACATGAGGGATAATGACAATGGTTTCTATTCTAGTTATAGATCAGAGAGACAACATCATCATCACTGTCACTATCCCTATAGGAGGAATGAGAAGCGATACTTGCCAAAGGAATTCAATAAATAAAATCCTCCTACATTTGATGGAGAAATGAATAAGTCACAAGATGCATAATCTTGGTTATTTGGGATGAACAAATTCTTTCGATTGCATGACTAATCATAGAATATGAAAGCCCGAATAGATACTTTTAGTCTTAAAGGCAAAGCAGACATTTGGTGGGAAGATGTAAACAATTTCAGAGGTATCAAAGAAGAGGAGTTGACTTGGAGTAAGTTCAAGGGAATTTTTAGGAATAAGTATCTAGATTAGAGATATTATGATGACATGGCAAAGGATTTCTATGAGTAGAAGCTGGGATGTATGACCGAAGAGGAGTATACTAGCAGGTTCTTGGAGTTGTTGAGGTATGTGCCTTATATGAAGGAGTAGAAAGTAAAGATTTAGAAAATCATCAGTGGGTTGCTGGTAGCATTCAAGGGTAGAATTGAGTTTGATGAGCCTAGATCGTTGGAGGAAGCCATCATAAATTTGAAGCATTTTTATGAGCAATCGAAGCAAAGGTTTGAATCTAAACATGATTGGAATGGTAATGAAAAGACTAGAGGAAAATGGGATAAGAAGGAAGGCAGACTACAGGACACGAGTGATAAAGAGAATGCAATGTCACACAAGAATTTCAATACAAGTGATAGACAATAGGAATTCCAGTCTAAGGAGAATAACATGGGTGATGGCAGGAAGCATTTACAGTGTTGAACTTGTGGAAAGTATCATTGTAAGATATATTTTCCACATAATCATGGTGGCATACCGCAAATCCACCACACTTGAGAGGCACGGACAGTTGTGGATGTTAAGCAGAGCATTCCTCGGATATATGCAGCATTGAATAATAGGTAGGCGGATCACCATGCATCCAATATTGAGATGGACGATAAGCTATGTGATCAAAGTGTTTCTATTTTGATTGACCCTGGATCAAATTATAGTTATGTTAATCTTGACCTGATGGATAAGTGTGGTTTGAATAAAGAAATTCATGCAGAATCTTGCTTAGTACAATTGGCTACAAGTACCAAGAAAATATTTCATTATTGGATAAGATCTTGTGCATTTGATCTAAATGGTATGCCTGCATCAATGCATCTAAATGAGCTTCCATTGGGATCGTACAATATGCTACTAGGTATGGAATGGTTGTATCTTCGTAGGACTAAGTTGGATTTTTATGAGAAGTAAATTGAGTGCTTGGATGAAAATGGAGAAAAAATAATCTTACAGGGTAAGAATGCAGTGAAATTAGTTAGAATGGTTACAGCTATTCAGGAAAACGTAGTCGCATGAAAGGATGTGTATTGTTTGCAGTGAATATTTCTAGTGACAAAGGTATTATGTTGAGGATGTTGATGTCTTGAAGAGGTATTTGGTTCTGTAACAATTTCAAGTTGTATTCCCAACAAAGAGTTTAGAGTTACATCCTCGCATGGAAGTGGACATTTCTATTGATTTGGTACTAAAAGCAGCACCAATATCAAAGGAAATTTACAGGATGAGCACACCAAAGTTAGTGGAATTGAAGTTGCATTTGAAGGAAATGCTTGACAAGGGGAATATTAGGCCAAGTGTGTCGCCTTGGGGTGCACCAGTATTTTTTGTGAAGAAGAAGGATGGTAATATCATGTTGTGTATTATTTACAAGAAGTTAAACAAGGTGAATATTAAGAACAGGTATTTGTTTCCAAGGATTGATGACTTGTTTGATCAGTTGAAGGGGGAAATAATGTTCTCGAAGATTGATTTGAGATCACGATACCATTAGTTATGCATTAAATAAGAGGATATCTGCAAGACTTCTTTCCAGACTAGGTATGGGCATTATGAGTTTGTTGTAGTTCCTTTCGGTTTGACTAATGCTCCAGCTACTTTTATATGCTTAATTAATAGTGTATTGCGTCCTTATCTGGACAATTTTGTTATTGTATTCATTGATGATATATTAATATACTCTAAGAATGTGGAAGATAATGTTGAACACTTAGCATAAGTATTAATATTTGTAAGAGAGCATCATTTGTATGTCGATATTAGTAAATGCAGCTTCTTTTAGACAGAGGTACACTATTTGGGGCATGTGATTTCCAAGGAAGGCATAACGATGGATCTGAAAACGATAAGGGCTATCATGGAATGGGAAACTCCAAGAAACTTGGATGAGGTCAGATCATTCATGGGGTTATTGGGCTATTACAAGAGGTTAATCGGGAACTTCTTGTGCATTTCCTATCCTATTACATCATTGTAGAGAAAGGAAAATAAATTTGAATGGACAGAGGAATGTGAAACAAGTTTTGAGTAGTGGAAACAATTGTTGACAAATGCTCTAGTTCTAAAGATTGCAAATATGGAAAAAGAGTTTGTGGTATGTACAGATGCTTGCAATAGAGGACTTGGTGGAGTCTTGATGCAAGAGGGAAAAGTAGTATGTTATGAGTCAAGGAAACTAAATGAGAATGAGTAGAACTATGAGACATGTGATCTTGAGTTGGCAGTGATTGTCCATTCCTTGAGATACTCATTTGACAAACCAAACCTGAATTCCAGGAAAGCTAGCTGGTTGGCGGCGATCAGTGAGTTTGACTTCGATATCAGGTACATTAAAGGAAAAGAGAACAATGTTGCATATCCTCTTAGCAGAAGGATACATGTAAATCATATAACAACTATGAGTTCTTGTGGGATAGATTTACCGGATCAGATCATACATGTAGGACATCAAGATGACAGGTATAGGGAGCTTAAGAACAAGTTACAACAGAAAGGTATAGGTGAACAGGACGTGGACTATCATGTCACAGCATATGGTTTGATCAGATTTAGGGACAGGATCTATGTGTCGAACAACAGTGAGCTCAAGAAGCTTATCTTGCAGGAATTTCATGTTAAGATGTACTTAGGTCACCCAGGATATCAAACGAGAGTGACAGCAGTTAAGAAGTTCTACTATTGGCCAAATTTGAAGAAATAGGTGGCAGAGTTTGTGGCTAGATGTTTGGATTTTCAATAGGTAAAGGCAGATTTTCGTCATCTATGTAGCTTACTACAACTGATTCTAATTCCAGAGTGGAAATTTGAGGTCATTTCCATGGAATTCATTACAGGTTTGTTGAGGTCATATAGATGTCATGATTCTATCATAGTTGTGGTTTATAGGCCAACTGCTCTTGCACTATTCCAGTCTCTCTGTTTTCTGTGAGAATGTCGTTTTGGCCCTCAAATCGCCTCACAAGTTTAGAACCCGAAAAACTACCAAATATATAAATTTTTATTAAATTTAAGGAAACAAAACTTAAATGAACTAACGGTGGGTCAAATTAGGTTGATAACAGTGTGAACATGTGTCCTTAAGTGTTTTCAGTTGGTTCTGTACATGTGGACCTCATTTTCCATAAGTGCATCTTGGAAATTGGGTCTCTCATATCATGTTTACCTTGGCAAGTTTGTGGATTTGGATAAATTTGGTAGGGGAGGTTGCACCGACGGATTTGCTAGCATACCCTGCGAAATTCACTATACAAGGAATTGGGTAGGTGAAACATTGGGAAAACAAATTCCACTAACCTTGCTCCACTGCTAATGAGCATCTGTAGTCCCGACAGAGATATAAGCATACCCCACTCCAAGAAGGATTAGCTATATATGTGAAGAAAAATATAGTGTTGGAACTACTCGTGAAGGAGGAGAAGAAATTCATCAACAACCCAAAATTAAGAATCACAACAACATGAGGCATCCAATAAGGATTTAAAAGCGTGCAGTCATATCAGGGACCTCCAGAGACTGGGTAATAGTGTTAGTATAGCTTTAGGAATATAACTCAACCATTAAATCACAAAATCAATAGACCCAATCTCTAGTGACTATATGCAGTCATAAACATTACAAAATAGCTTATAAAGATATCATTTATAACTATACTTTATCTAGCATGCGATATGTACATTTATCATTATTTTCATTTTCATTTTATTATTATTATTTTATTTTATTTTATTTTTTATTTACAATTCTATATAGACATATATACATGTAGATATATTTTTATATATTTTTTTAAATCAGAAATACTTAATAGGTAAGATAGTGTTTAGGAAATTGACTATTTACAACAAGGCCAACCTTTTCGCCTTAAAAATTTCTAAGGGCGAAGGAATTCTCACCTTCAGCCTAGTATATGACAAAAGGACCAAGCCATAGGTTATCAAATTTTCCATGTTTACCTGGCTCTTCATTCCTTTTGTCCCATTTAGAGACCCAATCACCAGGAAGGAAAGTGTTATCTTTGGCATGCTTGTTAAACAATTGTTTGACTTTAGCTTGGTGTCTATTTATTATTTCATAAGCATGCTCCCTATCTTGTGGTAAATGGATCATGTGATTGATTCACCACTGAAACTCGTTAGGTTCCTCATTTATCTCAAAAAATTTCGTGAACTTGGTATTGAGATAATGAGGGATAACATCGTTGATACCATAAAATAATTGGAAGGGGGAAGTACCGATGGACTTCTTCATACTTATTTTTTCTTCCCATACAACATCTTTTAACTCTACATGTCAGTTACACTTTTTTGATTTAAGATATTTTTTCAAGATTTTCATAATGTTCTTATTGGTCAATTCAATAAGCCCATTTCCCTGTGGGTAGTAAGATGTCGAACGGCCAAGCTTGACATCGTAGTTATCGCAGAAATTCCAGAAGGTTGTTGAGAAAAAAGGCTTAGCATTATTAACAATGATTTTTTGCGGGCAACCTAAATTTGAGAATATGTAATCTGTTAGGAAGTCCATAACTACTTTAGAATTGATTTTATTTAATGGAATAGCCTCAACCAATTTAGTGAAATAATTTGTGACTATGATAATCCAATGATGTAGGATATTAGATGAGGGGTGAATTTCATCGATAAAGCCTAGCTCCCACTGTTGAAAAATGGCCTCAGTTATGATAGGTTTTATGGGTAAGGCAACCAACATATACTTGCCAGCAAAAATTTGGCATTTATAATGACAATATCACACTTTTTTATTCACATCGTTAAACATAGTAGGCCAATACAAGCCATTTCTAAGTATCCTTTGAGCGGTGGCCTTCCATGCGAAATGGCCCCCACACACTCCACTATGGTGTTGGGTAATTAAATAATCAAAAAATTTAGGTAGTATACAATACAGAAGGACACCTACAAGGTCTTTCCAATATAATTTACCATCTATTATACAATATTTTATAGATTTCAATTTAAAGAACGACAAGTAGACTTACTCATGTGACCTGGAAACTAAAGATTCTGGAGATAAATAATAATTTCCCTATACCACTTAGATGAGGCAAATTCTAGGCTGATTGTGGTATGGTTCGAACAAGGTAGCAAGAACCATTTTTTCTTATCCTGCTCATCTCCAAGTGCTTCATATGGTGTCACAAGAGTATATTGGTTGATACCCAATGCATCAAAATTAGCCTCTGTCAATAATATGGTCAGTCCTTGTCCCTTTACAATTTTAATAGGTTTTAATTCGAAGTCATACTCCTGTATTTTCATTATCCACTTCCTTCGTCTACCTTTAGTATCCTGTTGCAATAAAATATCCTTTACTGCTAGGTGGGGAAGGTACACAATAGACCTGGATGTAAGATATATTCCCTAAATGCCCTTAGTGTTTTGACCAAATCATAAGCTTGTTTTTCGATAATGTTATACTTGAGTTCTGAAGACTATAGAGCTTTGTTGAAAAAGGCCACGAGATGCTCATAGCCTTGTTGGTTCTTTTGTAGAAGAATATCAACAATCGTGTGTTCAAAGGAACAATGGAAAATGATAAAATCATTTTTATAATTTGGACTAACAAGGACGGGTGCTTCCATTATAGCTTTGTTTATTCTATCAAAGGAAAACTTTGCTTCCTCGTTCCATTTTATGTCGTCACAATTCTTGAGCACTCTGGTTATATTTTTCACAATTTCTATAAAACGTGGAATGAAACTACGAAGAAAAATAATTTTTCCCAAGAAGGCTTGCACTTATTTTTTAGTACGAGGAAGTGGGACTGTTTG
Organism: Pinus albicaulis; assembly: GCA_034641835.2. Classification (NCBI taxonomy): domain Eukaryota; kingdom Viridiplantae; phylum Streptophyta; class Pinopsida; order Pinales; family Pinaceae; genus Pinus; species Pinus albicaulis. The sequence goes on along the minus strand of CM076584.1, from coordinate 1,588,637,090 downwards.
AATAACATGTACTCTTTCTGGGTCAATCCTAATCCCATGTTGAGAAAAAATATGACCTAGAAACTTACCCTCTGTCATAGCGAAGAAATACTTCTTAATATTCAAGAACAAGCCATATTTCTGAAATTTCTGAAAAATTATTTCCAGATGTTTTAAATGCATCTTATCGCTTTTGGAAAACATACCCATGTCGTATAGATAGACGAATATAAAATGATATTTCTTGTCGGAAAAAGCAATATCCATTGCTCTCTGGAAATTATATCCTGCGTTCATCATCCCAAAGGGTATCTTTTGATACATAAATCTACCCCAAGGGGTAGAGAAGGTTGTTTTATACATATCATCCTTATGGACAGCATTTTATCATACCTAGATAATCCATCCATCATTGTGATGAAGGTTGAACCTAACACTTTCTGAAGGATGATATCTATCTTTGGCAACGGGTAATTTTCTTTCAGGGAAGCTCGGTTGAGGTTTCTAAAGTCTACACATGGCCTAATTTCACCATTCTTCTTTCTAACGAGAACCAAATTGGCCACCTAGTTAGAATAATGTAGAAGAAAAATTATTTTAGCATCTAGGAGCTTTTTTTATCTCCTTTTCAATGGGGGGTAATAGAAGAGGATTGATATGTATGATATTCTATCTGAAAGTTTTAACACCTTCCTTCAGCGGTATGTGACACTAAATTATACTTTGGTCGTGTATCTTGATATCGTTGTAGAACTAGGCGAAAACGTCAAAGTATTTAGATATATTTTGTTATGACTTCTGAAGATAGAGCTTGATATAAATTAATTGATTTAATTTCCCCCCCATGGGCGATGTTCATAAGTTCTATATCTATACTAGGGGGTTTAAGAGCTATATTTGCAACAAAATCGTTGCGATCAAATATTTTTTCTAAAGGAATCAACCTGTTTGGTAAATTAATTATCTTTAATTTACTTCATTAAATGTCAACCAGGATTCATGTACTTGTGAAATGTATGTGCACTATATATGCTAGGATTTATTTTAAGAACAAGACTAATTGCAAATGAATAAAACCAAATGTAAAATGAACTACAAATTAGTAACTAATGACGCGCAATTTCTTTCAATACAGAGTACTAACTAACTAAATTGAGCTTTTTTTAAGTAAAGAACTATATAATATTGCAAAAATCACCAAAAGGAAATTCTTGAAAATAAAAACATAGAAGGAAAATAGCCTAGTTCTACTGTTGTGGAATTGAACTCATTTTGCACTAATTACTAGAAATAAATCTTTAAACTAAATTGAAATGGGATCGAATTTAATCTAATTTCTATGTTAAAACTAATGAAAAAATCTTAATCTATGAAATGTAAATTGCTTTAAAAAGAAATGACAATGGAATATGATGACATGAATGAAAACCTAACTCAAGAGAGATTACTAGTGTGCGCATTAACTTCTAAACTTTATTCCCAGTCTAATATAACAAAACTTGAAAATGACTTACATAATTGAAATTTATAGGCTAAAACAACTAACTAAGACTATCATGAAACAATAAAACACTAAGTACATGTAATCAAAGATGCACTAAATCGTTAACTCTTTTCGATATTTTCTCTTTTATGAGTACTCTATGATAAGAATAAAATAGCCATAAATTCAATCTTTAACGAAAATGAACTTCTAGAAAACATAAACTAAACTAACTCAAAAAATTAAAATTAAAACCTCACAACTCGCAGGGGGCCTCCTGGAGTGCAAGATCAACTATCAATCACGACTTCATGCACGCAATGAAAAGGAAATAGGAACTTGTATTAAAGGAATAGAATATCAATATGTCCTTGGAAGTATCAAAAACTTAATAATATTAATCACTACCACTTTATAATTGTGTTCTTTGTCTCGGTCACTGTTATTTATAAAAATAATAAAAACAACTTTAAAAGAGTTTTAAGCTGATAAATCATAAATATACTTGAAACCTATCAGATCGATATCTTAAGAATCCAAATTTCTATATGACTTGCTATTTGAAAATAAATTCATAATATATTTTGTGTTCTAACATCTCAGTGCCTTGTTCGCTTGATTCTCCACTACATGTGCTCAATCTGCAACACGTAGTTTTCATGTTTGACCTACTCTTTGAGTTCAAGATCTCTCACTTCGCTTAGCTTGCCAAGTAATTTCAGTAGCTGCTTGTCCATCTGGAGGAAAAATTTCATCTTTTGGAAATCGTCTTCCTTCTTCTGGAGTGTTGCAACCTATCTAACAATGGATTCTATTGCAGAAACAGATATCAGTTGCAAAATGTAAATAACTTGGTAATTTCAAGATACTTTTTTCATAATTTAATTAAAAATAGAGAAATTAAATATGCATGATTCAATACCTTGTATGATTTTATCTTTACCTTAATATGCTGAGGTTTTACATAAAAATGACAGAAAGGTGGAATATGATGGAAAAAAGGTTCGTCAAAAAGAGACATTCTTAAACTTCAACATTCTCCCACACCTAAGGCTTTGCATGTCCTCATGCACCAAAATTTTAAAAATTATTCTTGTCCTCTCCTTTCAATGAATGATTTATGATGCTTGTGCAATTACATATAGGCTACTACTTCTTTTCTTATTTTTCATGATGAACATGGTCCTTGGTTTCTTTATAAAAACTCTTCCGTGTAATCCTCTAACCCTGTTTTTAAGAAACTTATTTCGAGCTTTAAGCTTCTTATTATTTTTGTACCAATGACAGAGGTGTCGCAAGATCTTGTCATCTTTATTCTTTAGTATATAATTTTGAACCGTAGCCTCTTCTCTCTCCTGAATCAAATGTTTGTTAAGGATTTTGAATTCATAAACAACTTGCTTCAAATTTTCTTCAATGTTTTGTCCTTGTTTTATACTTTATTTTTTTGTTGAGGTCTCACCTGTTTCAAATTGAGATGACTTTGATTTTGTTGTGCCTTTTTCTCTAGAGATTCTACACAGTCATAGATCTCTTGTTGAATTCGATCAATTTCTGGGGTCTGCCTTGTGGGATTGCCTATTGGAATGCTTGTTGGACTGATTGTACGAGGAGGTGTATTAAACCGTTCATGTTCAAGATCAATCATCTCTAGTGATTGAGTACTTGTTGATCATTTTTAAATTCTCTTACTCATCCTTACATTCATTCCTGAACATTTGATATTTTTTTTTTTTAGTTTCACTGCGTTTTGTTTTCCTCTTTAATTCAGTAATGGGCGAAGGGATAATTTGAATCGGAGAAAACATGACCTCCGCAGTGAATACAACTGCAGCTAGGGTTTACTGCATCGGCCATGAGAATGGCTTGACGGCGGCCCCTTGGTGGTGTCGGTTAAACCCACAGTCCCTGGTGCTCTCATTATTGTCTTCTGTGTGCTTTTATTGCCTCCATAATTCACCCCAAATAAAATCCAACAATCGGGCAATCTCACATTTTCTAATTTCTTGAGTGGCAATTTAAATAAATAATTTGAGAGCTTCAATGTCTCAAATCCCTGAGATTTGAGACATTAACTTTGATTTCTCTTGTGCAGAAGAAAACCTTGTATCTTAACCACTAATTCTGGACATTATCATTCTGATGCTTGACCCTTATAAATTATAACCATAAGGGTTATCATATTCGCCTCACAAAGATTTGGGTCAGCAATCTTTATCTATGCACGAGATCCTTCTTATGTCTTATTCGACTTAGTATTCGAATACTATGGTTCCAACCACTTTATGACTAGTTGTACCAATGTCTGAGCCTTATGGCTTATGACCCAACGTTCACAAGCCGCCTTATCATTCACCACAGCAGATTGTATCACCATAGACCTTCAATCGTGCGCATATCAACAACCATTCCAAGCCTTTGACCTTGGTTAACTCAAATCGTGTATGCATATATAACTCCGACCATGTAATATTTAACACAATAAACCGAACCTTTTAAACAACCACGCAAGCGCTTTCAACCATGGCTTGTGATATTACTACGATGGTTTATAATTCATTTCATTTCATTGACCCACACATAGCTTGCCTCCCAAATCTGACGGTTGATGGAGCATCGCGCCGGTGTGGATGATCCGACGCTCCTCGTGAAGTCTCGCGTTTTGTTGTTATCCGAGTGTTAACACCCGATGAAAGTTTTAAAACCGCTCAAGGACGTGTGTCATTCACTTTGTGAGATCGCGTTAATTTTGCAAAAACAGCTTACTGCTATATAATTGCGCGAAAGCCGCCTTTCCTCCAACCAGCTTTCACTGTTCACTTCTCCTCGGGGTTCCGATTCTTCCTTCGTTCGAGGTCCCATGAATTACTCTTTGCTGCAGTTCGATTCTCTCATTGTGAATACAGTGGAATCCTCATACGTGACTCCCAGGCCAGACTTCTAGTCGCTGTGTATACAATGGGTGTGTGAATATCCTCTGAGATCGAACCCCTCGCTTCTTCCAATACCAACTCCCCTCAACAATCTATTGACTATCCATCAGATCTGCTTCTCGTGATTTTCATTTAGACAACTTTAAAGAAGACCTTCAGCAATCATTTTCCAACGCCTGGATTGATTCGCACACAGTGTCTGTGGCTAATTCCTCCATAGCCCACAACACGATTCATGATCTTAATCCTCAACGCACAGTACGTTCGAATAGTGCGCCCATGCCCTACTTGGAAACCCTTTCTTAAGGGTTGACATCTTCAGGTATTGAACCCTGTATTGAACTCGATTTCATTCTTAACCTCCAAAATCGATATTGGCTACCTCATCGACTTTCTTTTATTAGATACAGAGCCCCAGTTAACCACTCGATTTACACAACATGTGCCTACTCCAGGAGCCTCAAGAAGAACCAAGTCCCCTTTCCAACAGTGAACGCCTTCATTAAATTTACTGTCGATGCCTTACACAGGGCATCACTTCAATACCTCCACACAGGACTTTAATTCATATGGCTACTCTTATTCAATACACATCAGGACATCGACATGAATGTCGATTTCTACCAAGATACACCGAGTGCAATTTATCCTGAACATAGATTCGAATCCTACACTGTTCTTACAGGGAATTCACCTATTATATGTAGAGCATCATTAACCCCGGATGATAGAGTACGTACTCCATCTTCGAATACAATTGGTTATTTAGTTACAGAAGCTATCCACACAGAAATTAATTCAACAAGGTTCATCTCACAGAATTCAGGCACAATTTCCCTTACACATATCCGAATCCCTATTGAAATTCGAAGACATTCAAGCAGAAATTAAACAAATCCAGACACGTTAATTCAGAAACAATTTCCTTCATAATATACATAGAGAATTACATACAACATCTCGGTGCTGGCCAGATATTCAATTACAGTGGCCCTTCTATCTCTTACTCGATCTCTCCACATCTCTCTCTTTTACACTACAGATGCCTACATTTTATACAAGAGATGAATGAATCGATTCACCTCCTATAACAGCCTAATAACTCTTAAGATTCTCAAAATTCCTAAATTTAGACTCAAATCCTCAACAACTAAAATTTCCTCTTCACCTGCCTAACTTATCAACTTCTCCTCTCATGTTCTCTAACTGCAAAGAACATTTACAATTCCTTACTTTTTATTCAAAATCACTAATAATTATATGAGAAATTAAAAGCATAAGACCCCCTATGTCTACTTAGGTACAAAGTATTTGATGGCGCCTAATGCCCCTGCATCACTTGGGCCCACTCTAGTGATGGCCTGCAGGATGGGGTGTGCCCTCCCATCAATATTATATCTCTAATATGGTCCAGCGGCTCCATGAATCCTACTATGGCTGCTCCCCGCCTCCTCTACACCCCTATTGGCCTCAGCACATGGCCGGAATTGAACACATACCCTTGTATTGTTTACATATGCAGGTTTCGTTTTCACAATGGCACCCCCTTTAAAGCAAGTTGTTATTCGCTTACGAATACCCATGACCTGCTGAAACGCGTACCAGAGGCACATTGCTTGTGTAGGGCACTCTGCGGCCCCTTGTGGAATAAGCGACTACAGTTAACTCGCAGTGGAGATATTTATTTTCGACATTGGCTTGCTGGCTGCCCTCTGACCCTCACATTTTTCTACTGTTGTGCCAATTTATCAGACCCTCCATGGACCTGGACTCTGCGATCAAAGCCGACTCCCTGGGAGGAACACAGCCACCATTGGCTATAAGGTATGCTCTGCTCGTTTTCATATTTTTATTAAACCCCATGTGGGGAATTGCATATCATTATGGACACAGGATAACGATGGGGTGGAAATCCTGAAACAAAGTATCAGTAAAGCATCTGGCTACCCTAGCTAGTTGCAGTCCTTAATATATGGTGGGAGATCCCTCCAGAACAACGACAAATAAAAGATTACTCCATTCGTCCTGGATCCACCATCATCCTCAATCTGAGACTGAGGGGAGGATCTACTGAAATACACAGAGCTCAAGGCTCTGCAAAGGGCGCCAACTCTCCAACAACTAAAACCTCAAAAGGTCCCACATACAAGAACATTTTACAGGGGAATAACAAAGCAGCTATCCCTACTGAACCAGTTGATAATGCACCCACGCCATACATTGTGGAGCAACTGAATTTTACTCCAGAACTGAACATAGAAATGCTAGAAATAGATGAGCACAGAACTACTTTTGAATCACAAGCGCTTATCTACAGATTTAACAGCTTCTGGCCTAAACCAATGGAGCTCTTTCATTGGATTTTCACCAAATGGACTATGGACTGTGAAATCCACCTCTGTTCTACGGGTTTTTTCATCGTCAAGCTTTCATCTTTGAAAGCCAGATAAGTCATCCTTCAGGTGGGACCATGGTTTTGGGGATCCACTGGGCTCTTCATCACTCCTTAGTTCCCGGATTTCGACGCAAACACCATGGAAGTGACCATAATGCAGGTCTGGGTTCGGCTTTACAACCTTCCACTACATTTATGGAATGAAAATGTATTGGCTAGTATTGGAAATATCCTTGGGAAATATCCTTGAGGAGCACATCTACACTTTTGCATGCATTTGTGTGGAGGTGAACCTTAGCAAAGGGTTTCCAGAATGCATACAGCTGATACATAAACAACAAAAATGGACACAGCGTCTTGACTTCGAAAATACAGCATTCAGATGTCGTATATGCATAAATATTGGTCATCTACAAAACACATGCCCGGAAGCAAAAAGAGATAATAGAAAAAAGAAGAAACCTAGGAAAGCCCACAAAGGATGGAAATTCCCCTCAAATGCGCCAGAACAGGAAACAAAAGAAGAGGAAGATGTCCTCATCCCAAATGAGAACAATCTAACTAACACTGAACCAGAATAAAAAGAACAAGAGATGCAATACCCCTTTGATATTACATTGGATCAACAGGAAAAGGATGATGGATACTGGATACAGGGGGGAACAAAAGATAACACAGCTCAGACACTTCAGATTCTGATAAGGACAATGGAGCAAATACCGAAGACACTCAGCTTGCCCTTATCTTGGCCACGCCAGCATAAGGTGCATGGCAGAAGGTTGAAAAAAAGAAAGGGAGAAAAACCTAAATTCTCTCCCCATGTACTATAAGTTACTTGCAACTTTAGAGTCTGTCTTTATGACAAATCTCTGCTTGTGTTACATGTAATTTTGTTTTCAATAATAAAATTACGATTTTTCATGGGAAAATAAAAAATAAAAAATTCAGTCATGGGCTGGCTTGGGCTAGCTTTCTTCCTTCTAAGTTCTTGTTTGTCACTTTTCTATTTGAATTTTTCAAGAAATTCTGACAGTGGAGTATTGTCCTCAAATGGGTCTTCTGAAATTTCAGTCACATTTTCTTCTTTAAATTTTTCTTGGGTTTTCTCTTTTTTCAGAACTAGGGTTTAATTTTCTCCTACTTATTTTTATTTTCTACTTGGTTCTTTCTTTGTAGCTTCCACAAAATGTTTTCTTACCAATAAATACTTCCAATTATCCCCTTTTGATTACAAATAATCTTCTAAAAAAATAGTAATGAGTCCATGATGGTACAAAGAACTATCTATAGACCTAGATTCTCTTTGAATACTAAATTCCATTTTCTTCAAGCTTTGCAATAAAAAGTAGGGTGAATTTAATTTCAAATCCGTTAAAAAATTGCATCATAAGCCTAGCATGATAAACAAACATTGCTCCAAATCTCCCCTCACATGTTATGAATTTAAGGATTACTAGTAGAAGATTTCACTATTTTCCTTTTAATGTTGTGACAGGAATACCTTTCTTGAAAATAGATAAGTCCATACCCAGTTCCTTTCATAAGTGTACCTAATATTTCTCCTTAATTTTCATGTTTTTAAACCATCTTTATCCATTCCTTAGGAGTCTCGTTGCTTCTGCTATCACTGATTCTGTGAGAATGAGTCTGATGTCCCAAATTTTGGCCTTTACTCCATCAAAGGTACGAGTGAATGCTTTAGTAACATCTGGTTCATATCTATTGAAATTCTCAAGGAAACAGAGCCACCCCAACAGTTGTAGATGCTCCTTAACTCTGGAATAAGCCTAGAGAAATTTCTCACCATTTGGTTCATATCGAACAAGCATACGCATCATGTGGAGAAGGTTTCGGCCCAGAATACTCTCTTGTACTGTGAAATGGAAGAAAAATGAATAGTGAAGGCTTTGAAAAGAGAAATGAATATGGATCGGATTTGAAATGATGGCGAAGTAAGGTATGGATGAAGGAATTTGTCTTATGTTTGACTTGTACTTGCCCAACTTCCTAGATCCAATTTTAAAGGACTGGTGTTATGTGCTTGATTTATAAATCGGACTTTGATGTGACAAGTGTGCAGTGATGAGGGGTTAAGGTCATAGTGGTAAAAATATTTATAAGATCTTCAATCCTTTAATATCACATCCATAATTTAAAAATCTAAGTTTTTGAATGAAACATAACTCAAGTATTCTTACATACCTTAATGTTTCTTTTGATACCTTCCTGCCATTGAATTTTATTTTGATTGCATAACTGTCAATTGGTTGCAAAATGATAGGAATTTTTCTGTCATCTTGTGGATATGTTGGAGAAGACTTCCTTATTTTTTATAGTTGTTCACCTGAAAATTTGAAGAAAAAGAGGGATAAAAGGAAAGAAGGATAAGAAAAAATGGATTTCTGAAAATCTTAACTGCCAAGAAATTTTGGTTTTCAATCAAGATTTTATGTATAAACATGTCAACAAAGTTCGTTTTCAGGTTCATACATTTATTATTATTATTATTATTTTATTGAAAAAGGAATTACAATGAAGTTGAAAAGTGAGGAGGAAAATGTTCTTCCGTAATCAACTTAAACTCAAAATTTTCTTGTAGATACTTAAAAAATACCTCCTTTGTCAATGGTTTATGATATAATCATAATATATGGCCATTAACAAGGAAAGAAATTTGTTCATCATCAATAGTATTGATTTTGACTGATCCATTGTCAAAAACAGTATCAATCTCACAAGGACCAAGCTAATGAGTCTAAATCTTTCCTTGAAAATATTTAAAATTGGAATAAAAATGAAGTGCACAGTCACCTTTTTTAAACTTTTTATCTTTGATGAACTTGTCATGCATATTTGATCTTTGTTTTTGCACTGTGCTCGTTCTTTGAATAACATCTTGTCTAATTTCATCTAGCTCATTCAATTGTGCTAGCATTTTCTTCTGAGCTTCTGACAGGTCAAGGCCCAATTTAACAGTTTTTATGTTGGTCTCCACTAGGAAATCAATCTGGAACAAAACTTGCTTCCCATAGAAAATCTAAGAGGGAGAATTCCTAGTTGTGTTCGTCCATGTGGTTCGATATGCCCATAGTTCTTTTGGAAGTTTTTCTGGTTAATCCTTTCTATGCAAATGCATAGTTTTAGTAAGAATTTATTCAAGAACCTTGTTAGTAGATTCCACCCGCCCATTGGCTTTTGGATGATATGGAGTAGACTTTCGATGCTTGATTTTATATTTCTCCATAATATTCCGTACCAACTTGGATGTGAATTGGGTACCTTGATCTATTACAATTTCTCTTGGAACACCAAAACGAGTAAAACTATCCTAAAAAGGAAATGTATCTACAACATTTTCAGTTGCAAATAAAAGAGGCTTAGATTCTACCCATTTTGTGACATAATATGTGCAAACAAGTATGTACCTTTTCTGTTTGGATGGAGGATTTATACGTCCAACAAAATCTAGAGCCCATTTTTCAAAAGGATCTACAAGTACCTGAGGTTGTAGAGGAATTTCATCTGAAGGTACTAAATTTCCCATTCCCTAACAACTATCACTTCTTTTGACATATTATTTGGAATCTTTGAAAAAATATGGTCAATAATATCCCACAAGAAGGATTTTGTATGCGATTATTTTTCCTGCAAAATTCCCTCCACATGGTTCATCATGGAAATATTTTTAAAATTATGGTACTTCATCTTCTCGAACACATCTTCAAATGATCAAATCTGGTCTAGTTTTGTATAATTCCCCATCTATCCATGAATAGGATGCATTGGTTTTTATAACTTTTTCCTTTTCTTTTGTTGATAATTGTGGTGGAAATTTTCATGTAGCTAAATAATTGGAAATATCTACAAACCAAGGAAATTTAGTAGATACTGCAAAAAGATATTCATCAGAAAAATTGTCTTTTACGGGAACATCAACATTATCTATCATTTTTCATTCTGGAAAGGAAATCAGTGACTGTGTTTTCTTTTCCAGGTCTGAGAAGAATAGTAATATTGAATTCTTGTAACAATAAAAGCCATCTTGTAATTCTTCCATTAGTAATTGGTTTATTCATTAAGTATCTAATGGTAGCATGGTATGTATGGATAAAAGTATCATAACCAATAATGTATTGACGAAAATTTTTAATGGCATGAAAAACTGCTAAAAACTCCTTTTCAGTTACAATATAATTTAACTTTGTTGGATTCAATTTTTTGCTTGTGTAATAAATAGCATAAGGGGTAAAATCCTTTTGTTCCAATACAACCCTTGAGGCTGTGTTTGAAGCATCATTAGATATGTGAAAAGGGAGAGACCAATTTGGTCCTCTTAAAATCGGTGCTTCAATTATTCTTTGTTTCAATGTTTCAAATGATTTTTGAAAATCAGAGTTCCATACAAATTCATAATATTTTGTAAGAAGTTTGAAAAGTGGCGAGGTTATTTTTGTGAAGTTTTCTATGAATATTCTATAGTATCCTGTAAATCCGAGAAAACTTCTAACATCTCTTTGACAAGCAGGAATTGAAATTTTAGAAATAACTTCTACCTTATATGTTTCTACTTTAATTCCATCTCCTGAAATGTTGTGACCTAAAACAATACCTTCATTAAACATCATAGAACATTTCCCATCGCTTAATGAAAGGTTTTCTTCTTTACATCCAATAAGAACTTTTTCTAAATTTCCCATAGTTTCATCGAAAGAATTTCCATACACAGTAAAATAATCCATGTATACTTCAACACAATCATGAATTAGATAATAAAAAAATACCTAAGACTGCTCTTTAAAATGTGGTCGGTGCATTAAATAGTCCAAAAGTAAGTACCCTATAGGCATATGTTCCCCAATGACATGTAAAAGTAGTTTTATATTGATCTTCTGGCGCTAGTTGGATTTGATTGTATCCACTAAAACTACGTAGAAATGAAAAATACTTCTTTCCTGCTAAGGTATTCAATACTTGATCTACAAAGGCTAGTGGAAAATGATCTTTCAAAGTGGATTTGTTTAATTCTATCTAATCAATACATACTCTCCATTTTCCATTATTCTTTAGAACAATCACTAGAGGTGATACCCATTGACTATCTGATATAGGCTAAAATAAATTCACATTCAACAGTTTTTGTAACTCCTCTTTAACAATTTCCCTTAGATTTTGATTCATTCTCCTTTGGGGTTGTCTAACTGGCTTGAAATTTTCTTGAATATAAATGTGATGCATACAAGTTTTAGGACCATGCATAAGCAGAAGAATGTTTTCGTAGCACCATTATTAATTTTCTCTTTTGAATTTCCTCCAGATTATTTTTAATATTTAATGTTTTAGCTAGAAATACTTCTACTTGAGAATTGCCAAATTTTTCTATAGAATATAAAGAAATTTAATGTGATCATAAATTTCAATGTTACCTTGTTCCTCAAAACTTTGATTTTGTTCACAATAAGAAGAAGAATCATTACTTTTCATTAAATTGACTAATTTTTTTTCTTCGTCTAATTGTGCAAAAGTATAAAATGATTGCATGTTATCAAAGTCTTCATCATCATATATCCATACTTCACTTTCTATTCCAGTTATATTTTTTTTCAGGAGGATACAGTGTGAATTTCGTAGTGGAAATTCCATCAAATATATACATATATCTCGATCTACAACTTATGAATGCATCTGTTATAGCTAGTCAAGGTCTACCTAAGATCAATGGATGACCTCCTAAATTATTCTTGAGAGTTAAAATCATGAAATCTAATGGATATTCCCAAGAATCTAGAGATACAAACACATCTTGTAATACTCCATCTGGTTTTCCCACCGGTGGTTTCCAATCACCAGGACAAGTGGGAGGGGGGCAGTTAAGGGCCGCCAGGCCCCAAGCCATGTGTCCGCCGACTCACCACCCTCACACACGCAAGTGTTAAAGAGCCTCGGGGCAAGATTTATCACAGCTAGTTGGTTTTTTGTTAAACGTGGGATGGACGTAGCTCTACGCATTTATTTTTCATGGGCGATGGGGAAGGTTGATGTAGTGGTTTGTGCAAATGATCATCCATTGGCTCTCAAGCCCTGGCTTGAGCTCTGCCAGCCTAGAAAGAGAAAAGGGACAGGCCCGTCGGGTAGTGGTGGAAAAATGTTGGGAGCTGGGAGGGTTCCAGGTAACAGCATGGGAATGTGCACGCTACACCAGGAGGAAGACAAAGGAGGTGGCGGTGAATTCTGAGCGACGGATCTATTTGTGGCCAGGAGATTTGGGTTTGCATCCTGGGCACCTGATCTAAATCTGTGGACTGGGCAAGAGAAATCCCTTGGTGACGCAACCCCTGGGTGGCTCTACCTTTGGCTCGCGGACCAGTCCGTCTATCCTGCAATTCATATATGTGGGTGGTGGAGTTTTCGTACCTCCCAGGAAAAAAAAGTAAATATTGGGAGCGCTCATGTGTCCCTCGTCTATGGGACTCAGGACGCGGATCGAGAAAATATCAGTCGAGGTTATAGGGGTGGAGTGTGGGTCTCACGGGCGGACGGAATTGGAGTGATTTGGCATGTTAGCCCAGCACAATGAGAGGAAGAGGAGGGCACCTGTATGCCGAGAGAGCATGTTCGGGCCCGACGTTGTGGTTTTGACCGAGGTATGGGTAACTATGAGGCTTTAGGAGACCCAATTTTCCACTCAGAGTCTACGGAGAGCCAGCACTCAGCAGATCCCATGGCAGTTTCCCCAACCCAATCCCCTGGCGAGATTGAGGCACCGGTCACCCTTGAAGCCATCTCTGCTCAGCTCCAGCATATCCAGCTCAATTTGGACACATTGTGAGAGCAAAGGTACGAGGACCAAAATGAATTAGTGGCTTACATCAAAGCTATCTAAAGCTTGTAGATGGAGACCATTGAGGCTCTGGAGGGTCTGCGTCGTATACTAAAGCACTCTTAAGAGCACCTCCGAGCCTTGGAGACCCAAGTGGCTCACATCATCTACCACCTGCACCATCGGGATCTTCTCTTCGCAAGATGAAAATACTGACACTAACATCGGCCTTATTAGGATGGCAGCTCTGAATTAGGTGTCAAGAACACCGTAGACCAAAACGCCTTATCCATTAGGCCAATACGGTCAAAAACTCAAACTGATAAACATGACTGAAAACTGATAACTCAGATGAAATATACTGACTCAAGACAAACTCAAAATTGACTGAAATAAAAACTTACAAACTTATTGATGGAAGAATATCGCCGAGACTTGAGGGCTTCAAATCTTGATGACAACCACCTGTATGTTGAAGGAATATGTACAATCAGGCGATATCAAAATGCTAGTGTAACCAATCAAGCAAATGCCTCCTTGATTGATTCTCCCAATCAGATTCTTTGGACAACAATAAATATTTACAATTTGGAAGCCAAAAACATCGCTAACAATGATCTCCATCATTATTGCATACTACAATAATTACCTTCATTGCTGACTGCAATAAAATTTCCACTGGATCCTGAAAAGCATGAAAACTTACCTTTCGTTGATCTAGAAGAAACAAGGTAGATTTTTCTCTTGATTCGGATCTCTCTTCATATTGTACCTCAGCAAGAGTGTGTTCCTGATCTTCAAAAAATTATGAACAAGTAGGTGAGAAGTTTTCTTCTTGAAATAAAAATTCAAAATATGAAACATGAGAAGAAAAATCTGAATGACATTCCTCAATGTCCTGGTCCTCTGCAATTTGAATACATTGTTGATCATCTTCATATGACATGGCAACTAGATTGTCATGTTTGTTATCACACTCATCTGTCATAAGAGGTAAAACTTCAAATTGTTCTTGAAACTCAAAACTGACATTTCTATCATTTACCGCAGAGTCCTCCAAAGAATATTTTTCACTTAATTAAATAAAAATCTCATCTTGTTTTCATAAAGGGACTAGATTACCTCCTTCTAAAGACTTTGTTCTGATGGGATCAGAACATTTGGGTCAATAAATTTGTTTTCTTCATTCAAGGTGATCTCAATAATAGAGCTTTCCTTCATGGGATCCATAACAACATACTCTTCATCATCACAATCTGAATCTAGATCTGGAATAGCTAGCTTGACTTTATTACAATCTGAAATTGGAAATTGATTTTCCTACATACCATCTTCTGCTGCAAGTAGATCTGAAATAAGACCTTATCTTCCATGATTTTCAAGTGTACAAAGTTCTTAAGCTTGCTGCAAACATTCCTGAGCATCTTGATAAGTATCCTCTAAGTTTTTTTTATGTTGTTGAAATGGTTTTTCATACAGGGCTTCCATGATCACATCGTCCATGAATTCATCATCTCCATAAACATTCTCAATATTTTCAACAAAAATATCAACTTGTTTACAACAGTTCTGAACTAATATTAAGGATGGACAAGATTCGCTATAACTTTCAAAGAACATGGTATAAAAATCCATTAAACAATAAATACAAGCAGGTGGAAAACTTTCCTACCAGGATCGAGCTTCACCTTCCAGAGTGGCCATGAATATCTTCATCAAGCAATCTTCAGGAAAATCAATCTTTAATCTACGCACATGCATGTGAAATCTCACTAGATGAAGAGCAACATCATTACCTTTCACATTTTTGAGGTTCAGAACATATGTCATCCAATAAACTCGAGGCATGTTGTTCAGAAAACCTGGTATGTGATCTCGGCTCATGGGAGCATACCTTCGAGCAATTGAATCCATTTTGACAACAATGAAGTCACCAAGAAGTTTTTTATACTACTGGTTCTTGAAGAGTGGAGTCGTCATAAACATTCTGAACCTCGGGATTTTTTGACATTGGAGTCGCCAGGTGAATGATGCACATCCTTCTTGTGCCTGATTGTTGTTCACCATCAACAATCAGATCTGATATTTGTCGTTATTTCCCAAGGAATATTTTTATTTTCACCTCCTTGGCAACAGCGCTAGTATGTTATCACTCCACTGGAGCTCTAAGGCTAAGAAAGAGTCCAAACAGAGGTAACCACAGACCAATATTTTAGCTTGGTAGCTAGCCCTACTAAACCAGAGAGGGATCTCTTTGAAAAATCACAGCTAAGAGGGTTGGATGAATTAGGGTTTTAGGCAAGGTATAAGTACAGGGGTTTGTTTGTTTGAATTGATTTGCTGGATGGATGAATTAGGTCAAAGAGGCTAGGTTAGGGAAAATAGGATTGCAGTACATTCAATGGGGAAAGGTAGGTAGGAAGGTTAGCACTTTATGGTTTCAGGGTGAGATGGATTAGGCTGATGAGGAGCTAGAAAGAGCAAGGCAAAGCATCTATTCTTTGTAAACTGAACAAAATGAGACAAACTATGAATATTTTCCCAAAACAGAGCATGAGAGATGTATTTTGCTTATCAACATGAAAATCAACATATAATAGAGATGAAATGGATCATGAAGATGAAACATTCATACATATGCAATACAAGAAGAAACAATGTTAAATTTCCATACCACAGGTATCCCAAGGAAATAACTACAACTCTTTCATTAATTTACTGCCAAATATTGATTACACTAGAGTCTCGGATCAATGCAACAACATCCAACCTATGAAATGAGTCTAGAAGTGAAAGATATAGGCATGAAACAACTTCTCCCAACCTCAGGGGTCGAATCCCTGAGTTGTGGAGCTGATCCACCAAAATCTGAACTGAAACCTAGAGTGTAGGGTGATCAAACTGACTCATCACTGACTTTAGTGAAACTGATTCATTCATCCTCTCAAACAGTTTTACCCAGTGTATTGGCCCCTAGGTAACTCAAAAACATCATTATTACATTTACATCCATGAATTACATCAGTAAAAACTCAAATATTCCATCACAATGTGAGAAAATTTCAAAAACTGGAAAATATCAGAGAATTTGGCAAAAGCACAGCGCCAACTACAAGGTGAGTTTTGGAGGCCTTCGTGAAGTCCAAATTGAGATCAGGATAGCTCATTGGGAAGCCTATCCTCTCTAGTTTCCAAATATATTCTTAGCTTCCAAAATTTACCATATTTTATCCTCCAAAAATTCAATCTCCCAAGACTACTCAAAAGCGCAGTGCTAGGCTCAAAAAGAGGGCAGAAAGGTGGTTTTTGACTTTTTGACTAACCAATTGGCCCAAAAAATATTAGAAAAGTTGTTAGGGTGACTTTATTTGGCCTTATGAATCTAATGGTTCCTTTATTTTTGTCATTGTAGGTCCCTAGAAAAAGCGTAGCACCTTAAGCAAAAGCGCAATGCCCTTGAAGCAAAAGCACAATGCCCTTGGCAAAAGTGCGGCGCCACCCTCCAGAAATGCAGCGCCAACTTCAAGGCCACTTTTTGAGGCCTTCCCGAACTCAAAATTGAGCTCATTATTGGTCGTTGGAGATACATCTCTATTGGCTACACAATGGACATATCAAGCACTGAAAATTATCAAGCATATCCCCTCAAAAATCAATTCTCCCAAGACTAGTCAAAATGTGCAGAATGGGGGTGCAAAAATGTAGTTTGCTCTTGCAGGAAAATTTTGGAGGCCTAAATAAATTCCAAATGGAGCTCATGATAGCTCATTGGAAATATCTCTCTGTCTAGTTATCGTTTGACTCATCAAGTAAGCCATTTGAACACTCCATTAGGGAGAAAATTTGATTTTCCCAAGACTACTCCAGAAGTGCAGCAACTCTCCTCTAGTGTTGAGATTCAACAAGATGATGAGCTTAGTGAAAAGATTCGCCTTCATTAAGTGGGACCCGTAGGCTATTTTTGGCGCAAATTCTATTTTTAGACATGTTGATCATATTCTATGAGTTGCAGGATGCTATTTGTGGATGGTTGGTCAAGTCGTAAAAATAGATGGACTTATATTTTTAGACATTTTGGGTGAAGTCTATTTTTAGACTGCCAGTATAAAAATAGACATGTCGGATATTATTAGCTCTTAATAATATTTGGACTCTAAACATTATCTTATTCTCTTGGAGCACTGACATTCAGTTAACAGATTGTTTAGATCATCTATCTAAAGGAATTACGCAATTCCTAGAGCTATTGGTGGTTCATGCATGGAGGACTTCAATTAGAACTCAAGTGGCAGAGTTTGGTGGAGTTGGAGAAGTATTTGGTGGAGTTGGTTTCTAGTTTAACTACACTTGTGGAGTTCAACTCAGTTGAACTGATTGTGTCTATTTCTAACTGATTGATACTTTCAGTGGAGTTGAGTGAATCAATTAGTTAAATTAATTCACTAAATAATAACTCATTATTCAACTCGACAGAGACAACAATAAACTACAGTGCAGAACAGATCAGTGGAGACTCAGTGGAGAGATTGGTGAAAGAGCAAGTGTGACTATCAGTTGTGACTATAGTGTTGCATTGTATGCACCACAAATTCATTGGAGATGCCAATGAGGATTGCGTGAGCAAGGCTAGAGCAATTTGAACTCATCCAGAGCCATTCTTCAGCAGGGATTGCGCAGTAGAGGCAGGCTATCAGGAGGGAAAAAATCAGTGCAGATTTTTTTTTATTGTTCTTGATTAGTGTGTAGTGATTTTATTGTACTGAGAGCTTGATATGATCAGCTTTGTATGAAGATTTTTACATGATCTCTATGACATATATTATATACAGATAGTTGGGGTTTTTAGCTTCAGGATTTCCCGTTAAACAACTATGTTAATGTGTGTGAATTTTTATTGTTTCATGTGCGCATTTCAATCTTGATTTAATTTCCGCAAATGTTCAATGGTGGAATAGATTATGTATTTTGCATGAAGTTAAAATAGTGTGAGATCGTGAGAATATTGGACATATAACACATAAGTTATATAATTTCTACATCTAGAAACTATATATTTAGCATTCCTCTCAAACCATAACACTTGTGTAAAAACTGAAGGAAATTTTTCTTCCTTGTTCTATTATTAACAAAAACCTCTTTCATTTTTGTGAAACTCCTCTCCATTTGGTCATAAACATACTTTGAAGCAAAACTGGCCCTATGTGTAGCAAATTATTTGTCCCTTGGAATGATTTCTTGAAAAATGATGGAGACATGATGTTTATGAGCTGAAATGGCCTCATACTTGCTGATATGACCTATATTATTCCTCCTCTTCTCAAATGTCTCTGCTTCCATAGCAAACCATAGCTCAATGGGAGAGGAAACTAGGGTTTAGTGTAGGCAAAACAGGGGATTTGGGCAATTTATAAGAATGAAGGGAAATAAATGGGATAGGGGGCTTATAAATTATTAGGAAAATTTTTGGAGGTAGGTAGGGATGTTAGGAAGTATGGGAAAGTATAATTTCAAGGATTGAGTGAGGGGAAGGGGTCTAAACGGGCAAAACACATGCCTAGTATAGAAAAGTGTCAAATTGTGGCAATAGGCTAGGGTTTGTGGGAAAATGATGATTTTGAGGGATAGGAGCGATGGAAAGTGTTTATGAAGGTATTTTAAGGATAGGGTAAGGTGTAATAGCATCAGGATACAATTATGGTTAATGATTTAACCATGGAAGTCATGGAACCAAAAAAAATGCCCCCAATACCCTAGGAGAGGGAAATGAGCTTTCCAAGCACAACTGAGAGACAAATATGGTAAACACAAAACCACTTACTTGGAAATGATAGTTTGGAACCTTAAATTTTTTAATACCTTTGACTATTACTACTCCTTAAAAAGATGAATTTGATGGTGAAATGACCAATTTTCATGATTTTGACACTATGACCTAATGATGGCACAACATGGAAGAATGAGTTGAATGATGACCATGACAACTATGGGACTCTTTCAACGATGAATGACCTGACCATGATGATGTCCATTGACCATGGAGTTGAAAGGAGTAGTAATGATCCAATATCCTAATCAGTGGCCAAATTTTTGCATGACCCAGTGGAATGATAAAAAAATTATGAATGAAACCCTAATATGGTATGAAAAGAGGATTTTTTATCACTGATGGTAAGATTCAAATATTGACACTAACAGGGCCCAAGATGGATTTTTAGATTGTGGAGGCCAAGGTTTCCAAGGCATAGGTGCAGTCCAATTATTTTGTGGTTGTGTGTATGATTGAGTTTTAAAACCCTAAGTCATATTTGGCTATGGATTTTCCATGGTCTTTTAGCAACAAAAGAGAGAGATTCAGCTTGGCTTGTTCCAGCTTCATCTTGAAAGATGGCTTTAAGACTAGGTATTGAAGGACACTCTTTAGTATTATTATTCTCAGCACATATGACACAAATTTCTACACTATCAAGAGGAAATTCTCTAAATGCATGTTTCTTTCTACATCTTGGACAAAAGATAAATAGTGCAACATTTTCAGCTTTTTGCTTGTTTTGTATTTTAAGGGTATTTAGTTCTTCACTAAGACTCCATCAAATATTTGTTTCAAATTTGTCAAGAAAATTACATATTTCAGCTCTACTTACTATCGGAGTTGCAAATTTATTAAGTCTAGTCATGACAGGGTCTCTTGGAATTTTCCCAGTTCTAGCCTTACCTCTTGAAATATCTCTACATAGTTCACATATCTCTCGAAATGAAAGATGAGAAACATATCCTTTGCCCATTAAATTGAGGATATCAATCCACTCATCTCTAATAGATTTCAGCAAAATATCTTTCAAAGTTTCATCATCTAGATTATGCATCTTAACCCTTTTAACATTATAGCCAAATATTTCAACAAAATCTTCAATATTTTCATCCTCTTTTTACATCATCTTAAAGACTTCATATTTAATTTTATGGGGTAAACAATAATATTTATATTTGTCTAAGAACATATTTTTCATTTCTTCCCATGTTCAGATAGTATGTGTTCCTAACCCCATAAACCATTTAAGTGCTCCATCTTTAAAAGTAGCTGGAAACAATTTTAATTTTTAAGAATCAAGTAATTAATCATAAGATATACATAAGACTTCAAACTCAAAAAGAAATGTTTCAGGATCCTCAAGTCTTAATCCATGGAAATTAGGGAGGATAGAGGGTGTGATATTCTTCATTGTTGTTTTGGTATCATCGTTAAATATGGGAAATCCAAAAGTTTTTGGTTCTCCTCTACCACCTCTTCCCCCTCTTCCTCCACCTCCTCCTCTATTTCCTCCGCTACCTCTTCCACCTCCAATCCCAAGTTTACCATTCACATTATGTACTTCCCCTTCTCCTTCCCCCGCCATTGTATATTCTTCAGAGCTAATAAAAGGTTATATGATTGGATTGTATATCTCTTCTTACGGTTCTTCTACTAATGGAATATTAAAATAATTTTCTTCTTCTTCTTCACTAGTTACCTCTAGTTCTTGTCCTAGAATTTGTTCTCCAGTTGAAGAAAGAAAAATTACTCCTTTTGTAGGTTCTTCAACTGCAGCTTCGGTGGAGGAGGTTGATGAATTTCTAGGTTGGATTTCGGATCTAAGCATCTCAGGAAGTCTATGCCTGACTGCCAATGATGGAATGCGAGTATTAGAGGATGGTGTGGCACTATGAGGTCTAGGTGGAGTAAGTGGTGAAGCTGGAATCGAGATTCTACCTCTATTTACAAATCTACCCCTAGAATCTCATTCTCTATGCATAAATATTTTTTTATCATTTTTCAATCAGTTTTATTAAAATTAAAAGGGCTCCTAAGAATAAACCCTATATACACTTCCTCGAAAACGACGCCAAAATGTTAGGTAAATTAATTATCTTTAATTTACTTCATTAAATGTCAACGAGGATTCATGTCCTTATGAAATGTATGTGCACTATATATGCTAGGATTTCTTCTAAGAACAAGACTAATTGAAAAAATGAATCAAACCAAATGTAAAATGAACTACAAATTAGAAACTAATGACACACATATTCTTTCAATCCAGAGTACTAACTCACTAAATTAGGCTTTTTAAAAGTAAATAACTATCTAATATTGAAAAAATCACCAATAGGAAATGCCTAAAAATCAAAACATAGAAGGAAAATAACCTAGTTCTACTATTGTGGAATTGAACTTATTCTCCCTTAATTACTGAAATAAATATTTAAATTAAATTGAAATGGATTGAATTTAATCTAATTGCTATGAGAAAACTAATGACAAAATCTTAATCTATATATGGTAAATTGCTTTAAAAATAAATGACAATGGAATGTGATAACAGGAATGAAAATCTAACTCAAGAGAGATTACTAGTGTGCGCATTAACTTCCAAACTATATTCCCAATCTAACATAACGAAACTTGAAAATGACTAACAAAATTTAAATTTAAAGGCTAAAACAACTAACTAAGACTATCATGAAACAATAAAACACAAATTACAAGTAATCAAAGATGCATTGAATCATTAACTCTTTTCAATATTTTATCTTTTATGAGTACTCTATGATAAGAATAAAATAACCATAAATGCAATCTATAACAAAAATGAATTTTAGAAAACATAAACTAAACTAGTTCAAAAACTTAAAATGAAAACCTCACAGCTCCCAGGGGGCCCTCCTGGAGTGTAGGATCAACTATAGATCATGACTTCATGCATGCATTGAAAAGGTATTAGGAACTTTTATTAAAGGAATAGAGTATCAATATTTCCTTGGAAAGATTAAAAACTTAATAACTGTAATCACTACCACTTTATAATTGTGTTCTTTGTCTGGATCACTGTTATTTATACAGATTTATAAAAACAACTTTAAAAGAGTTTTAATTCGATAAATCATAAACAAAATTAACACCTATGAGATTGATATCTTAAGAATCCAAATCTCTTTATGACTTTCTATTGGAAAATCAAGTTATAGGATATTTCGTTTTCTAACAACTCAATGTCTCGCTCGTTTGTTTCTCTACTACCTGTGCTCAATCTGTAACACACAGTTTTCATGTTTGACACGGCCTTTGACTTCAAGCTCTCTCACTTCGCTTAGCTTTCTAAGTAAGTCCAGTAGGTGCTTGTCCATCTGGAAGCCAAATGTCATCTTTTGGTAGTCTTATTCCTTATTTTGGAGCATTTCAACCTATCTATTCATGGGTTATGCTGCATAAACGGATATCAACTGTAGAATGTACATAATTCGGTAATTGCAAGATACTTTTGTCATAATTTCATTAAACATAGAGAAATTAAATATGGATGATTTAATACCTTGTAGGATTTTATCTTGACGTTAATATGCTGAGGTTTTACAGAAAAATAACCAAAAGGTGGAATATGATGGAAAAAGGGGTGGTCAAAAATAGACATTCATAAACTTCAACACAACCCACTAGGTATGTAGTTGATTTTCAGTTGAATAATGTTGTGTTTACCAATTTTAGTTTTAAGGTGTGATGCATCAAATCCTACTTATCCTTCTTCGCAATATTCATCTATAATTGTTCTGAGAATTCACCCAATAATTCAATAAATATATTGAACTCTTGATCATCTTCAAACACTTTCCAATGTTTGACATTGTCATGGATCAAGGGTCGGTGGAGGATTTTGATTTCGAACTTTAATTTTGACTCAGTAGGGGATGTAAAAGTAGCAGCAATAACCGTGAGGGCGTTTGCTAACTGATTCTTATCCCTAGGCACGATATTGAAATTTATCGCAGAGAATAAGTTATCAATAAGGTACCGAAATTGATTTCTATACACTCGTAAGTGAGGGTGCTTTGTTTGGAACTTATTGGTTACTTGCTTGATAACTAACTCGTACTCGCCAAAGATTGATAAGTTTTGAATATTAAGTTTCCTGACAGTTTCTAGTCCTAATACCAAGGCTTCATATTCAACTATATTGTTGGTAGTTTCAAAAATTAACTTGAAGGAGAAGGTGGAATTATTTTGATTCAATGGTATTAAGACAATCCCTACAACTGATCCTGCCTTGGAGTAAGCGCCACCAAAGTACATCTTCCAAATGGCATTTGATTCTTTCAGCATATTTTCACAGATGGCATGTCATGGATCAGGGCTTTTCCTTATCGGAGAGAGTAAGAACAAAGTTAACCATATTATCATCATAAGCATAAACAGGTGAATTCTCAAGGTCTTATTTAGATCTAATTGTGTAAGTTAATCTAGATTCCCAGTATAATCTAAAATTTCCCACCCTGAAAATCGGTATGGTGGTATAAAACATATCCATTTGTAAGGAACTCCCTAGCTTAGCACCCTGGCTCCTTGAAAGGAGCATCCCATAATTTGGTGACACGTCAGCCACCACTACATCCATGACTATGATTTTGACGGGGACCTGGGCCAGGACCAAAACTGAGTCTTTATTCACCCCAAGACACCTAACCCTTCGAGAATTGAAGGAATATAGGTATTTATATTCTTGGGCGATATCCAACCCAAGATTTTCCATAGTTTCCTTGGGAATTAGGTTGTGAGATGCCCCAAAATCCAACATACAGCTATGTAAATTCCGATCATGGATTTTCAAACTAATATAAAAAGGAGGGACTATGTTATCGTTTTTCTCGTTCTAAGGCCCAAGTGTAATTTTAGGGGAATCATATTGGATATTAATAACATCCGTTACTTCCATTTCCTGTGGGGGAAGATGGGTAGTTATAAAGAAAGTGTCGATTTTTCATTTATATATAGGGATCATAACTAATTTTTCTAAAGGCATACTAATATTAAGCTTATTCAATTCATTTGTAAATTAAATTTAGGTACAGACTTAGGATCTGAATCATGGGGAATAGGCTTGTTGGGTACAATTTTTCTTTTATTAAGATGAGGAGGGGCTTGGAGATGTGTTTCTTTTTAGGAAGATGCTCTCTCTTGGGTATAAGATTATACTTGTGTTGGAATTGTGCTTTCAGGTATTCATCAAAGTGTTGAAGCTCAAAAACTGAAAAACTTTTCTCTATATAATCAGACGGGTTCTGAGCGTAGTCATAAAAAGAGTTTAGAGAATTAATATTTGGATAATCTTCCTCGAATAAGTTGGCATTATTTCTAAGAGGAGGCTATATGGGCGGCTCCTCTGGTCATTTTCCTCCCTGTAATATTTGAGGAACATTAGGACGATGGTATGGAGGTTGATTCCTAGGCGGATAGTTAAGATTTATATTAGGAACATTTCGTACATTGGGGCAAAATTTGGGTTGAAATGGTGGGTTTATAGGGGTAGGGGCAGGTGCCTTGTTTCCAACTGCTAGACATTGGATTTTATTCGTTGGAGACTTAATGAGTTTAGTCATTTATCCAATCTTATGATCTTGTAAAGACGAATAAGCAGGAAGCTAAGGAGAATTTTCAATTGCTTTATTTTTCCCTTTAGATCGATATTATTTGGTCACTTGCTTCCCGATAGCGATTAGATTGCCTTCACATGAGAAAGATTCAGCTTGCACATTGGCTAAAGTAGAACGTTATCTATCTCACAATTCATATGGAAGATCATCTTCAAGATAGATGGAATAGGCGACGATCACCACTATGCAAGACATGTGAACATCCGCTGGTAGCTCATGGTAACATTTCATAAATTTCTTATTAAAGTCATAAATTGATTCATTTGGTTTAAGCTTTAGAGTAGAAAACTGAGTCAGCCATAGCTGATTAATTTTCTTAACGTTGAAATGCTTGAGAAACAGTTCGACCAATATATCGATGGTATTAATGTTGTTGGGAGGCAGGGTCCTAAACCAATTTTTGGCTTCACCCTCAAGAATTTGCATTAAAAGAATCATGCAAATGTCATCATATTTTGCACCGAGGTTTTCAAAAAAGCCCTGGAATTTGACTAAATGATCCTCAACAGTGCGATCCCTTTCATTATCAAATCTCGGCAGGTTTTTGTCATATCTAGGGGGGAATCACGTAACAGTTCCAAAACATTCATGGGGCGATATCGAGAATTTACCCAAGAATTCATGGTTGGAGGAGCAGGAGAAGAAGGGGGGAGGACTAGTAAGGTGAAGTTGGTCGGCTATTCCAGAGAGTAAATGAAATAAATATCGCCTGAGCTTCAGAGTAAGAATGTGATGACGAGGGTAATGGATAGGGTTCACTAGTAGAAGGAAAGGGATGAATACCTTACCGAGTTCTTGGATTAGGAGACAGGGGATGGGTGTGTCTAAATTTTTCAAGTTATCTCCTTCTATTGGTGATAGTCACTAAAATTTTATGTTTCACAAGTTGACCTGGTTATTATTCTAGGGGTATCCAGATTGGAGTCGCCAATGGTGTAGGTAATTTATTTTTATTATTATTATTATTATTATTTTATATCTCTCTTTATTTATTTGTAAATAGAATGAAAAAAAAGTTAAAATACAAAGGCGTGAATAATACGAGTACCTGGCCAAACAACGAATGTGCACCTTCGTCGCATGATCAAGGAATCAATTTTTGTCGTCATTTGGGAACATTGGGGTTAGGTTGTGCACATTTGTCTTCCTGAGCCAACACCTCCCAATTTTGGTGGAGGTCCTATGAAAAGTGAGAAACCTATAAAGAAAGACTGTATAAACAATTTAGAATGTTGTTGTAACACCCCCTTCCCAAATATACCCAAGTAATCGGCGAACCACGGTAAAAATGTGATAGATGTTACTATAAGAATATTCAACCTTTTGTATGACCTTAAGGTAGTGGAATCGAAGAAAAACACAACCTATAGACCTTGTACCACAACCACAACAACCGCAATAGGTAACCCAACCATTAAGGCCTCTCACCCCTAGGTCACACTGAAATTTTGACCCGTAGCCACAGGAATAACACTGCATTCCAGGGGCTAGGAGGCTATAGCCATAGGAATAAAACTGCATGCCATCGGCTAGGGCCCCAAATGCTCAGTTATGTGCCTGTGGCTATGGGATTTGAGCCACCTTTTCAGAGCCCAGGCCACTGCTCAGAACTTCATGAAAACTTAAGGGATGATAAATAACAATAGGACAATGGTGCGAAAGCAATCACATCAATGACAACTCATCTGGACCCCTCCTAGCCATGATATGAATTTTTTCAAGCATGTCACAAACATTGAATCTATAGGTGTAAACAGGAGATCTAAGCATAGGGGTCTCATACTTATCTGAGAATCACTAAGAAGAATTTCTCCCTTACATCATTAGCTTCAACACAATCTATTTGACCATAGATACATCGTGCATTAATTTCCAAGTAAAAACATGCATAGATCCATACGCCATAATTGATAAAATACATGCTTATAACCAACACAATAACCACAAAAATACAATGGATACAACAAAAATAGAATACACATAGAAACGAGTACATTTGAATTCCAAATACCTAAGGAATGATCTCTTCATTACTGAATGTAAAAACCAACCAGAGATCGGACTTCCACGTTCCACTCGACCATAGATTGGTTGAGCCAAATATCTCTTCAGCCAATAACCCCCTGTGCCATATTCCAAGCATGAATGTGGGACTCAAACCAAAAGAACCAACTAGGGCATCCAGAAGCTAAACCTCATCAAATGGAAACCATGCTTTACCATGATCTACACCCAATCACTGGGCCAACAAAAGCATGGATATAATTGGATTCTCTCTCCCTAAACCATGAGGAATTTTCCTATCTCCTTGTCTCTTAGGCTTTACCGCAACCCACATTCCAAATCAAGGGTCACTAGGCCCTCAACTGATACATACTCTCTAGGATTTATTGTATATCCCAAACCCAATATTCCTAGGCCTGAATGGAGATCAAACGACATCTCAGGCTTCATTGCAATCCAAACCTGGATTACTAGGCCCTAAACCGAGGCAACATATGAATTGGTTCTATATCATATCATTTGAAGTTCCAACTCACTCAGCTTCGAATCCATCCGGTAATCTAGCTAAAAAAAACTTGATAACTCCACAACACCATGGTTATCCAGAAATGGAAAGGCTAGGCTAAAAACAATGTCACATCTGGAAAAAAACCTTACCAAGACAGAAAATAACCACATGCAATACTATGCATGCCAAATCTAGCAATGAAATCATACATGCAAATCAATACCTACCAAGAACATTTATGTAGCTTCTTGATTCCTTCTCCTCCTTGCTTGCTTCCTCCTTATTCTTTCTTTCTTGCATTTATTGCTCCAATGCCAAAGTGCTCCAAGAAACTCTAAGTGTCCAAGAGTGCGAGAGAGAGAGAGAGAGAGAATAATGAGAGAACTCCGAAA
Source organism: Pinus albicaulis (assembly GCA_034641835.2). Taxonomy (NCBI): domain Eukaryota; kingdom Viridiplantae; phylum Streptophyta; class Pinopsida; order Pinales; family Pinaceae; genus Pinus; species Pinus albicaulis. The sequence goes on along the minus strand of CM076584.1, from coordinate 1,588,609,119 downwards.
CTAAACTGACAAAAACTGAGAAAAAGCTTGCTAATTGATCCTTCGAAGCCTTTTTATCAATGAGGCCTCTATTTTTTCATTTTCCATTATCTTCCTTCATTTTCCTCCTCACATTAAACCTGTGACCTTTCACCCCCCTTTTCTCATATTTTCCTTTATTTTCATAATTAAAATTTCAATTAATGCCTCATGCATTTCCAAAGCCTTTTCCAATTTCCTTTAGCCATAATAACTTAAATGAACACCCATTAGGATGTTTTGCCCAACATTCAGCTTGGAATAAGTGTCCCATCAACCGTGGTTATTATTTTTAACTTTATTACATGGAATTTTCACTAGAGATGTTACAAAACCCTACCCCTTGGCGGACACCATCCTCGATGTTCAATGAAACCTATAACCAGCAAAACCGCTGAAAATCAGAACATACTGCCCATGGAGCTTTATAACATAGCTCATTGCACTATTCACAATGATCAACCTACTCAAAATAAAAAACCATCATGACAATAATATCATGTACTGGATCTTTATAACACAACTCATTACATTATTTGCAATAATATACACATATGCACATTTTCTCAACCAACAAATAAAAGTATACGATGCCCATATCAGCAAAAAGGGAATATAGAGGCTCACACCTCCACCCTCAAGCTAGTACCAGGATTCACTTCCTTCCCAAGATGTCCAAAATCCATTTTTAGATCCAAAGTTGCATCCAATGTCCAGCGCTATAATCCTGCACTATTGTGCCCTCAGTGAATAGTTACTGGCTCATTGTTTTAGGGCACACTACCAATGTGCATATGATTCCATATGGCAATGCTGATGACCAAAACAAATCCATCCCTGACCTTCCCTTCTTTGCTTCACTATCCCTCAGGAAATCCGGTAACCACTTCCATGTAGTCACTCACCTTCCAAGTTCCCCGACATCCCCTATCCTAGGTGATCCGTCTCTTCAAAAGGCTTCCTTGCATTGGAAGATACAAAAGCCAAGGCATATACCTGCCTCAAAAGCATCATACTAATCATAGCATGCTCATGGAAATCAATGGACATTATTGGGTACCAGTGTCCCACAATGACCCTGCTCCTGAAGTGCTTTACCAACATACTGCTACCTGTTTCACTTTATTTTGTTGTTGCTACTAATCCTTGCAATCAGTTTCAACCATCCCAAATTGAGCATTACATGATTTCTTGTAACAAGCACATAATTTCCATTAGATTCATAATAAATTAAAGTAACTTCAAATCATACATCATTTTTAGCTTGTCAATAAGGTACACTTGCAATCATGTTCACTTCCTATCATTGTTTGATCAATCATCATGCATAAACATATCACATATGATTAGCTCAAAACACAACCATCATAGGTCAAAATCATGAATCACATGCAATCATCATAAATCATATGTAACCATCATAAATCGAAATCGTAGTCACATGCATAATAGAACTGAAATAAAATATCGATACTTATCCTTGATCAGTCCTTACTTCTACCTTTGTTTTTTTGTACACACACTCGATCAATTGCCACATGCGATGAACACCAATGCCTTCTCTTCAACTACGTACACATACACATAGTGTACAACACATACATCCACACAATGTGTACAACACCACACAATACATACATCTACACCTGGCATGCAGCATGACACATATAACTACATTCGACATATGAATCAACACATACATCTACATCTGAGGTACAACATGACACATACACCTACATTCGATGTACAACGCAACACAATACATATGCCTACATCGAAATACAACACATACACCTACACCCGGTGTACAATACAAAACAATACTTATACATCCACAGAGTACAACACAACAAAAGCACATTCCGTGATACCATGACTACACGATGCACATTCACAATACGATATGTACAAAAAACAACATGTACCCCATGCGCACAATACCACGTATGCACAACACAACATGTATGACATGCACACAATATCATGTGTATACCAGCACCATATGCACAACATGCACATTGTACCACCTACACACAACACTACCTACACAACATGTGCACATCTCATGTACACGACCACACTTGCACAACATGTACACAATGCCAAATGTACACCACACCACCTATAAAATGTGTACACAAAACCACATGCACAACATGTACACAACACCACCTGCACACAACACCACATGTACAACATGTACACAGCACTTTTGGGCATGGCCCAACTTGGTCCATTTTTTATCAAAATACTCTACAACTTGAGGAGCGGAGTGAGTGAAACCGTGGAGTTAGTTCTACCACACGGTGATTAGGGGCTTTGGGGTGGGTCAAAGCCCCTTATTTTGTAATGGGTAAAGGGTTTTAGTCTATTATTTTGTCTGCCCATGGTATGTGGACCATGGTTTCGTATGTATGTAAAGATATATAAATCGATGTAAAGTTTTTGTCGAAGTTGTAATCCATGAATAGTTGATGAGCACAAGCACTTGAAATATTTGTTTCAGTCTGTTTTGGGTCTTAGGAAGGCTCCGCGGTTGTGTGCACGGAGGCTTGAAGAATCTGCAGCTTTGTGCACAGACCACCTGCAGCTGTGTGCGCAGGTTGGAGAAGTTGTATATATTGAAGATACTTATCATAATAAAAGAGAAGAAGTTTTTGAAGGAATATCTGTCCTTTTATGTGTATTTTCTTATTTTCTGTAGTGCGAAGTTGTTTATATGATTTATGTTGTGTTTCGATAGTAAAGATGCGGTGCGCACAAGTATTGATTGATGAATGAAGTATAAACTGTTGAAGTAAACATATGCATCTGCGCAGTTTTGAATAGGCATAAGGAAGAGGTTTAATAGGAGATGCATGCACCATTGTCTCTTTGGATGCAGAAACCTATTTCTAACATCCCTGAATATTTCCTCGGGTGAGACTGCGATCTACGCAACAAGTCGTTGCCGAAAGGGACGGTAATGGAGTGATTTTTGGTTCGCATTTAACTCTGCACCTGGGTGAAGCCCCCCCACCCCACAAGCCAAAAAATGGTTCCGTTGTTGGGATCGAGATCCATTTGAGGGATATGTGGATGTGGCATCCGACAAGAAAGTAAATACAAGACTGGGTAGATCTGAAAGAGCGAGAGTTCGTATTTTAAGAAAACAAAAATATGTGATTGTCGACTTAAGCTTGGTTGCAGAGGTATCTTTTCACAGAACAACATGAGAATTTCTTCACGATGTTTGCAAATGAAATACATGAATCATTATCGAGGCTGACTAAGAACAAGACCTATTTTAATAATGACGAGCTTACTACGTGGAACCCTAAATTGTTACAACGACTGAAGGACACTAATAACAACATATCAAGAGCTGTTGATTTCTGGATCGACAGTATTTTGGAGGGTTTATTATTGAATCCGTAATAGACACGTTTGTATCTTACAGTGAAGCTAAGCGAAGCTTTTTTAAGGGTCCGTGAGGTAAGTATCTGAATTCTATGAAGTTGTGGATTAAAACTATTTTATATGAAAACGACGTACTAAGAATCTAGTCATATTAATGTTTGGACGAAGTAATTTTGGAGCTACACGAAGTGGAAAACGATACAGAGCAGACCACAAAATTTTTATTGAGACTGATTACAACCCCTTGTTAGAATCTGAAAGCGAAGAAGAAAGTAGTAACCCTACAACCCCTAGATGTGTGTCGTAGTTAGGAGTTGAGAATAATCAGGGAACATCCGGGATTCCCCATCCTGCTACTCCCCTCACCCCCCATCCCCCTCCCCATACTTTCCATCCATCTCCACCTCCACCTCCCCCACCCCCAGGAAACATGGCCAATGCTATCAAGTTGTCAATCTTTAGAGGACAAGGATCATAGGATCCTGAGAAATTTTGGTTTGAAGTTGAAGTTGTATGGAAAGCAAGAGAAATCACTGACAAATACATAAAGAAGGCGTAGATCATCACCATGATGTAGGAAAGAGCGTTGACATGGTATATAAATTATTCTACGATGAATCATGATGCTTCACTGGATGATACAAAGAAAGTGCCAACTGGAAAATTTAAGAAGCCAAAATCACAGTTGCAATGTATTACTGAACTAAAGGAGATTAAGCAACTAGAAAATGAATCTGTTTGGGAATTAGATCAAAGGTTCAAAATGTTAATGGGACAAGTAAGCTTTACAATTCCTGAAGAGTAGCACAAGGAGTGCTTTACAGCTGCACTATTGCCACATATCAGGTTACCTTTGACACAACAGAAGATATCAACACAGGTTGAACCTCTCGAAATTGCAATGAAGTTGGAAGCTTCATCGGTCGCAGATACACATGTAGGAGTACAGTAGATTCAGATCCAACTAGCAAGTTTGCATTTGGAAATGCAGGACCTGAAGAAAGGTAAGGAAGTCAGGCCAAAAATTTGATCATAAGTATGGTGCATAAAGTGTAAGGCAAAAGGCCATTATAAGGATAAATCCAATGTATTCAGAGAGTATCTGGCTAGTGAAGCACCTAATCCATTGAATCCAAGATCGAGTGTATGGTGTGCCATATGTAAAAATGTAGGTCAAAATCCCTTGAAGGAGCACTATTTGTTATAGAAGTATGTGTAGACCTTGAAACAGTTGCTTTGTAACTTATATAGATCAGTGGGGCATGATGAGAAGAAGTGTTGCAGTTATGATTTGATGATGGAGAAAATTATCGGTGCTTATAGAATTCAAGTTGACGGACGTGCACATGAGGATCAAGGTTAGCATACCAGTCGAGGAGGATTCCAAGGACGAGGACGAGGATGGAGAGGAGGTGTTGGTCAAGGACGTGGCCAACACATCTATTACATCTTCATCGAATCAGGACACTTCGTGTGGGATTGTCATAATCCTACCTCCACCTGTAAGTACTATAAATATTTTGATCATGTGATAGAATAATGTTCGGTCCTTATTGCAAAGATGCATGAGAAAAGAGACCAACAATCTACACAAAATTTGCAGATGATGATCGTTGAACCAAGGGAATATGACTCGTGCATCAACATAGTAACCAAAAGTGGCGCAGTGACAGGAGATGATAAAGATGAAGGTAAGAAGCCGATGGAAGACACATGTGTTAGGAAGATCTCAGAAAAGGCCCTTGGATTCAACATGTAGAGGGAAAAGGAGGCATTCATGGAAGCGAAGCAAAGCTTCATGGACCTCGAAGCTTCCACATCTAGTGAGCAGAAGTTGATACCGAAGAAGGAAAATGCTAAAGTAACTACTTAGCTTAAAGAAATTGGAATCACTCTTGCATACCTACATGAAGTTGTTGAGAGATCAGAAGGTTGTTCAAGGACTCTAGGAGCTGATATACTCCTATGTTGGCAGAGAATAAATGCAAAGAGAGTAGCACGTAGTAAACAAGTTGCATCATCATAAGAAGATAACAGGAAGGGAAATGAGAGTAACTGTGTAGATCGGGGAATATGATATGGATCACATAATCCTAGATTTGGGATATGATGCCAATGTGTTACCTAAGAAAACTTGGGAGAGAATGGGAAAACCAAAGTTTCGATGGTCACTGATCTAGTTGAGGATGGAAAATTAGTATAATATCATCCCTATGGGAAGGCTATCTGGAATTGTAGTATATATTGAAGGAGTGTGTGCTATTGTAGATTTCGAAGTAATTGAAATTGTAGATGATAGCAATCTATATCTGGAAATGCTTGGATTGGATTGGGATTTCGATACTGATGTGATAATCAAACTGAAGAGGAGACAAATGGTGTTCGAAAAAGGTTATCTGAGGGTCATTATTCTTTTAGACCCATCAAAGGGAGTGCGCTATACAAAGTCTGTCCGTGATGAATATTATGACACAGATATTGACAATATCTACAAGATAACAACTATGGAGGAAAATTGGATTAATCCCACTGTAGATGGAAGGACAACCTTGGAACATAATAGTTCTTGTACTTCCGCTTCTAAGGAAGAGCTGGAAAATTGGCAGAAAAGGTTACATGAAATATCCACCAGATGATGTAACAGAATCACAAGATCACTTCATTGCATAACTTCTGAGGTATGCAATCCGCCTTATTATGATGGTTTAGGAGATGTAAGTTTGTTTCTTGATGAATTTGAAGGAGACGTTCCAGAAGAACAAAGGTTCCAAGCGTTGGATGTATCCCTGAGATCTACACCTGCTAGATGGTGGGGTACTCATAAAGAAAATATCGAAAGTTGGAAAGAGTATCATAGGCTGATGAAGGTCATATTTGGATAAGTAAATATCAGAATCGAAGTAAAATATGATGGCAGGGCTGACCCTCGGGAGCATATTTTTCGCTAGACTTCGATTTTGGCAGAAGATCCAGAACCAGATTGGGTACATGTTTTCTTTCACACATGACCTGATACCTTTGAATTGGTACCTTGAGACAAAACTTTGACATGGAACGATGAATTAGATGAATTTGGTTGAAGATTTCCTACTAACATTTAGTTTTGAAGATGATTATCCCTGCATAGATGAAGTCGTTTAAGAAGTCAGAGCAGATCTTTTCAAGACCACAACTACGCTAACTTGGACGCAGTTAGATTGGACCACAAAGTTGTAACACAGACTTGAATGCTATAATGTGACAGCAGAAAAGGATGATGAGGATCTGCGCAATATTGATATCCCAAAATTAGAATGTCATCACAAAGTTGTTGGACCAGAACCTAAAATATTTGACATAACGCAGCTTGTGAAGATGAAGAATGTAAATATTCGGTCAGAAGAAGAACCAAAATTTTCACTAATTAGAGATTATTGGGATGAAGACACAATTAGAAAAGTTGCAGAGCTGCTGCACGAGTATCAAGAAATCTTCCCCAAAAATGTTTCTCAATTGAAGGGTATAGTAGGAGACCCAGTAGTTATGAGGATTACCTTGAAACCTGACGTGAAGCCAATAAAGAAAAGACATTATATGTTGAATCTGAAATATAAGGAAAAAATGAAGACAAAATTCGAAAATATGATCAAGGCATGGATCATTAAACTGGTCGAAGAATCTAAATGGGTAAGTCCTATGGTATTTTAGGAAAAGAAGGCAAAAGGAGAGATCAGACTATGTGTGGCCCTAAGGAAATTGAATGATGTATGTGTGCATGACCCCTTTCCCACACCATTCACGGATGAAGTATTGGACATTGTAGGAGGACAGGAGGCTTATACTTTCACAAATGGTTTTTCGGGTTAGCACCAGATCAAAATTGCACCATAAGATAGACATAAGACTACTTTTTCTATAGAGTGGGGTTGTTACCAGTACATTGTGATGCATTTTGGCTTGAATAATTCTCCTACCATATTTTCTAGAGTTGTATTAGGATATTTCAAGGAGTATATACACAATTTTTTTTAGGATTACTTTGACGATTGGACAGTCTTTGGGTTGTTGACGAAGCATGTTTCAAGCTTGAGATTGATGTTGGATACCTGTAGGTAGCATCAAATATCGTTGAATTTGAAGAAGTGCATATTTTGTGTACCTTTTGGTATACTATTGGGCCATGTTGTTTGTAAGAAAGGAATTATGGTGGACCCCGCGAAGATTATTTCTATTGTAAACTTGGAACCACCTAAGACAGTGAAGCAACTGCGCATGAAAAGTGGACACATTGGCTACTACAACAAACTTTATAAAGGTGTATATGCAGATAACTACGCTGATGAAGAAGCTACTGAAGAAAGAAGTTACTTTTCACTGGGACAAATAATTACAAAAGATCCTCAATATACTGAAGGAGAAGATGGTAATTATGTTGATTCTAGTTTTCAGGGACTGGAATAAGGAATTTCATGTACATGTCGATGCCTCTTGCATAGAGTTGGGTATAGTATTGGCACAACCAAGAGAAGGAGAAATTGATCACTGCATAGTATTTACAAGTAGAAAACTATCCAAAGTAGAGAAGAACTATTCCACGACATAAAGAGGAGGGTGCGCTATGGTTTATGCATTACAAAAGTTCAGGAATTATTTATTGGGAGCGCACTTCAACATGTTCACTGATCACTCTATGTTGAAGTATTTGGTGAATAAGCCTGTTTTAAGAAGAAATATTTGTCGATGGTTTTTGTTGTTTCAGGAATACGACTTTGAACTTATAGTCAAGACAGACAGAATGAATGTTGGACCTAATCATCTATCAAGGATAGAAACAGGTGAAGAACCCACAAGTATCAAGGATAACTTGCCTGATGCACAATTATTAGCAATTAGGTTCGCAGATGATCACTTCGCAGATATTTTACAGTTTTTTACTACATGGATGGAGCCCGCAGAGTGCACTACGCAACAAAAAAAGCAGTTGGTAGTCAAAGCAACTGATTTCTTTTTTATTGCAGGACAAATGTACAAAATGGGACCAGATGAAATATTGTGTAGGTATGCCTCTGAGCATGAATGACAGGATGTTTTGGCAGAAGATCATGGAGGAGTTTCAGGAGGACATTATGAAGGGAAGGCCACTGCATATAATATTTTGAGAGTTGGCTTATGGTGGCCGACAATCCACAAGGATGAAAAGGATTTTTGTCAAGTTTGTGATGTATGTCAGAGAATAGGAAATCCATATAGGAGAGATTAAATTCCATTGAATCCACAAGTAATGTTGCAAGCATTTTATAGGTGGGCTATTGACTTTGTTGGAACTATTAACCCACCAAGAAAGAAGACCCGCACAAGGTATATAATCACTACAACTAGTTATTTGATGAGGTGGGCCAAAGCAAAGCCAGTGAAGGATTGCAGTGCAGATACCGCCGCGAAGTTCATATTTGAGTATATTTTGTCCAGATTTGGGTGCCCGAAGATCTTGATGAGTGACAGAGGTTCACATTTATTGCATAAGAATATTGAGGCGTTGACTCAATAATTTCAAGTGTACCATCAGAAAGTACACCATATCATCCCTAGGTGAATGGAACAGTTAAAGCTTTCAATAAGATTTTGGAGAATGCGCTAACAAAATTATGTAATGTGAACATAAATGACTGGGATTTAAGGATTCCGGCGGTGTAATGGGCATACAGGACAACATGCAATAAACTGACAGGACATGCACCTTTTAGGTTGTTCTATGGACAAGATGCAGTTATGCCTATGGAGTATATTGTGCCAAGTTTAAGAATTGCGGCCTTCACAAAAATGGCAGACCACGATACAATGGAATAAAGGATGGAGTAATTTCTTTCTCTTGAAGAAGACAAGTTTATTGTAAGTTTTCATCAGCAAGTGCAAAAATCAAGGGAGAAAGCTTGGCATGACAGGCACATCAAGCAGAAGATATTCAAGGAAGGAGACCTTGTACTTTTTTTTGATAGAAAGTTCACGACATTCCCTTGAAAGCTTAAAACACATTGGTTGGGACCATGTATCATCAGGCACGTCTCTAATGGAGGCGCAGTTCATTTCATGAAGTTGGATGGTCAGTTGATTCCCGGACGAGTGAATGGTAGCAAATTGAAGATATACAGGGACGACTCTGTCCTTGCAATTTTAGACTGAAAAACTGACAGAGGAAAGTCTTAGTGCCACCTACAGGTGAAATTTGGAACTATACTGTAAACTACTCCACAGAAAGGGGCTTCGCTGAAGGAAGATTACTGCGCAACAATTAGGAGTATGGCGAAGTCTGAAAGAAATGTGCTGAAGGAAGATTGTTGCATGATAGTCAGGCATGTGTCGAAGTCTGAAAAGAGTTGTGACGAGGGATGAATTGTTGTGACATACGGGAAGGTTCATCGAAGTCTTCCAGAAATATGACCGTTGGAAGGAAAAAGTTGACGTGAAAGCAAATGTTTCGTTAAAAGTAGCGAGAGGAAACATTTATTTGGCACATTTGGTCGAATCTAGCACCATATCTACATTAAATGCGCTAAATTTGAACATAATCATGAAGTCAAAAATTGAAATTCGTTATAAAAGCAAGGTCCCGCTCCACATTTTGACACTTTTCTTCTTGAGAATTCAAATTGATAATTTGTGCCTAACTGGGAATAGATAAATTTTATATATGTTTGAGAAGAGATAGGAAGAGATTGTTAGAGAGTTTGTAAGAAAGGGATTAATATGAATCATGACAGCTACCCCACCAAGTGTAACAGGTCCGAGGTCACCACAAAATCCCAGAACCACAAAAGAAGCACAGCCAAAGAAAAAGTAGGTAAAGAGATCAGTTGTTTCCCCTGGAGTTAGACAATCACCAAGGAAGAAAGTAGCTAAGGAGCAATGCACCAAGCAATGATAGGACAAGAAACAGAATAAACCAATGGAAATTCATGACAGTGAGGAAGAAACCGACGTCCTAGAAAAAAACGATACTAGAAGATATGGAGGACAAGGATGTAGAAGCTATCTCTATGCTACCACCATATGTATCGCCAATGAAGCTGGGTGGTAAGTCAGTGAAATGCCTTGATATTGTGAAGTACGATGTATTCACACCATTATTGCCCGAAGATGTACCTTTTGAAGGAGAACCACTGGCAAAAGTGTTGTAATTGAATATGGACGATTGGGACTTTAATGATAGAAGTAAGTACCTACAATTCAAGCCTAGTCGATACCAATACCAATTTTATTACCTAGAGAATAAAGTCACCATGTTGGAGCCACACCAATGGGCTCAAGGATTGCAACAAGCAGGGTTATTAAATATGTTGAACGCATTGCACTTCGGTCGAAGTGCCATTAAAACGTTATGTGTTTGAAAACTGTTGGCGTTAGAACATGATGGATACCTCTGTCTAGGAGAGAGGATACCAATAGATGATGTTGATCAGAAGAATAACCACGTTTCCATACTAGGGAAAGAACCCTGCCATGGAGTTCATGGGTAAGAGTCAGGATATGGTAGTCGCTAATGAAATGAATAAGAAGTATGAGTTGGTCTAGAAGTCAAGGGGCTATGACATCAACTCTATCAATGACCAAGAGGTACGCTTTGCATGCACATTCTTATAAGGAAAATTATGCACAAGTGTAGGGTGAATGAAGTCCCAACAACTATGGTCTCTTTAGATGTGCATTGCAGTAAGGGGGTCCTGTTTAACTGGACCAACTACTTATGCAAAGAATTTTTGGAGGATTTTTGCGAAGCATAGGAGGAAGGGAAAACTTTTTATTACACATGGTTGTTGTTGATCATTGCGTTGACGATATGGAAGGAACCAACGGATTCACGGTTCCCTACTTTTGAACTAGATGTTTGTGAAGCTGTGAGGTACGCCTTGCTATGGTTTTCCAAGGAGTCGACGCACCCATTAGAAAAATGGACTTTTTGGGTACTACTGGAGATGAATATTTTCACAGTGGTGAATCAGTATCCTAGGTTGTCACCCACTTGTTTGAAGAATATCGAAATATCAAGGCCGATTTCCAGAGAGCATACATCAAGGCACAGAGGACCCGAGAGAGACATGGCATCCTTTGCCATATTTGGTCACGAAGATTGACCTTTTGGATGTCTTAAAGGCATGGTTAAAATAATGGATGACTCCACCCGTTGGAGGCACTGAGACAAAAAAATACACCATGCAGCATGTAGGAACTAGTGGAAAGGATGCAAAGACAAGGAAAGATACAACGCAAGAAACAGAGAAGGAAAGGGAAGAAACTGAAGGCACAGAGCTAGATCGGGGTGCCCAGGACCCTCATAATGATACAAAGCTGATCACTTCCCCATTTATCATAAAGAAGTGGGTACCTACAGCATATACACCAAGTGCGTAGAAAAATCACAAGGTCGATTGATCCAAGCGCGTAGAGCCCCTAGTCCTCATTGAAGGGGACTTTGATGAAATTGGGGACAAGGTACAACAAATTACTAAAGAAACATGGATAAGAATCGAGGATCAATACAAAGTTTCATTAACATAAGTGTAGGAAGGAATTCAGGAACTCAAGGTGGTTGCACAAACATCGAGACCACTGGAGCAGCCAGCCAAATAGTACAGACAAGCCAATCAGTGTGGCTAGAGCGCTGACTAGAAACACAATTTGGTTTGCGAATTTTGTAGGTACCTGGAAGAGCGCTACAGTTTGAAGCAGCAAAGGACAGAGAATGCACCAAAGGATGGGAAAGCATCAGCATGAACCTCGCCGCGCTCCCCACTCAGACTCTCCACGAATTTCATCAAGGGATCATAGAAGAATTGTAAGGGTGAGAAAATCTCACTTCACATTTCACCTTGCAGGTGCAGAAGGAATGAAATGAGATGTTTATGAAGCTTGATCAAGTCCTCAAGGAAAGAGATGAGGTGCACCAGCAACAAAAACAATTGAAAGAAGCCATTGAAAATACTTGCAGTGAAGTTCTGGACGTATAGGTCCACGTAGAGGAACCACCAGCCGACAAGGTTGCAAAGCTCACTCTTGCAATCAAGGAATCCAAGAACAAAATGGAAAAGATGAATTTTGAATACCAGGTACAGATTACTAAGCTACAACACAGGATGCAACCAGCCATGCCACTAGAGGTACGGGATAAGTGGGAAGCGGATCTCAAAACCACACTGGAAGGTATCTCCATCGTAGTAAAGGATTGTGGTAAGCTTTTAGATGATACCATGAGTATTTTGACCTCACTGCAAGAGGATCCAAACATTCAAAAAAATTAAGAGAAGGTAGCAGCAAAGCAGAAGTAGTTGGATGAGATCCGGGCAACTGCGAGGACTTTAGCGCCCACGCAGCGGCTCGCTTGGATCACAGAAGGAAAACATATACAAATCTAAATCGAGGATCTGTGAAGGAAAGAGTAGCTTATAGTAGCAACGACTCAGCCATGGCAAGATGAGGCCATTCAGTTGTCTTATGTGGTAGATGGAAAGTTGAAGGATATGTGGTAACAACAAAAATATGTGCTTCAGAAGACAGTCAGATCGACCACAGAGAAGATGCTTGAGGAAGTGCGCCAGGAAGAAAAGCAGTTTGCAGAGATGATTTCGCAGTACAATGTTGCATACACCAACATTGGAGATAACGTTTGGGGTGCACCGCTGAGTGACTCAGGATGAGTCACATGTGAGTGTTTGGGGCCTATTACTCATGGCCCAACTTGGTCCATTTTTTATCAAAAGACTCTGCAACTTGAGGAGAAGAGTGCATGAAACCACATATTTAGTTCTACCATGTGGTGATTAGGGGCTTCATGGCGGGTCGAAGCCCCTCATTTTGTAACGGGTAAAGGGTTTTAGTCTATTATTTTTTTCGCCCATGATATGTGGACCATGGTTTTGTATGTATGTAAATCTAAATGAAGCGATGTAAAGGCTTTTTCAAAGTAGTAATCCATGAATATTTGATGAGCACAAGCACTTGAAATATCTATTTTAGTCTATTTTGTGTCTTAGGAAGGTTGCGTTGTTGTGTACGTGGAGGCCTTGAAGAGTTTGCAGCATTGTGCGCAGAGCACCTATAGTTGTGTGCACAGGTCGGAGAAGTTATATGTATTGAAGAGACTTATCATAACAAAATAGAAGAATTTTTTGAAGGCATATCTGTATTTTTATGTGTATTTTCTTATTATCTGCAGTTCAAAGTTGTTTATATGCTTTATTTTCTATTTTTATAATAAAGGCGTAGTGCGCACAAGTATTGATTGATGAATGAAGTATAGACTGTTAAAGTAGATAGATGCATTCGCGCAGTTCCTAATAGGCATAAGGAACAAGTTTAGTAGTAGATCCATGCTCCATTTTCCCTTTTGATGCAGAAACCTGGTTCTGACATCCCCCAATATTACCTCGGGTGAGACTGCGATCTGCGCAGCAAGTCGTTGTCGAAAGGGCTAGTAATAGTGAATTTTGTTGGTGTGTAGTTAACTTCGAACCTAGTTCAAGCCCCCCCCCCCCCGGGACCCATCAAGCACCATATGCACACAACGCCATATGTACATAGCACCATATGTACAACACGTACACAACACCATATGTACATAGCACTGCATATACAACTTGTACATAGTACCATATGTATAGAACACCACACATCCAACATTCACACAACACCATATGCACACAAAATTGCATATCCAACGTGCACAAAATATGGTAGGTACACAACACTACATATCCAACATGTAAATAGCACCATCTATACCTAGCACTACATATGCAATATACACACAACACCATGTATACAACAGACGTAAAAAATCATAGGTACACAATACTACATATGTTACATGTACACATCACCATAGGTATAATCACTGAATATACAACATGCACAACATATGCACAAAAATAGTATTTCACATCCATAGACCACACACTAACCCTGCAAGCAACCTTGATTCTAGTGTCTTTCCACTACCCATGATTATCCCAGCATGTAACAGATCACACTACTTTCACTTCGCTATTGTACCCCTCAACATTACCTGTCCATAACATAAAAATAGGCATAGTAAAAGTACATAATATCAATTCGTGTCCACATGATATTGACCTCATAGATCTGTCAAGGCTACTATGCCACTTGATTCCTCATAGCTAGGAACCTCTTCATTCCATTCACCTGCATAAGTAATTATTCCTCCACAAGAATGATCCCTTACAACCCTGTCAGATAGTTGCATAGATACATACATACATACATATATAATCATAGCATAAAACAAACATCATCCTATCAAACAACGACATACATACATACATACATGTATACATATATAAATACCAACATAATCATGATCTCATCATAATTACCAGATAGCATAAGGTCAAGTTAAGAGAACTTCCTTTATCCATGGATAATCTTGCACAACATTGAGAACAACATTTCTCAAGATAGCCAAGGAATCTAACACCTCATATCCATTTTATTTACCTTTTTTGTTGCCTTTCTCATGTTTGTATTGCCATCGTCCATTTACCATAATGGATGCAACCAGTCCAATCGATTGTCATATTCTTACCTTCCACTACGCTTACTCATGCACTGAGCTTAATCTGTGTCTTTCATTACCTGTCAGGTTCCATTCATCTCTTCCTCAGCTTCACCAACTTTCATTTCCCAACCAATTCCCAAGACTCTCAAAACACAAAAGGAAAGCACAATAAATAAAATAATAAAACCATTAGAAATAAAAATCAATATGACACCGCAACAAGTGGCATGATCATTCACTAGATGCAATCAAGACTGCAAATCGAGCGCAAGAAAATCCAAAGACCGAAAGCACAAATCTTAGCAACAAACACCATGACCCAATCCCCGTGGTTCCCAATTATTCCAAAGGAAAGCTCAACCCAAGCCTTCTTCAATATTTCATGGCAGTCTATTTCCATTCAATACCCTACATCATACTTCCATAACCACATAACTTTCATTACATAAATAAATATAACAATATACAAATTATCTTACCTTATTGTGCCAAGCACACTAACTTGTAACTGAATACACATGTCATCCATATATACCAAACATCAAGGCAACATATCTATCAATTTGAAATCAACTTTTAACAAGACTGACAACCATTTCATAATCAACAATCAACTCACATTCATCGGTCATAATACATAATGATACCAATATCACCTACTTACACTCAAGCATATAATGGATATCTTGGCACATATGTGTTAGCACATCCACCTTAAAACAATATCATTCCTTCATGCAATCTTACAAACACATATACTCATATCATGCAGTTAATCAAAAATTCAAACAAACTATAAACATGTCATGTTAGATAAATCAACTACACGACATAATAGGCACCAAACACTAAACAACAAATAGATGACATAATCAAACAATCAAGCACCAAGTACATGACGTAAGCAAACTCATACCATAATGTATCTCAAGGGAGGTTATCTTATATGCACAATCAATCTAGATTAGCACAATATAACTTCACAACACCTCAACTCAACATAAATAAGGTCATGATATCCATAACAATATCTAACATGTTCACACCCTAAACTCATAAACAATTGTCATTCATGCACACAATCACATATCCACAGTGAGTCTAGACATAATACAACACATTATCATAATTAGGTTGACTCATGCCTGAAAGTCATAACCCTAACCATCAATTCACTAGCATGTAACAACAACAAGTTAACCCAAAACATGCTCATTAACAACATATAAGTTACCTAACATAAAACAACAATAACAATGCATACCACCACAGGTTGCTATCATTCATGACTATCTGACACATGTACATATAACCGCACTAATCAACTAGCATCTATAATGTATGTAACCATAACATCAATAGAATGAAAGGAATACTCATAACCATAATTCATATGACTGTGCCGATCAACTAGCACTTATCACATATGTAACCATAATAATAATAGAATGACAAACATATAAGTAACCCTAATGCTTACAACAACCATGAATCACATACATGCACGCCAAGCATACAAACTTGCATGCCAGTCTGCTCTTACCCCAAAGTCAATCGTTGCAATATCACTTTAATGATCTGCATCTCTTGCTCTATCTCATCCAACACATTAGCATCATAACATACCAAATTATCACGATGACCTAATTGCATACAATGATCTTATGCACAACAACCTCAATCAAACCAATGCAAAATTGACCATATGCACCCACTTGGCATGTGTTAGTGTCTGTCAGTCCTGTCAGTCACCAGTGATCAAATTATGCTCTTTCATATGGTTGATAGGGTACTAGGGTAAATTTTATAGTTTCAAGGAATCTTCAAATAAAAATTTGATCACTGGGTAGTCTACCTAGGTCATTACTACTCCTTTCATTCTCATGGTCAATAAACATCATCATGGTCAAGCCATTACTATTTGGAAGAGTGTCTTGGTCATCTTGGTCATCATTTAGCTTATCTTTCCATGTAGTGTCATCAATAGGTCAGATTATTAAAATCATGAAAATACGTCATGACATCATCAAATTCAGCATTAAAAGGAGTAGTAATAGGGAAAAGTGTTCAATAATTATCTCCAAAGTGCATTTTGATATTTATTACGATGTAAATATGTATAATAAGGTTTGAAGCTGCAATACATAAGTTTACCAAGTCATTTTGTGAAAAGACAAGGTGGGGCCACATCACCACCTAAGAGAAAAGAAACTTTTAAACCTATAAGAAGACCAAAGGAGAAAATAATTTGCTCATTCCACCCTCATGAGACACCATTCTATCAGCAAGGAGAATTTCCACCCTAAGAGCAACCAAATTTCACCATGGAAAGCCAAATTCCTCAGCTGCGATGTGCTTTTCTCCAAGGTACTGCATTTTTCTCAAGGGAGCACAATATTTCTTTGCCATGGGTTTCTTCATAACCTACAGCTTCCATCTCATAAAATACAATTAAGTTGGTTACATTTTTCCCTCATCTACCTTTCTTTAGCTTCAGTTCATGCTTGAAAATCAGTGAATTACCCTCTCCTAGGGTTTCGCTGCACTTTTGGTTCCTAGTCATTTTATTTCATTGTTGTGGAAAAACCCCTATATTATATGCTAAAACACCCTCATTCATACTCCATCCATCTCCCCTAACCTTTTCACATGCCCATTACCCTCATTTCCCTCACTTTCCCACAAACCCTAGCCTATTGTTACACTTTTGACACTTTCCTAGGCTAGGACTGTGTTTTTCACTTTTGTACCCCTCCCCCTGACTCATTTACAAAAATTCCACTTCCCTACACTCCCTAACATCTATGCCTACACCCAAAAAATTTCTCAAGAATTTAGACACCCTCAAACCCCTTCATCTCCCTCCACTCCTAAAACTGCCCCAAATCCCCTATTTTCCTAAACTAAACCCTAATTCCCCTTCCTAGTGAGCTAGGGTTTCACAATGGATCTTAAGAACACAACCAATGATAATAGGAAGCATAAATAAGGTCATATTATCAGGTATGAGTCCACCAAAGTCTAAGAAATCATAGCTTCACCTTTCCAAGATGTAGGATGCCTAGGGTTTACATTGCACACAGGGACATTTCTACTTCAAAATTATTTTATGAAGTAAGGAAGATGAATTTAAAAAAAGTGAAAGATTATTTTTTCCATAATATACCAAGGAACAAAAACCTCCTTCAGTTTATGCACAAGTGTTATGATTTTAGTTAAATGCCCAAATTACAATTGCTACCGGAGGTTTTCTGCACTTTGGACAACTTGACATCAAGTCAGTTTTTCAGGGGTTTATGAGCAGGGGTTTGCAGTTCTTGATGACTCCATT
Source organism: Pinus albicaulis (assembly GCA_034641835.2). Lineage (NCBI taxonomy): Eukaryota > Viridiplantae > Streptophyta > Pinopsida > Pinales > Pinaceae > Pinus > Pinus albicaulis. Next base: position 1,588,590,826 of record CM076584.1, on the reverse strand, counting down.
GTGTATCATACATTCTCAGATTTCCAACCATACCACTTGCAGCTTAAAACTCCTCTGGGAAGGCCTCCAAACACCCTCTCAAAGACCACATTATGCTTCTGCTAAGAGCACGCTACACTTCTACAGTGTTTTAGTAATCAACTTCAAACTTGCATTCTGACCAAATGGGAACATATTTTAAAAAACTAGAGGATTTTTTATTAATAACATACCAAATAACAAAAACCTCTCTCAGCTTTGCAAAGAGTTTTATGGTTATAGAGATATTGGCCTACCTTTGAGCCCTATTTTTGCAGAAAATTTCCCTCAGAGATCCAAATGAGAAAAACTCTACACCAATGGATAGATACTTACCTACATATCACATTTTTCCACTTTGTGTGCTATTTCAGCAAACAGGTTGGGATAAAAGTTCAAAAAACATGCCAAAAAGTCACTTTATGCCACCTTTTTAACCCAACCATTGTGCTTTTCGAGCAACCTTGGGACAATCAAATTTTCTCAGCCTTGGAGGGGCCATTTTTATTTCTCGAGGAGTCTATTGACAACTAGACATCCTAAGATTTCTATTGGTACATTCATATCATTATTTGGAGCTTAGGAAGGCAGTAAAAAGTGTCGTGGAAGATGGCGCTGTGCTTTTCCCTGTTGGTCAATTTTTCGAATTTCTTCTATCAAATTTGGTTTTTCATGATGTAAATATTCTTTTTTTGAGTTGATATCAGGTAGATGAATGTAAATAGGCTTTTTAATGTCATTTTGATGTAATTTTGAAGATCATTTATGATGGGTAGGTCAATCAAAGACTAAAAGGAGAGTTTGTTTTAACCTCCCTGGTCTTAGGTTTTATTGGAGAAATTTGTGTAAATTGATCCTCGTTTGAGGGATTCGACCCCTAAGAGAGGGGAAGATGGTTTTTCTTTATTTGTATCTAGTTTCCATTCAGAATTAGAGCTGGACATCAGAGAGTAGAAGGCTTGGAGTTTTGTGTACAATTGATATTTGCAGAAATACAAGTTCAGTTGCAGCTATTATATAAGGATTCATGTGGTATGATTTTGTGACAATGTTTTTCTAATATAATTCAATTTTATGAATGATTGATTCATCTTCTTTCCATATCTGTGATTTTCAGTGATCTTCCTATAAGATGTTAAACATAATTCTTTAAACTTATGCTCTATTTTGGTAGGAATTTCATGTTTATGTTGTTCATATTCTGATAAATGAACTAATGCTTTTCATGCTCATTTTGATCCTTTTATTTTCCACCCTAAACTACAATTGAAAACCCTAAAGTTCCATTAAACATACCTTCCATGCCCCTTTGTATCCCTGAAACTGCAATCTTTTAGCTCTGACCTAGTTTCCTTGACCTCTCCTCCTGATCCAACAAAAACCCTAAAGTTTCAAAACCCTAGAGATCATACCTAGCCTAATATCCTTTAGCCTTCTTCAGTCATATTTTGGCTGCAAGATCACAGAGAGAGCCCTCTTTGATTTGGTAGGGCTAGCTACCAAATCCCAAGTGGTTTCAGGTTACCTCCGTCGGTTTTCATTCTTAGCCTTGGAACACTATGGAGGATAACAACATGTATAACCAATCATGACAACCAATGCATTTTCAACATATAACATCACAAAAACAATAATACACAGATAACACTTAAGCATGACCAATACGTAAACATAGCATACACAACCAATGCATGTATAATATGTAGCAACATGTAACTAAGCGTGCACAAACAATACATAATAAAGAACAGCCAATCATACACTCATGACAACATGTTAACAAAAACACCATCAACTCTTCCATGGCGACACCACTGCTACCATGGGCAACACAACACGGATGCAACAAGCACATACACCCTACGTATGAGAAAGACATATGCAACCAACATAAAAGCATGACCAACACACTACCCATCCAATCCAACGGTTGAACCATGCTCTAATACCACTCTGTGGTATCATATATCACACAAAGAGAACAAAAACCAAACACTACGCAAGGAGATCGCAACCACGCTCTGATACCACTCTGTGGTATCAGATATCACATGAAGATAACATAAACCAAACACCACCAAAGGAGAGTGCAACCACGCTTTGATACCACTCTGTAACACCCCCTTCCCACATATACCCATGTAACTGGCCAACCGGGGTAAACATGTGATGAGAGGCTACTATAATGAGATCAAACCTCCTATGTGATCTCAAGGAAGTGGAACTGATGGAAAACACATCCTACATACCTTGTACAACAACCACAACACCCCTAGGAGGTAACCCAACCATCCAGGACTCTTACCCCTGGGTCACACTGAAATTTTGACCCCCTTTGACCATATCCGTAGGCATAACACTGCATTCCAGGGGTTAGGAGGCTATATCTGCAGGGACAACACTACATGCCAGCTGGCTAGGTCCCCAAATGCTCAGTTCTGTGACTGCAGCTCCGGGATTTGAGCCACCTTTTAAGGCCCAAAGCCCAGGTCACTGCCCAGAACTTCATGAAAACGTAAGGGATGATAAATAACAATAGGACAATGATACAAAAGTAACCACATCAATGAGAAATCATATGGACCCCTCCTAGCCATGAAAATCATTTTGTCAAACATGTCATCACAAACATTGAATCTACAAGTATAAACAACATATTTAAGAATAAGGGTCTCATACTTATTTGACAATCGCTAAGAAGAATTCCCCCTTTACATAATTAGCTGCAATACAATCTATTTGACCATAGATACATTGTGCATTCATTTACAAGTGAAAACATGGATAGAGCCATACGTCATCACTGATCAAATACATGCTTATAACCAGCACAATAACCACAAAAATACAATGGATACAACATCAACATAATCCACATAGAAACCAGTACAGTTACATACCAAATACCCAAGGAATGATATCTTCCTTATTGAATGTAAAAACCAACCGGAGATGGGACTTCCATGTTCCACCTGACCATATATTAGCTGAGCTAAATCTCTCTTCAGCCAATCACCCCCATGTCATATTCCAAGCATGAATGTGGGACTCAAACTGAAAGAACCAACCAGGGCATCCTGAGGCTAAACCACCTCACTCTCATCAAATAGAAATTAGGCTTTACCGTGATCTACACTCGATCACTAGGCCAACACAAACATGGATATCACCAGATTCTCTTCGCCTAAACCACGAGGAATTTTCCTGTCTCCTATTCTCTCAGGATTTACTGCAACCCACAGTCTGAATTAGGGTTCATTAGGCCCTAAACCGAGACATACTCTCATGCCTTTATCGTATATTCCAAACCCAAGATTCCTAGGCCTGAATGGAGAGCAAACCACCTCTCAGGCTTTACCACAATCCAAACCCGGATTACTAGGAGCTAAACTGAAGCAATACATGACTCGGTTCTATATCATATCATTCGACGATCCACCTCACTAAACTTCAAATCTATCTGACAATCCAACTAAACCATGCCAAGACATAAAATAACCACATGTAATACCATGCATGCCAAATCTAGCAAGGAAATCATACATGCAAATCGATACCTGCCAAGAATCCTATTGTAGTTGCTTGATTACTCCTCCTCCTTGATTGCTTCCTCCTTTTTCTTATTTTATTTCCTTTCTTTCTCCATTTCCAAAGTGCTCCAAGAAAGAGAGAGAGAGAGAGAATAATGAGAGAGCTCCAAAACTGAACTGAAAAAAGCTGAGCAAAAGCTTGCCAACTGATCCTATGAAGCATTTTTATCAATGAGGCCTTTATTTTATTTAATTTATATTTTTTTCCTTCATTTTCCTCCTCACATGAAACCTGTGACCTTTCACGCCCCTTTTCTCCTATTTTCCATTATTTTCCTAAACAAAATTCCAATTAAAGCCTCATGCCTTTCCAAAGCCTTTACCATTGCCTTTTCCAATTTCCTTTAGCCATAATAACCAAAATGAACACCCACAAGGATGTTTTTCCCAACATTCAGCTTGGAATAAATGTCACATCAACCGTGGTTATTATTTTTAATTTTATTACATGGAATTTTCACCACGGCTGTTACAGTTACGTTTATTAGCAAGACAAAAAAGAATGTGTAGTTGTACAGGATTAAGAATAGTCATTAAGAAAATTTTAAAAAATTGTTCACCGACAATAGCGCTAAAAGAATGTTGGTTCCCAAGTCGTTCCTTAGTTAGAACAATATAAGAACGCATTCATTAAGGATTATGGAATCCTCCCACTCTAGGTGTCTTAGGTTGGCCTCCTGTACACCACAACGAGTATCCCTAGTTATAACTATATAGTTTCAAAATGAAAATAGAATAGGGTCAGATAATGATCAAATGAGACGTTGTAGTAATAATATGGATTTCACAGAATAAATTTTAATCACTAATAGACAATGAGGGATATAACTCATGCATCAAAGACAAACTCAGAAAAATTTACAAATAAAAAGAAAATAAAGTAAGGAAAACGTAGCACAAGAACATAAATAAAAATATAAGTATTTAAGATAGAATGTTGACTCAATGATAATATGTAAGAACAATGCAACATGTGTAATTATTCTTTCTTTCTTGAGTTAGTTCCAAAATAACTAATGAACTCATAATAAATATCAAAACCATCAAATTATGAATATCAACACGAGAGAATAATGATTTTAAGTTTCATTTATATCCCAAACATGAAAGTATCACATGCACTACATATAAAATAACACGAAATAGTTTGAAAATACGTAAAAGAAAAATATTTCTCGTAGGCCCAGAGGAAAGCTCTTGGAAACTATTCTTCAACCAAATGCTCAATATTTTACACACTTAATTCGATAATAGATATCAAAACATCAAGGAATTGAATTAAAGAAAAATACTAGATGTGAAATAAATCATGCATTTAGTGTGATTTAAACTGCAATAAACAAATACATATACAAGGTCTTTCTTTGTGGCCTTCAACTTATCATGGAACTCTTCATTGGAAATCAACCATTTATCTTTTCCCAGAATGATGGGATGCAAAATCTTCCTAAATAATTCCAATCGACCCTGGAATCCTCAATATATTTAGATGCTTTGTCGAATTCTTCTCACATGAGTTGCATTGCACTACATTTTTCTTTCATCATACACAAGGAGAATACACAATCGTCCCTTGGAGGTAGATTCATTTTAGCGATAGTTTTGTCTTCCATATGGTTAATAAAACAAATTAGCGGTTAGATGTCCTTTAATCTTTCTTCAAGCACCTAATATATGCTTTTGGCCTCTAGATTGGTGCTCTTAATTATCCCTTTTTCACAGTCAGAGAGGATCTCTACATAGGCTCTAACTTTTGAGATTTTTTACTTAATTTCCCTCCAAATTTCCTATTTTACCCTTATAAGGGCTTGTATTCCTATGGTATTCACCCTAATCACGTCTTGCAGGAATTCCTCGCCTTGTTTCTCCTTGAGTGCATTTTGGATGTCTTCTATCATGGCATTCTTTTGTTGCGGTGGTGTTTCCTCCATCCTCTCGACTTGTTCCCTTTCTTGTCTAGATTCTTCAAGTTCCTGTTCTAATTGGGAAACCTTTATGCATAGCAACTTAAAGCCTTCAATATCTGATGCTTGGGGGGTGGCACGAGCTTGATAAACCATAGCCTTGTATTATGCAATTGTTTTGAGATGTTGCTCTTCTTTTTCCAAAAATTATTCTTCGAAAACTTTCAGTTGTATGTGTTTTCTCTTGAATTATTCTTCAAGATTGAATTGAATGAAAGTTTTCATCTCTTGTAGCTACTTCTCAATATATTCTCTTCTCTTAAAATATTATATTAAAATATGAGGATCGTAGTTATGGATATTCATAATACTTTGCAAGATTTTAATCTCCTTCTCCTTTTCCTCCAATAATTTTTTGAAAGGTCCAATTTCTTTAGGTTGACTGGCTTGAAAAATCACCATGCCTTCCATCTCTTTGATCTGACTAGCTCTAGTTCTTAGAGCTATTCATGCAATATGCAATTGGTCATACACTTCTTCTAGCATAACTTGCATCTTTCTATTTCCAACTATGGGGTCAAGTAATCACCTAGCAACGATTTCCCTGGCTTGCCTATGCAAATTAATCATATCAAGATCTAACCCTTTTCGGAAGTTAATCACCATGGAGGATGTATGAGAACCTACTAATTGTTGATTCTCACCTAGTTTTGGTTGGATTGCCGTGATATTAAAAGCATTTGTCTCAAAATCGGTAGAAGAGATAAACCTTGGCCCGAATATGGGGGCCATATCCTTGAACATGATTTCCTTTACTAACTAAGCTTGTTGTGGCAAAAACGTTAATTATTTTCCCGATGCTTGCATTGAATTTCCTTCGACAAAATTTTGTTTGATATCCAAGGATTGCGCCTTGGAATCCTTAGGCCTAGTATCCTCAATTGTCCATTGAATTTCTTTATTTAATTGTTCAACCTCATATTCAAACACTTTAGTGTCTAAATCACCTTCTTTTGTTTTCACATGACACATTGCTTCTTCTGGACTCAAAACCTCAGACTTCCTCCTTGTCACTGAAACAAATACAGTTGGCGATGGTTGTTCAGTTTCTGTTTCAAGAACCTCCATTTCAGTTGACACCAGAGCTTGGTAATTTGTTCCTTCATTTCCTGTTGGTATCTGCGTAATCATTTGTATATGACCACAAGATGGTGAAAGGGTATTTTCCAGTTTTTCTATTTTTCGATTACTCTCATGTGTGTATGCTGATAAACCTGCTTGTTTTCTCAGTCTGAAAATAAGCACCAGTGAGTCATAGTGCCAACATTCATCCTCCACTAACCAAATGACAACATTTTCTTTTTCATTGCATCTATAACATTTTTGTCTTAGCAATTAAAGGTGGGATTGAGTATGGATAATTGAAGAGTGCTCCTTTTTCCTTTGATAGAAAATGCAATTCATCTACAGTGATTTTCTGATTAAGCACTTTATAAGAAAAAAGTAACAGTGAAATATATTTAGGAAATTTGAAAGGTTCTCTTTTGAAACCATATAGATGAATTAAAGAGAAATATTGATAGTGGAACCAACTTCCTATACTTTCTTCTTCAGTAAGTTTTGAAGATTCTTTTTTGTTCCTTGGAAATCATGTTTGAGGCTTCTCTAGTGAATTTAACTTTCAAGTAGAAAGAAAAACAATCTATATACTGAGTGTAATAATTAGGCAGATGTCCTAGATAAATTACATTGGTCCATTGGTAAACTTATTTTTCTATATCATTTTCATCTTTAACGGTTGTGAGGAGTTTGGTAAACAAGAAGTAAGTCGGGTAATTAAACAAGACCAAATGGACTAAGTACATGTAGTGGCAATGTGAGTTGAATGAAATAGAAGTGGAAAGGTCGATTGTAATACCTCTAACTATGTATTTTTTAAAATTGATTGTTTCAAGTCACGGTTCATGGTGATTAATTGAATGGCCAGGAAGATAAACTCATCTATATTCAAGTCATCAACTAGCTCTAAAATGATAGAGAAAAGGGACGTCAAGGTATGTTAAAGGAGCTTTAACCGATTGGTAAGAATAAGGAATTGCAATTTTAAATTTGGGTCATGGTTTTGGAGAAAACTACAGAGAAATTCAATCTTATCACCTTCTACCGAGGTAATGAATTCCCGGTCTACTCCTTTATAGGTTATATCAATTCCCAAAGATGGGATGTCAGGAAATCTAGAGATAACTTCTTAATTAATCTCAAGAAATACCTTACGGTATGTGGGAGATATGATGGCTTGAGGTGTAGGGTCAAAGTGCTTAGCGAGAATGAGAATAGAATCTGGGTCAAAGTGAATAGGGGGAAGCGTAGCAAATAAAACCCCAAATTTCAAGAGGCAATGGTCTTCATTAGAGCTACTTGAGGATGAATTTAGGATCCTTGTGAAAGTGAGGACGTTTGGTAGGTGTGTTTGAGTATATCTAATACCTGTTTATTCATTTATTAAGGCTTCCCTTGATGGTTCTTTGGGCATTTTTTCCATTTTTCAGAGACTATATCAACGAAAAGTTGAAAAATGAAAGAGCAAAGGAGGGAACCTTACCTGATCCGTTTGAATTCCAGTCCTGTATGCAGAGGCCAACTTTCACCAGTCTCATTCGTCAAGCAACATGCAAAGAAAAGATGGATGCACGAGAGGAATAATGAAAAGTTGGCAGAGGTAATACTTAATTAGGTTAGGCCGCTAATAAATGAAAGCAAGACATTTGTCGCATCATAGTTTGAAGGCTTAGGAACCGAGTCAGGTCACATCCATCGGGTGGACTAAATGGGCTAAATCTCATGCAATTCGTGGCCTGAAAACCATTGATTTGTATGGAACGAGTGGTCAAGATCACATCAGGTCAACAGAATGGGTTATCATTCTTGCATGTTTGGACCTGATACAACCCACCGACCATTGGATGATTTTTTAATGAATAGTCATGATACATCAAGGAAGAACTAATATTTTATTTCCCACACATCTCCGCGTACAATGCAATTTTTTAGTGCGTTGATTAAGCATCAGGCGATTCGATCGCCGAAAAGGTGATAGAGACTTACGCTCATTGAGGAAAATAGGGCAGTTAAAATTTACATAAGTTATGGATCGATGGGCCACTATGAGGAATTAATATTTTAGAAAGCGTGTTATTGGACATGAGATCTACACATTCGATACTACACTCTCTTTTTAAATTAAAACATAAAATAGTGCATTTTTAAGACTTAGAGTTATTATCTAGGGAGGTAGGATGTTAAGTTTAGTCGATAACGGACTGTAGGTGATATATTAGAAATATTCCCTTCCTCGAATGTATCTGGTGTAGGAATTGGAATTTTTAACCAATTTACTTGTCCTAATGGTAAGAAGTCCTTTGTTTCTATTATGCAGATAGTGTGGCTTGGTGCATCAATATATGAGAATACTTTCTCAGGTAAAAATAAATTGAAGTGATGCATGGAATCCCAAGGACACTCAGGTTCTGTCATGGACTCCAAAATATATTCATATGAGTGAAAAAGATTTTATAATGGTGATAGATATTGTGGGAGGTCATGAGGATGGGATTAGGACCTAACGGTGCTGGTTGACAAATAAGAGAATGACTCTGTGGTTGCTCACGTAGAACACGACGATGTTGACAATGTGTAGATTGGATGGGTTTGCACAGTCGGTGGTGGTAATACCTTTGCAATGGATGAATTTGTCTCAACACCAAGAAATGATGAGTAGATGATGTGAATCAGGGTTCCTACGGTTGAGGAAATCAATCTTATGTGGTGTTGTGTGTTGTTAGCACCAAGTGGTGGGATAATTTCCATGATGATGGCTTGAGGATGAGTGGGAGAAGGTTCTGAGATAATGTTGACATCCTAGGATTCAAGGAATATTTCTATATGTGAGGATGGTGTTCAAGGATCACGTGAAATGGATGGTTTCGCCTGTTGGTTTTCCAAATGTTTGCAACATATGAGATTTTTCCGAACTATGAAAGTTGTCGATACAAATGTTGCATGTGTGTACTACACATAATGCAGGTTATGTGCCAATGTAATAAATGGTGTGCATATCAAAATTTTTCATAGCTCGTGATGATGACGGATGGTTAGTGTCATGAGGTGGGGAATTTAAGGGTGTGGGCCACCTCTGGATCTTAGTATCGGCGATGGGAGGAGGATTTAAAATCTCAATGTCAGTTTGACGCAAGGTTGCTCTTGCCACTCGAAATCGCGAGAGGTATTGACAGTTTCATATATGATGAACTTGGGAAAAATGTGACAATGATTGTGTGCACGTCTAGACTGGTTTGAGCGGGTAGGTTGAGGAATGTGGACCAATAAGAGAAAAAAATCTCTAATTTTTCTCAATTTCCGGTATTGATTAATTAAATGGCTTGTTTTGTCACATAAGGCAAAAGGGTGGAAGGTTTTGGAAATATTGTCTTAGGAATCTTTTCCATCCTTCTAAATACTGACCATGGGCAAGAGCTAGAATGAAAATGGACACAAGGATGAGAAAGGTGCGCAAATTCTTCCTCGAAGACACAATAAATGGTTTTGGACCCATCATCTGTCATTAGCGCAGTGGGAGGTGATGGTGTCACAGTATTGGCTTGAGCGAGGGCTCCCAATGCATCTCGATAATGAGGAATTTTGGGATATTTATGTGTGTAATGTATGTACGATGTGAATATAGTGCATGCATGGTTGGTGTGTAATGCCTTATTATGTGTTTTTGTGGCCTTTTCTTATGAAGGTGGAGGTGGGGATACTAGCATTTTTCGGGTGTGAAGAAGAGATTTTAACTCCTCTAAATATGGACATAAGTTGGTAGGGTGCCCAGATACTTCACATAATGCACAAGGTAGTGGTAACCATGATGAGGAGGTGACTGAGGCTTCCACCTTCTTCCATTTCTACTTGTCCAATGTTGTGGCACCAACTAGTGTCGATGCAGGTGTACCTCATTTTTAGGTGGATTCTTTAGGGGTGGCTAAAGGAATTATGTCTGTCGAGGTAATACCTGAGTTTGATGACATGGCTTGTGTGGCCAAATACCAGATAGATATCGTGAAAGCCATATTTGGAAATGTCATTGTTTCCATGACTTGGTGTGAGACAAAACTAGGTGGGGGACACAAGAAAGGTGTCTAAGTGATTGCGTATGGTAGGAATGTTGAGTTAGTAGTTGCAGCATTGGGGTGTCTGGAACTAGTTCTTGAGGCTGAGGTGTCTTTTATGAACTCATCGTACACATTAGGTTTGTGGGGGAAGCCTCGATTAAATGTGGGTCACCAAGGGATGTGCCAAGGAGCGATGATGCCTTGAACATCCCTAATCCTTGTTTAGTAAAAGAAGTGATTGTTGGAAATATTGAGAAGGGGGTGAATCAGTATTCCTTTCAATTAATATTATTATTAATGTTTCAAAGAATTAGTTAATCTTCAATTATTATCAATGTTTGTACAATTATAGTAGTAAACAAAAGGAACAAAACTGCACACAGTTTTTAAGGTGGAAACCCTCTCTGGGAAAAAAACCGCCTGAATGCTTTTCTAATAATTCTTTAATATTCAATCCAATTGAAAATAAAGCTCCAACTTCATAGAATCTAGAAAAGCATTCTTCTCCAACTCCCACTGGATGGACGCTCCAACGCTCGAGATTCTTCAGTAGTCAACTAAACAGATGCCCCAACACCCAATGAGCTACAACTCACCCTAGCACCACCCTACCACCCTATGGAAGAATAAAACAAGAATGGACTCCCATACCAGGGAAAATGGTCCACTTTACAATGATATAGAATGATGTAGAAGAAGAAGACACACTAGAACATAACCCAAACTATGACGCAACCACAAAATGATGATCCTAGACCTCCCGATACTGCCTCTTCAACTCTTGGCAGATAGACAGTTGTACAATTTTTAAAATGATGCATTTACAATAACTTAGTACAATGATACCTTTACAATGACTGTATGCAGTGCTACCCACTTGAAGACTTCATGTGGTGAAATTCTTGCTGCTGTTCTGCACCTTGGTTGCTGCTCTTTTCATGCTACCCTCTGTTGCACCTTGCTTTGCTTTTCTGCCCTAGAAAGTCTGGTCCTTTACAACCCTTGACAACACATGATCTAGCTTTTTCTTGCCTTCTAGGAGCTCAATATTGAATCTGGTGTATCTCTTTTATTTTAGATCCCCAATATGTGAATTTCGGTCTTGTAGTATTCCTTTGAGTCTTCTTTCCAATGCCACAAGTTTGGCCCAATTTGGATTCTTCAAATGAGAGTTATGCCCAATCTCTCACAATGCCCTAATTATGGACTGGTTCAGTAGAGAGAACTTTTATGGTGTGCCATGTGTCACTATTTCTTCATTCGTCTCTGAAATTAATACATAGAAAACTAAATTTTGTGCCCTATCTGCCACTTCTTACACAATTCCAATATGATACTCAGAGAGAGAGTTATGACGATTTTCCCAAGGTCACTTCTTTGAGATGAAGTTCAGGAGCCTGCAAAAACACTGACTTCCACAAATCATATCTCCGAAAATGTTGTGCACCTTGATCTGAAATTTTTACATGAGCTTCCTCAGGATTTCAGCTTTGCCTCAAAAAAATTTCAACTTCTGAACACTCGTAGACAAAAATTTATAGTGAAAATTCCACGATGACCTGTTTCAGGTAGCGAAATCCCTACAAGAGGAGGAGATGAGGATCAAAATTTATACAAATGCTTAGGTTGAGAGGGACTTCGACAAGTGAACGTGGGAGGGATCTTAGGAGCTTAATTATTTAATTTTCAATGACCCATGCCACAACCCCATGGGGTTTTAGCCACTATCTGGGGTTACAAACTTCAAATAGAATATCTCTCAAACCGTGAAGAATTACATGGCCTGCCACATATCCACGGAAACATATCGACAAGTAGAAACCATAAAACATATTCTTGACCCAGAATATAGTAATTTGGTAGGTCAAAATTCCCACGCAATATCGGGGTAGCCCCTGGTGCTGCTTGGGTTGACATCAATGACAACCACTAATCAACAATCTCCCCTTTTGACATCAATGGAAAAGGGTAACTCCCCCTGACACACAACCATCTTGCGGACCTGTACACACTTCCACTCCCCCTTTATATTCTGAATAATGAAAATCTAATGAGAACTTGGGAGAATCCCAAGCTTCTGGCGAAGATATTCAAATGCTACATGAGGTAAAGGTTTAGTGAAGATATCAGCGATTTGTTCTTTTGTACCAACATACTCAAGTTTGATATTCTTTTCAGCGAATTTTTCTCTAACAAAATGATATTTTATCTGAATGTGTTTTGTTTTTGAATGCATGACAGGATTCTTGGAGATGTTGATAGCACTGGTGTTGTCATAGAATATGGTAATAGGCTCACTAAATTGTACTTGAAGATCTTGCAAAGTTTGTTTCATCCAAAGGACTTGAGTACAACATGTTGTCGCTGCAATGTATTCTGCTTCCACTGTAGATAATGAGATTGAGGTTTTCTTTTTTCTCAACCATGATACAAGACAACCACCTAGATAGAATGCTGCTCCACTAGTACTCTTACGATAATCAACGCTTCCTGCCCAATCTGCATCTGCAAAGGCTAGAATAATGAGATTTTTACCCTTGGGATAACACAAGCCATATTCTTATGTGCCCTTTAGATATCGAAGAATTATTTTGACGGCAATAATATGTGATTCTTTTGGTGCTGCTTGGAATCTTGCTACTTATCCAACTACTTGCATAACATCTGGCCGGGAGGCTGTTACATATAGAAGACTACAAAGCATAGATATATACAACCTCTGATCCACATCCTTAGATGAGTCATCTATTCTCAATTTGCAACTTGTTACCATCGGAGTAAGGACGGGTTTGCAATCTTCCATTTTGAATTTCTTGAGCATTTTCTTGATGTACTTGGCTTGACATATAAATATTCTTTTATCTTGCTGAGATATTTGAGGCCCTAATAAGTATGTCAGCTCACCAAGTAAAGACATCTCGAACTCACTTTGCATCTTTGTAGAAAAGTTCTTACTTAGTCGATCATCATTGCTACCAAATATTATGTCATCCACATATACCTCAACGATTGTTAAATTATCTTCATCTATTTGTACATAAATATTTCTATCAACAGTACCTTTCTTGAACCCTTTTTGACATAGATATCCATCAAGATGAGCATACCATGCTCTGGGATCCTGCTTGAGACCATATAGAGCCTTCTTTAACCTGCAAACATAGTCTTCTTTTTCTGATAGTAGAAAACCTTCAGGTTGTTTGATGTAAACTTCCTCTTCTAATTCGCCATTCAGAAATGTTGACTTAACATCCATTTGGTAGACTTTGATTTTTTTTGAACATGCATAGGTGAGAAACATTCGGATGGCTTCCATTCTGGAAACTGGTGCAAATGTTTCATCGAAATCAATTCCTTCCACTTGTGCATAGCCTTTGCAAACCAATCTTGCTTTGTTTCTGGTAACTTTCCCATCTTCATTCAATTTGTTCCTGAACACCCATTTAGTCCCAATGACATTTTTATCTTTTGGTCGTGGAACGAATTCCCAGGTGTTATTCTTCTCGATTTGATCCAATTCTTCATTCATAACTACTACCCAATGTTCATTTTGGTTGGCTTCCTCAAAACTACTAGGCTCAAAGGTTGCTAGAAAAGCGATGTGAGCTTGTTGTGATGAACGAAGCTGTCGACCTTCATTTATGTCACCAATGATTTGATTTGATGGATGGTTCTTTTGAATCCATTCTTTTGTTCTCTTTGGAGGAGTTTCTTGTTGTTATTTCGGTATATCTTGATGATCATTATTTACTTCTTCATGGTTGATAGTTGCTTCTTGTTCTAGAATTTTATCTGTGTCTTTTTCAGCCTCTTTCTCAAGTTTCAAAGATTCTAGATCCTCATCATTGTTCGTTATAACACCATCTTCGTCAAATGTAACATTTATGCTCTCCACTATATGTTTTCATCTTAGATTATAGCATTTATAGGCCTTTCTTTTGCGTGAGTAACCAACAAAGATACCTTCATCAACACGTGATTCAAACTTACCCAAATTTTGATCTTCTCTTTTGATATAACATTTGTTTTCAAAGATTCTGAAATATTTTACATTAGTTGGTTTTCCTTTCCATAATTCATATGGGATTTTGTTGCAATTATTTCTGAGAAGACTTTGGTTGATAATGAAGATTGTCGTATCAATTGCTTGAACCCATAAATTTTCATCCAATTTTGAGTCCTTCAACATTGTTCTACCCATTTCCTGTATGGTTATGTTCTTTATTTCAGCAACTCCATTTTGTTGAGGTGTTTGTGCTGTTGAAAACTGTCTTTTTATTCCATTTTCGTCACAGTATTGCTGAAATAATTTGGAAGTGAATTCTCCGCCATTGTCTGATCTTAGACACTTTATTTTTCAAATCAGTTTCATTTTCGACCAACTCCTTGTAGATCTTAAAGCACTCAAATGCTTCAGATTTTTTCTTTAGGAAACTGACGGCTGTCATCCTAATATATTCATCTATAATTAACATGAAATATAATTCTCCATCTAAGCCTTTTGTTCTCAGAGGACCACATAGATAAGTATGTATCAATTCCAATGGATGTGATGCAAAGTGTTATTTTGTTTTAAATTGGACTTTTGTCTGCTTGCCATGTTGACAGGCCTCACATAGTGTGTTGGAAGGTTTTGAGATTTTCGGCATTTCTCGTACTGCTTCCTTTTTTCTTATCCTGACAAGATTGTCAAAGTTTATGTGACCCATTCGTTTGTGCCATAACCATCTTTCATCTTCTTTAGCTAGTAGACATGCTTTAGTTGCTTCATCCATAACATATATGTCGTTTGGAGCTCAACTTGCTGTAGCCACAATTTTACCATACCTGCCATTCCCGATTTCACGTTTTGTGGAGTTGAATAGCATTGCGTGTCCTTTATCACACATTTGTCCAACACTGAGCAGATTGTGATTCATGTTTTCAACCAATAGAACATTCTTGGCTAGAACATCTTTGCTTCCGAGAGTGACAGTATGTGATCCTATAACATTTGAAGATCCATCATATCCAAAGGATATGGTTCCATCCTTTTTCTCTTTAAGAGATACAAATTTCTTTCTATCTCCAGTCATATGCGTTGAGCAACCGTTATCAACATACCACACATCTTTGTTGTTTTGAGCATTGAGAGCGAGAGCACAATTATCAGTCTTCTTCTTCTTCCATGTTCATTTGTTCTATGGCTTTGAAGATTCTTCTAGAGGATTTTCAAGTCTGTAGTCTCTAGCTATGTGTCCAAAGTTCTAACATTTGTAACATTCCATATTATTTCTTAAATGTTCAAATCTATTGATGTTTCATTGAGCCCTAGGAGGTTCATATTTGAAGGATATCCTAGAATTGTATTGATTCCTAGGGTACGTGCGACATTCTACAACTTTATGACCAAATTTTCCACATGAATAACAATAGCCATGAAAAATACATTGGTACTTGGATGGAAATCTTTGTCGACGAATCGTCTTCCAAGGATTTTCTTGCGAATCTTGTCCAATGAAATCTACATGCATGTCATATCTCATAGGTTCATTGTATTTTGTTGTAGAAGGTCCTACTTCTTCTTCTTTGTAACCGAGGCCAGTTCTGTCTTTGTAAGATAGTTGATTGTTGATGGAGTTCTTCCAATGCCCTTGAGTTGTTGGCATAGTTTTGGACGGTTTTTCCCTTCTTCACTTTTTTACGCAGCGAGACTACTTCGGCTTCTAATGCTCCCCTTTCTTGGTTGATTTCTTCCAACTTCTTTTGAAGTGACTCTTCAATACATTTGTGTTCTTCAACTTCAATTTTGAGACCTTGAACTTGATTTTCAAGTGTATAGGAGTAGATCTTCTCAGCCTTGAGCTCTTTTATAAGCTTGATTGCCTCCTTAGAAAATCATTATATGGTCAACCCTTATTCTTTTTTGTTTGATACCTCTTATTTAATGTGCATGGCCATAAACAATACTCTCTTATTAGCTTCTTCTTCGTTGTCATTGTCTTCGTTGGATGTTAAGCTATCTTCTTTAGAGATAAATTTCCTTCTGAATCCTTTCTTTTTTCTTTGCTTGTTGAATTTATTAAAGCCTTTCTTTTCTTTTGAGTTTCCATCACTTTTGTTCGGGCATTTTGCTGCAAAATGCCCAACCTCACCACAACCGAAACATATCAACGGAAGTTTACCCTTGAATTTTCCCTTACCAATTTTTAGTTTTCTCATAAAGTAAGCATATTCTCCATCTGAAATACCTTCTTCATCATCTTCCTTTTCTTCACATTTGCAGGTGCAGGTCTGTGCCTTTGAAGGTTGTTTCTCCTTATTGGTTTTCTTAGATGCACAGAACGTAGTTTCTAGATGCAAAGTACCCTCTTCTTCATCAAGTCTCATTTCATATGCTATGAGAACTCCATGTAATTCCTCTTTGTTGAGTTTGTCCAAATTTTCACTATATTCTAAGACCGATACCTTTGGGTTAAATCTCCCTGCTAACATTCTAAGAATCTTTCGTATAATAGTCTTTTCATCAACAGTCTCTCCCAATCCTTCCAGAGTGTTGGTTATTTCATCAACGTGTTGGAAGTATGCAACAATGTTGTTATCTTCTTTCATTCTGAGTTGCTCAAATTTTGCTTTGTAGATTTGAAGCTTTGCTTCTTTGACATTTGAGTCTCCTGCATATATATTCTCAAGTTTCTCCCATACATTTTTGCGGTTTTACAACCCAACACCTTATGATAAGCAGATTCAATAAGTCCACTGATAATAATATTATTTTCTTTTGCTTCATTTACCAAATTCTTCTTACCTTGTTCATCGTCGATTGATGTAAATCCATTTTGAACAGTTTCCCATACTTCGTAACCTTGCGCCAAGAGATAGACCTCCATTCTTCCTTTCCAGAGTGCATAATTATTTTCATTGAACAAAGGTACACCATTATTGGTATGATCCATGACCTCCTTCCATTTTTTGAACTGTTATTGAAGGAACCAAGCTCTGATACTAATTTTTGGAAATACTAAGAGGGGGGTGAATCAATATTTCTTTCAATTAGTATTATTATTAATATTCAGAGAATTAGTTAATATTCAATTATTATCAGTGTTTGTACAATGATAGCAATAAACAAAAGGAACACACCTAAACACAGTTTTTAAGGTGAAAACCCTCTCCAAGACAAAAACCAACTGAATCTTTTTCTAATAATTCTTTAATATTCAATTCCAATTGAAAATAAAGCTCCAATTTCCTATAATCTAGAAAATCATTCTTCTCCATCTCCCACTGGATGGACGCTCCAATGCCCGAGATTATTCAGTAGTCAAGTGAATGGATGCCCCAAAACCCAATGAGCTATAACTCACCCTAGCACCACTCTACCACCCTATAGAAGAATAAAACAAGAATGGACTCCCGTACCAGGGAAAATGGTCCACTTTACAATGATATAAAATGATGTAGAAGAAGAAGACACACTAGACCATAACCCCAACTATGACACAACCACCTAATGATGATCCTAGACCTCCCGACACTTCCTCTTCAACTCTTGGCAGATAGACACTTGTACAATTTTTAAAATGATGCATTTACAATGACTTAGTACAATGATACCTTTACAATGACTGTATGCAGTGCTGCCCACTTGAAGACTTCATGTGGTGAACTTATTGTTGCTATTATGCACCTTTATTGCTTCTCTTGTCATACTACCCTATGCTGCACCTTTCTTTTCTTTGCTGCCCTGGAAAGTCTGGTCCTTTGCAACCCTTGACAACACATGATCTAGCTTTTTCTTGCCTTCTAGGAGCTCGATATTGAATATGTTGTATCTCTATTATTTAAGATCCCCAATATTTGATTTTAAGTCCTGTATTAATTCTCTAAGTCTTCTTTGCAATGCCACATGTTTGACCCAATTTGGATTCTTCAAGTGAGAGTTATGCCCAATCTCTCACAATGCCCTAATTATGGACTGGTTCTGTAGATCGAACTTGTATGGTGTTCCACGTGTCAATGTTTCTTCATTCGGTTCTAAAATCGATACATAGAAAACTACAGTCCATGCACTATCCTCCACTTTTTACATAATTCCAATCCGATACTCAGAGAGAGAGTTATGATGGTTTTCCCAAGGTCACTTCTTTGAGATGAAGTTCAGGAGCATGCAAAAACACTAACTTCCACAGATCATATCTCCAAAACTATTGTGCACCTTGATATTAAATTTTTACAGGGGCTTCCTCAAGATTTTAGCTTTGACTCATAAAAATTTCAACTTCTGAACCTTCATAGAAATAAAATTTATAGCGCAAATTCCACGATGACCGGTTGCAGGCAGCGAAAACCCTACAAGAGGAGGAGATGAGGATCACAATTTATATAAATGCTTAGGTTGAGAGGAACTTCAACAAGTGAACGTGGGAGGGATTTTAAGAGCTTAAAAATTATTAATTATTGAATTTTCAATGACCCATGCCACAACCCCGTGGGGTTTTAGCCCACTAACTTGGGTTACAAACTTCAAACATGAATATCTCTCAAACCGTGAAGAATTACATGGCATGCCATATATCAACGGAAACATATCGACAAGTAGAAACCATAAAAAATATTCTTGAACCAGAATATAGTAATTTGGTAGGTCAAAATTCCCATGCAAGATCGGGGTAGCCCCTGGTGTTGCTTGGGTTGACATCAATGACAACCACTGATCAACAATGATCACCTCTTTGTGGGATCCTATGAAAGGTAATACGTCATCGGGGGTGGTGGATGTCCTTTTCTCTTAGTATGTGAGTTGATATAATGTAACGATTTTCCCATCATGGGGGAACATTATGATACGAAACATTAAAGACGCTATTGGAGTCATTGCATACATGAAGCTCTATCCTAAAAAGATATTGTAATCTAGATGGGCATCAAGGACCTCTATATCTATGAGAACAATTTTGCTGACAAGCTCTACTGGAATGTCCTGAAAAAATTCCTATGTCATATGTATGCCTTGTGAACAGGAGTGGGGCCAAGGAGGGTGTGTGGCCTATGGCCTATACCCATCAGTCATGTGTGCCTCCAAAGGACCAACTGTGCGAGAGTCCAGGACGACTTCAACCTTAAAAAAAATTGTTTAAAATTTAATACAAAATGCCAATCCCCCCGATAATTGTGGATCAAACCCAAGACCTCTGGGTTACCAATGGAGTGCCTAAACCAATACACTATAGAGTCACTTTGTTGCCAAGTTTGCAGAGCGAGATTATTTATAGAGCTATTTGCAGAAATTTTGAAGAAGGAGACCTATCTTGGCCATTTTTCAACCTTTTTAAGCCCAAGAAGAGCTTAAAAGTCATTTTTGGGCATTTTGGATGTAATGGCAGTGTTATTTTTGTAAATTTAGATTTGTATGTTGATGTATTTGAGCATTTGAGCATATAATAAAAAAGGCCACCATTGGAAGTTGGACCTAGAGATGTAGCTCAGGAGGGGTGAACTCCATCATCAATTTGTTGTGTTTTGATGCTTCTTATTGTCCATCTTAACTATTAAAAAGATACAAAATTTACTTTAGTTTGTGTGCTTTGCAATCATGATCCATTGCCTAAAAGACATAAACTAGCTTGCAAATCATTTCATGAAACCTTCTTCCTTTTAATTTTGGATCAACAAAGCAAGCCTTGAATCAAAAATCAAGTGCATCGATGGATAATGGATCCTTACACACAAAGCAACAGCATGAGAGCATAACTAAGAGTCTCCAAAATCCAACCCAAACTCTATGGGAGGCCATGAATTTATAGGGTAAAAGAGGTGGTTTAGGATTTACCATTCTAGGACTTAGATCAACATTAGATGGAAGATAATTTCTAGGGATGAGAGGTAAGACATCAAGAGTAGGATTTCGAGATCTAATCCAACAATAAATAGTTAAAACCACTTGGGAAGCTTCTATAAAGAAAATATTTGAAATTATTTTTTATTTTTACTGAATTCCAAGGGCCATCGCACTTGCAGTGAAAGCAATATGTGCTCGTCAGTGTAGTTTCCCTGTGTAAAACTTGTAACAATGTATTTTGCATGAAGGCTGCGATGGGTCAAAAAATTAGGATTTTGAGATGTTTAACCCATAATTCTTGGAAATTTTGGAGAGAGGATGCTCTTGGATTTGCAGGGGATGGATGCAAAGTGTCAATGGATGTTGAATGATCTAGTTTCAATGTCATTTGATTAAATGTGATAAAATGACATGTAACAGGAAGAATGTCAAAACCACAAGTGTAGATGCCTTCAAATTGTTTGTTATATGAGATTTTTATTGAAGGCGGTGATTGAATCTTTAGAATTTCCTCTACCACTTCCAGTTGGTCCTCATGGGCTTCGATTCTAGTGGGTTCCTCTTGATTTGGTGGATCAATTTTATTTATTTCCACCATTTATTTTTACTCATATTCTTTCTCAAGTACACCAAATATGTTGTTGGTTAAGAGGTCTTTTTGCACATTGATATCTCTGGGGCTATCACTTCTTATACCTTCTAGATACTTATTTATATGATTCATGTTCTTTGTTTAAGGAAACATGGCCCTATTTCAAATGATGTTCTGTTCCCTAGATTTTTTAACAACCTTTTACAAAGTGACCATAATCATGACATGAGTTACACATAAAGAGAATTTATTCATCATCAAGGGTCTATGCATAGATCCAACCCTCCACATTGAATTGGATTGGCTTTGGAATAATACCCTTTTCTAGATCTATTTCTTAAAAACTTCTAGCATAAGAGTAAATTGATATAAATTGGATCATTATATTGTTTTTCATCCATCTCAATACATTTGGAGTTGAAAAAGTGGAGGAATCAGCTCACGGGACTGTTTTTACCGACGGGACCCAGTTTGGCAAAACGAGGTCTAAAACCTTCCGGGAGCGTTTTGAGGCATCAAACGACATTTTTTGGGGGTAAAAATTTGTTCATTTAGCGCATAAAATTTTCAAGCTTTTCTACACTTAGATATATTTCCAATGATGCAATAAGAACATCAATCAAAGTTCGTATGAAAAATTAATGCCACTTAGAAGTTGACCTTCCTATTTTCACACCTATAGTTCGAGAGGATGTCGCGTCAGCCCCCATTATTCATGGAAAAGGGGCTAGCCACACATTTGTGATGTAAAATTCTCTAGAATAGTTTGTTTCGTAACTATAGTTAAGAGTTGATGTAGTCAAAATTAACCACTAGTAGGCTATCGAGCTATGTTATAACCGGGCCACTAGGAGGAAGAGGCATTTCACTCTTTCGAGAGAATTTTCTTCCATAGCTAAGCAAACATAGCCATGAGAGATAGGAGGTAGAGCACACAGAGAGGATATGTGCATTGTAGTAGCCCATAGGCCACAAGCATTACTTCTTTGTACCTGCATCCATATTTCTAGACAGAGAAAGAGAGTGAAGTGACCTCACCTTCTAGTTGGGTTTTCTCCTGAAAGGGTTTCCCAGAGAGCATATATTGTGTCTTATGTGTGTGTGAGCTTATTTTTTTGTTCTCTACTTTTTTGCATAATTTTCATTCGCATGCATGCACTAATTACAGTAAAATCTACATATATAGAATGTTAATAAAACTGTAAGTGTAAAATACGGTGTTTTAATTTATTATTAATAGATTTGTTGTGACAAACTATCTAGTGGAATATCCATGTCAGTTTACCGATCATAAATATTCCTTTTAAGATAATCCAAATTTATAGAATGTCCCAAATTGTTTCCTATGGATTTAAGAGAATATTTTTCTTATAAAAGGATTGGGAGATGTGGCAATCTCACTCACACTAGGATAGTTGATATTTCCACGAATGAATCAAAGTCCAAGGTTTAGTGTCGAAGGAATTATCCCTTGGAATTGATGAAGGAGGGACTTGATTTGAATATTTTATCTCATTCTTCCTTGTTGTCAAATAAAAACAAATAATAATCTTGGCCATAATAATAACCAAATATTTGACATGGGACAATAGCTTGGTGCTTTGTGTTACACGTTATTTTGTCACCATGACATTTGACTGTCCATATAGGTCCATCACTACCTATATTATGCTCCCTTAGAAGTAAAAAACCGTAATGTTCCTAAACCAAGTCTTGGAATTGGAGAAAATCTCATTAAAACCCTTAAAGTCTAACTCCTCACTTTTCCTAGCCCTTTCCTGCGGGTCCGCTGACATTTGTTCTATAGCCTGTGACAGCTCCCGCACGTTCTGCTTATAAAACCTGTGGACCCTCGAAAAAAGTCAAACAAAGGAAAAATTAAGTTCTAGAAACCTAGTTGGTCGAATATTCTCCCAACTGGAAGCTTTTAGAGGTGCGATCAGTTCGAGCTTTATCCCTCCACTCATGGAGCTCTATCCCTCCACTCATGGAGCTTATCCCTTGGTTTATGGAGCTCAAATCCCTTCATGAGAGGAATCCATCCCCCTCTTCATGGAACTGAAACTACCTCCATTTCCCTATAAATTGAGCTCATGTTTTAGTCTCAAGGGTAGATGTAGATTATACCTTGTATATGGTAATTGCTGAAGAAATTCTCACGAGAGCATACTCTCTACACTAGTTATTGTTGGCATGAGAATGATCACACCCTTATGTCCATAACTCCATGCTGGTTCAAAGAGAGGAAGGCTTGTCAAACTGAAGGAGGAACGATTTTTCAGGACCCTGGGAGAAACTTGTACGACATCAAGGCATCAGGTTGTAAAGTTACTCTTTTCATTCAAGATAATACATATGGATCTCCTTTTCTCATTGAGTTGTTCTTGTGATTATTTGAATAATTCAATACTTAGACTCCTTGATCACTAAGTTAGATTAGTTGTTCTTAATTATTATATGGTGTAGGTGCTTTTAATTCTTTTGTTTGTTTGTGATTGCAGGTTCTACTTATTGAAGAAGCCTCTTTGGAGAGAATGGATAAAAGACTGCACCGAACTTTGGATTTCAAGGTAGGAGCATGTCCTCTTCTTTGTTTATAATAATTCTAAATTGCAAATAATCTAGAGAAAACGATTTACAAATGGATGTTTGTTTCTAGCTATTCGTAGAATACTAGGGAGACTGCTCTTGTCCACAAGAGGGATTAATTCGCATAACAAAATGGCGACCCCACTGGGGAATAGAACTTAGTTTTCCTTTTTTAATTTTCAGTTTGAATTTTAAGAGTTTTATGATTTTGATTAGTATGAGACTGGGTTGGGAAGATGACTTCTAAGAATCCCTGAAAATAAAAGCTTAATATTTATTTTTTCTGTAATTTTCCTTGCCTCCGCGGTTTTTATTTGAAAACAATGCGATAGCCTTCGCAGTTTTTAGTTCAGAACAGTGCGGTACCACTCTGTTCTCCATTAAAACCTGCAGAACTGTGGAAATTTTTTTTAAAAGTTAAAATTCTCTTTTTAGGAGCCAGATTACATGATTCTTTGTGTTTGCCCCAGTCTACCTTAGCTGTCAAAATATTATGTGTAAATTTATTTTCAACAACTTTTGCATTTGTGTGATTTTTCATTTGATTTGCATTTTATGAGTGAGTGCTTTCCCTAATTCTTGCTGCTCCATATAAGAAACCTTCATATACCTTAACTTACTGGTATGATGGTGTTCTATTTATGAGCCATTAAACCCATAACAAACCTTACTTTTACGAAAATTGATTTAATTTTCATTTGCAAAATTGGAAGAGCTTTTAGCTTACTAAAGCCTGATTTTCACACCAAACCATTTTTGGATGTTTTCGTTTCTACTGAGATAAGTAGAAATTCTTCTTGGTTCGATCACAAACTAGGAGAAAATGTCCTCAAAATTTCTAGATAGACTTTAGAATTAGAGTTTTTCTTTTGATTTTGAATTTTATGTTTTTAGGAGTTTTAGATATTGTTTTCTTTTTGGAAATAGTTTGTTTAATAATTTGTAGTTTCTGATCTGATTGATAAAATAATTTCATTTCGAACGAGTAATAGATCATTTTTGCGAAATTGAGTTCTCAAAGAAATCGTCTTCTTTTCAAATATTTTGTTTATGAATAAATGAATTGGTGTTTTGAAAATTGTTAAATCTCTTAATATTTCCCTTAAATAAGATTCATTGAAAAGAAAAGAGTTGTATTTTTCATTTCAATGCATTTAGCGTATTTTTGAGTTGGGTCATAAAACATCATTGAAGTTTCACTTCCATACCTTCTGTCTTAAGCAACAACCAAATTAAAAACAACGCTTCAATAAAATTAATCTAGGTATTTTACATTTTCTAGGGCTCTTTTCCACCAACATAGCTTAGGCTAGTGTCTTGAAACATGTTGTAATTAACATTCTAAGACAGTTCAAACAGACAAGTAGCAATCTTGCAATAGGAAAATCCAATTGTAGCATTTGTGCTCTGGGAAGCTCTTCTTAAAAGAGTCAAGCACGAGATCATGTTGGAACCAGTGAGGTAATTGTACCTATCTCATTGGGAAAGATAGCAGATGTGCACATATTAAAATCGGTAAACCTCGGAGAGACCATTGTCGAGGAGCCTGGGGTCACTTGTTGGTAAACCTTGGATTATATCAAGGAGCCTTCAAGGGTATTGAGCTAGTTACTTTGTCCTTGAGTGTATATCGAATTGTAGAATGTTCCCCCATGTACATTTGTTCCCGTTGGTGACCTTAGTGAATATAAACTTTAGGATTTTTTCCCAAGGTGGCAGTGGAGGGAAGGTCCCACTGTACCTGGAGCAAACGTTGACTAGACTCACTTGGAATTTCCAGAGGGTAATCTTCACTTCGAGATGGTATAAGTGGAGAGACTTGCACCAGATTGTTTCATTAAGCAGGTTGTCGGGGTAACTGTTCCAACGGCCATTTCCACATTAGAATTCTACGACGTTGGATTTCATCACCAACTAGTGTTTTTAGTGTGGGAATCTATTGTTTGTGTGTGGATTGATCTCTTAGATTTTGTAGGTGTGTGATCAATTTGATTGTTTCCTCAGAGACTTCAGGATATTTTGTTGAAATTTTCTTTGATTTCGTGTGCTAAAACTTTTAATCGTGGTTGAATTACCTAAACAATCACATAGAATGCAAGGGAAACCCCCTGAGTACACACCAAGCCAGTTAGAAAAGCTTAAATATAAGAAAGGACAAAAATCAGGGACTAGATCAACTGAACACGAGGAAAAATCAGTAAATGTACATCCTTATTACGAAGTAGATCAACCTCAAACAACAGAAAGTTTTCAAAGAAAACTTACAATTTATGAACTAGTTGAACTTGCTTCCACAACTAGTGAATTATCAGCTACTGAGCCTGACATTTCTGAACCAGAAACTAAACTTGCTACGTCTGAACCTGCTTCAGAGTTCATCACTCCAACCCCTGGTCATCCTGATTCACCTCGAGTGAAGTTTCCAATCACTGAGAACCTTCCTCCTGTCCTCACTAGCATTGAAGAAATTACTGACACAGAAGAAGAAGTTGTTCTTTCTTCACATAAGGAATATTTAGATCTTAGGCCAAGTGAATCATTTTACTATAGCCCTTTCAAACAAGATCCTTGGTATTCTTAGTTAATAGACTTTCTGCACAAATCTGGTCTAACCTATTCACTACCCCGAATTCCTTTTTACGCCATACCAAGAGGTAATTACAGACGTTCATTAAACATGTTTGGTGAGTCATCCATGTTTTCTGCATCGCCAGAATCATATTTCTATGGTGGTCCGTCTGTTCCTACGGGATACTAGTCGCTTTCTGGTACTTTCTCAGGAGTAGCTCCTTCTCCCGAAAAATTTATACCATCACCTAGTCCAAATGAATCACATACCGAAAATTTGAACGCGAAACAACTTTACATGATGTCTGGAAACACTCCTAACCTTGACCCTCAAAGTGGTAACTTACCGCCTGGGGGGCATCTTCAAGGTAGTAGTTTATTGCCTAGGGGACAACCTCAAGGGTAGTACACACCTCAAGGACAATACATACCTCAAGGCCAGTACATACCTCAAGGCCAATACTCAATTTAGGGTCTGCAACCTCTTCAAGGATAGTACCCTATGCCAGGGCAGCCATCTTTCCAAGGGCAACAGCCTCCTTTAGGGCCACAGTTCTACCTGGAACAACAATTGTTTCAGGGCGGTAAATCTTTTATTGGGAGTTATCCAGCCAACTATCAAACATACGTTCCAAATTATCAACCTGCTTATGGTTTGTCTTATGCAGCATAACCTTCAATGGGAGCTCCATATCCTGGAGTAAACACGGTGTGGAATCCGACACCAAATCAACAGAATTTGCAACCTAATGTGCAAGTAAATTATAATCAACCTGGTCAGCCAATTTGTTACAGTAAAATCCAGCAACCTGTTTAACCTATGCTTCAAGTTATACCACAAGTATCTGCACCTAGTATTGTTCAGCAGCCTAGTCCGAGTACACCCAGAACTCCACCTCAAACTGCTACACCAACTTCTGTTCAGCCTACCACACCTATCCCTAGAATTTCTGCAACCACTATTTCTACAGCCCCTCAAGTATCACAACAAATCCCTCCAGTCACTGCACAACAACTTGGACCCACAGTTTAGACTACTGTTCAGATGCCTGCGGGACAACCTGGTACAAGTACAATTGTAACAAGCCAACCTCAGTTTTTTTATCAAGCATATCAAGGGAAATATCAATATGGACCTGTAGCACAAAATACAATATACCAGCAACAACCGTACCCTAGTTACACGTATCAGATACTAGCTCGACCTCAGTATGGTCCGGCCAATGTTGGTTATCCGGGAGGCATTCCAATCCCAAATGCACAAGCTATTCTAGGATATCCTAGATATCCTCCTCCTGGTACTGGTATAGTTCCACAAGGTTATCAATTTGCTCAGCAGGACCCTAACCATCGGTTGCCATTCATAGCAACTTTGGATTTACCCGATTTTTCGCGCCTAACTAATGATCCAACTTATTATCTTCCGTATTGGCTGCCAATGTCAAATAAGTTGCCCAGTGATATTCCTAAGTTCGAAGGTAAATCAGGAGAGGACCCCCCAAACCATGTCATGACTTACCACCTCTGGTGTGCATCCAACTCTTTAATCGATGATTCCATTCGATTAAGACTATTTCAGAGAACAATGATAGGTTTAGCTGCAAATTGGTATATTGAACTACCACATGGCCCATTTAACAATTTCAATGTGTTAGCAACAACTTTCTTAACACACTTTCAGTTGCCAGTCAGATACGACAGTGGCATAGAACTCTTGACTTCATCAAAAAAATCTACGTCTACGTACATATTAGATCACATACATGAATGGAGACGTAGAAGACTTTTAGTGAAAGTTTTTATTCCGGATCATATTTTAGTAGAATGGTTTATTAAATAATTGCTTCCAAAGATCACTGAAGATGTGGCTAAGGGAGGGGTTGTTACAGAAGAACAGGTCATTGCTCAAGCTCAGTACTTAGACCTTGTATATACACAGTTTGGTACATTATATAAAAAAATCCCTGACTTACCACGTCCTGGTCAAATTACTCCAATTCCTTCAGGGTCTCATGCTGCAGAAGTTGTAATTGGTTTAGTTAGCGCTAAAAAGAGTAAGAAGTCTTCCAAAACTACTTCTCCTATCATAACTTTACCAGATTCACCGAAAGGAGATTCTTCCCTTGAAACTTCTGCCGAAAGTCATGTTGTAGATTCATATACAACTAAATCCAAAACCGGTAATAAGAATAAAGGAAAGAATAAAAACAAACAAACTTCGTCTCCCAAAGAGAAAACTGAAAAGAATAAACCATCTGATGATAAGCAGAAACCTCGTTATCCTTGTCTTATCTGTGACGAGGATCACTTTACCAAAGAGTGCCCACATCAGTCTGAGGTCTCTAAATTCGTCAAAGTTTCACACACTCCCACTATCTTGAAGGATCCTATTCCTACTCAAGATAGAAAAATGATAGGATCTTCTTCAGATTCATCCGCAGATATTTTAATGATGTCTGAGGTTATGGTTGCGATGCGATCGCAAGACTATGGAAGTAAAAATCCTGTAACTGGTAAAGAAATAGACAATTCTAATTCAACACCAGCTGTATCTCCTTCGGTTTCTAATCCACTTCATATCTGGAAGCCTAATCCTGATCTAGTGATTAAACCGCCTGTTAAATGTGTACTTCAAAAATCATCTTTCAATCCACATGCGGGAGCTGTTCAGAACTACAACATTGATGAAGACTTGGCGATATCCCCTTTAGCAATATCGGCCTTAGAAGTGCTACAATCATGTCTAGCACAAAGGAAATTACTTTTATCAGCTATCGGAGCTATAGATCCTTAAGATTCTAAGCTCATGGTCTTTGATCTAGAAAACTTTACACCGAGACTCCCTCATTAGATGGCTTTTCAGATCCCAGTATTAGTAAAAAACAGACGAGTTTTTCGTACTGTAATTGATGAGGGGGCATCCACGTGCATAATGTCGTTAAATTTTTGGAAAACTATGGGTTCTCCAACACTCAACCAATCTCCGACAATCCTTAAAGCCTTTGATGGAAGAGGATTCCATCCGTTCAGAATACTCCAGGATCTACCTATAGAAGTAGAAGGCAAAACTGTTAATCTAGATGTGGAAGTTATTGATGCCCCTCTGGATTACAACCTTCTTTTGGGTCGTAGTTGGTCTTATGCCATGATTGTTGTTGTTTCATCCGCCTTTCGGTTAATCATGTTTCCTTATAAAGGAAAGATTGTGAAAATCGATCAGTTGTCATATTCTTCGTCCGACCCTGCTTCTACAGACAATATCCATCATGTTGGAAAATCGACTATCCCATATGAAGATGTTGGTGTAGGTTTAGTAAAGGACTCCACTTTGATGGGAACTTTCTCAATTCCTCCACCCAACGTACCGCGTACTATTGCCAACATAAATATGATTTCATTAAGCACTATACCATTCGATGACACTTGGGTAGTGCCTTTAGAGTCAGAAATGGGTTCTTTCAATGGCGAGGTGCCTTTGAGTCCTTTTGAAATGGCATATGTGGCAGTATAGTCGTTTTCTGACACACTTTCAGCTACTCCTGATCAAATGACCGTGATCATCAAAGAATCTTCTTCACCATCAAGCTCAACCTTGACATCACTTTCTGATCCTTTTCAACAAGTATTTCACACTGATGAAAGTATTCGAGAATTTTTGTCTGTGGATGAATTACCCTGGGATGATCTACACCATAGATCTTCGTTTTTACCTGAACTTGATAGGTTTGAAAATGATTTTCCGTCTATTTTTACGATTTATTATGTCAAGGAACCTTAGAATCCCATATCGATTACAAATTCGAATTATGAGATTAATTTGGGAAACATTTCTACGACTATTCCTATCGACATATCAGTTAAACCTGGAATTGTTGAAAACATTCATATAGGCGCTTCTTATACGATTGAATAAATTAATACATATAAAGCCCTATTTCAAGAATTTCGAGACATATTTGCCTGGTCTTAAAAAGAGATGCCAAGAATCGATCCAAAGATTGTCGTTCATGAAAATAAGACATACCCGGATGCCAAGCCTATTAGAAAAATATTACGTCCAATACATCCGCAAAAGTTGCTGCTATTAAAGCTGAAGTTGAAAAGCTATTGCGCGTAGGATTTATTTATCCAATACCATTGACAGATTGGGTATCTAATCTAGTTCCCGTTACCAAAAAACAAGGGACTATACGAGTATGTGTCGATTATAGGGATATTAATAAAGCATGTCCAAAAGACAATTATTCTACCCCCTATATCGACCAAATTATTGATGATTGTGCCGAAAATTAAATGTTCTAATTTATGGATGTATTTTTCAGATATAATCAAATCAACATTCTACCTGCTGATCAACCAAAAACAACGTTTATATATGTCCTTGGGAAACATTTGCTTATTGCAAACTACCTTTCGGATTAAAGAATGCTGGTGCAACTTTTCAAAGGGCCAAGTCTTACGCTTTTCATGATATCAAACCTATTGTACAGCCTTATTTGCATGATTTAACCGCTCACTCATTACACAAGGACGATCATCCTACTCACTTACAAGATATTTTCATGAGATGTAGGCATTACAAGATTCGTTTGAACCCCCACAAATGTGTTTTTTGTGTGAAATCAGGACGATTACTGGGATTCGTCATTTCGAAAGCCGGCATTCATGTCGATCCCTCGAAGGTTGAGGCCATCATAAATTTACCTCCTCCTTCCACACTTTGCCAACTCCAAAGTTTGCAAGGGAAAGCAAAATTTCTACGTAGATTTATCCCGAACTATGTTGAGTTAACATAAGGTTTTACCCGGTTGTTGAAACAAAATGTTCCTTTTATTTGGGATGAGATTGCTGATCGATCTTTTGATGCTCTAAAACACGCATTAACCCATGCACCGTTATTGCATCCACCCAATTACAACCAGGACTACTTTTTATACCTAGCAGCCTCTAATTCCACCATCGGAATGGTTCTAGTTCAAGAAGATGAATCTCACAATGAGCATGTGATCTATTATCTAAGTCGGAATCTGAATCTGACCGAAATTAAATATTCGCATGTGGAGAAATTGGCCTTGGAAACATTTCAAGCTGTCCAACGATTTTGTCACTACATATTGTTATGAGAGACAACTGTGATATCTAATTGCAACCCGATGATGTATATTTTGACAAAACAATTACTCGGGGGAAAATACTCTAAATGGATTTTCATCCTATAAGAGTTTGATTTGGAATTCGAGAAATCTAAATCAAAGAAATCAATGGTGTTTGCAAAACTCATGTGTGACTTTCCCAATACTGAGATGGAAACCGTGGTAGAGAATCCCATCGCAGATGAATCTCTGTTTCTTATTAGTACATTAGATCCATGGTATGGAGATATCATCATATATCTTCAAACCCAAACCTTTCATCTAGATATTTCACGTTCAAATCGACGAAGAATCCAGTATCAATCCCAACAATACAATATTGTTGGGGACACACTTTATCGTCATGGTGCGGATTCTGTTTTTCGACGTTGTATAACTCACGAAGAGGCTGAAAAGGTTTTGAATGACTGCCACTCTGGAGCGTGTGGTGGTCATATGTCTAAGTTTGCCACAACCCAAAAGATATTGCGCGCTGGCTATTTTTGGCCATCATTGTTCAAATATTGTATTATTGCGGTCCGAAAATGCCACAACTGCCAAATTTTTGATCGAAATATGTGTGCGCCTCCAGCTCCTCTTCACCCAATTATTGTTGTCAGTCCTTTTGCGAAATGAGGCATTGATTTCATTACATGTAACCCTCACTCGGTCGGGGGGCATGGGTATATTATTCTCGCTGTATATTACTTTACCAAATGGGCCGAGGCGATGCCTACATTCGTGGCAGATGGAAAAACTGCAGCTACATTCGTATTCAATCATGTGATTGCTCGTTTTAGTGTACCCCAAGCTATTATCACAGACCATGGGAGTCATTTTCGAAATACCATGATGACCGAACTTTCTGATCAACTTGGCTTGTGCCATGATAACTCTACTCCATATTACCTGTAGGCTAATGGTCTGGTTGAAGCCGTCAATAAAGTTTTAACCACCATGATTAAATGGATTATCCGAACTCACAAATCAATTGTCATACCATGCTTTTTTCGGCACTATGGGCATACCGAACCTCAACAAAAACTGCTACAGGGTTCACTCATTTTCAATTGGTTTATGGTTTAGAAGCTCTGTTACCCATTGAATGCATAATACCATCACTCCAATTAGCCATAGAGTTACTACCAGCTACCTCTGAAGAGGAAAAATGCTTTTTGTACTTCGCACAATTAGATGAGACTCGACACACCGCTGCATTAGCTACCGAAGCTCATAAGAAACGTGTGAAAGCTCAGTATGATCGAAGTGTTACCCCTCGTGTTTTTTCAGAAGGTGAACTAGTCTTAGTATATGATCAAGATAAAGTTAAACTAGGTGTTGGGAAATTCGAACTGATGTGGCATGGTCCCTACATTGTCAAGCATGTGCTTGCCAAAGGGGCCTATGAATTGACTTATTATGATGAGGTATCTTTAGATAAGCCCATAAATGGTCTTTATCTTAAGAGATATTATGCTTGACTCTCGTGTGAAGATCTCACTTGTATATTAGATAAGTGTGCCTAGATTAAGTTTGTTGTTACTACTATCACTACTTATCTTGATTACTCTTGATATTGCAGATGTCGACATCCCTTCAAATGTACATTGGTTTTGCTGATGGTGCCTGTCGTAGTACACGAAATATCTCTTTCGCAGCTTGGGTTATCTATTCACCCATTGATGAGTTAGTTTCTATGCATGGGGTAAGCCTTGGTCAAACAACAAACAATATTGCAGAATATAGCGCAGTCATTGAGTTATTATTTGATTCCATTTCATTTGGTATTCGACGTTTGATCATTAGGTTAGATTCAAAACTCATTGTATTACATTTAAACATAGTATACGCAATTAAAAATACAGTGTTATTGAGATTACTTTTGAAGGTTCGTCTCTTGGAATGACAGTTTTATTACATCGAATATCAACACATTTCAAGAAATTTAAACACATTGGCCGATGCATTAGCTGATCTTGTTCTAAATATACATTTGTGACATTAAAATAGTAAACCAAAACAACATTCGATACATGTTTAACAAGATACTCAGAGAAAGTAGTAATATAATAGATAGGTTTGTTTTCAAAAAATATTACATCGTCTATGATCATAGGTTCAAACACCTTACGATCTAATAGATACTGATACAAAAAACAAAACATGTCAATCCACAATGATCATCCACTATCTGTGATGATGATCATGGTAGTATACTATGGCACGCGCCACCTTGCGTATGAATCTCCTAAACTGTCCTAGAACACCTGTAACATGTCTCTGAAGTCAGAGAGGAATGTCATCTGTCCCTGTCTCAGGAATATCTATGGTTAACCTCTCTAGGTTGTGTTCCATATCAGTTATGATCTTTGATGCCTAATCCTGTGGTGGTGCTATAGGCTCTGCTTGCCGCCTATCAAAACGGCGGAGTGTAGCTGGTCGTCATGGACCAACATCTGCATTAAAATATTGTTATCGGTATTAGACGATAAAAAGCAAATAAAAATTAGATTAAAAACATCAAAATAGTTCACTTACCTGATTCGTCCCACTGTGCCCCTGGAGGCAAGGACATCTCAGGATCGCCCCTGAAATCTATACCTGCATAGGGGAAGTCTTCGATTGTGAAGACTTGGTTCTTTAGCCACATAAAGTATGCCGGAGTGAACCGAACCACTGGACTGCCATCGCCACCATGGCGGGCCACTAATGCAACCCAATGTACTATCCGAGGATCCCGAGGTTCCCCGCGATCTACTGGAATAAGTTGAGGGGTGAGAAGCGGGATTCTCTCCAAAGAAAAAGAAATCAAAATGGCACCATAACCAAAGTTTTTAAAATTTGCATTATTTGCTCTGGTTAGTTGGCCTTTCATGTTGGCCAATACCCCTTCGCACTAGTTGAATATGGTGCCTCTAAAAAACTCTATCGCGGTCTGCATTTGAGATTTAGTGGCTACATGTGGAGCCACACTTCCACAAAACCTGGTTATCGTGAATGCAATGACTTTGAGATCTAATTGCAAGATATTTTTTATGTCTATGCGATTATCCTTTGGATTTGCCTCATCACTGCAAAACTGTTGTTTGTAGCTAGCAACAGGTAGGCCACCTTGTCTAGCTCCAAACAAGGATATATTTTCTCCTCTTCGGGACAATCCAATGAGGAAATAGATATCCTCGAGCTCGATTTCAAGCCGATGGTCACCAATGATAAAACACTGATCTTGAACATCCCATGTGTTCACTAACCATGTCATCAACTCTACCTGTGCTTTCATACCTTGGATCGCCCATAACTTATATAAACCACAATTTTTTAACACACGCATTGTTGCGGGATCATTCATGGCTTCATTGTCGATAGCCTCATGCTCACATTCTATCCACTCTAGCATGGTGAAATAGCCTGCAAATAAAAATATTTGAAAGTTAGAAACCATTGGAGTGAAAAACTTTAATCATTTTAAAGAGAATTTGTAACTTTTTAAACGGTCACGACGCCTCCGCAGTTTTTGTGCGGAGACAGTGCGGACGTCCGGACGAGCTCCACACGAAAACCCCGGTAGGCTGATAATTTTCCTTTTGAAAAAATATCAGGGTCCGCAGGTAGCACGCGTATAACTTACGGACCCCCGAGAGCACATTTTTGAACGTAAATTCCTCTCAAAAAATGAAATTAAAGCCAAAAAAGAGAATTGAAATGGATATAAATGAAGAGTAAGATGATGTGGATTACCTGGTTTTGAAAAATCATGGAATGAACGGTTGGTTCTCTCAATATCAGCTCCGGAACTTTTTTGCCAAAAGCTCTCAATTCACTGCTCTGAAGATAAAAGGTGAAAATGATTTTGTTAAACTCCTTTTTATAGTTTTTGAATGAATAAAATATTATATTTTATTTAATTTTCACTTAAAAAGGCTATTTTTCAATATTTTTACTTCTCTGGAACAGGTATGTTTAATCTTTCGAGTTTTTATGTAGAATACAGGTTTTTTGGTGAAAAGAATTATTTTGACGTTGAGTATACTTTTATCACTTTTTTAGGCTCTTGAAAATTACGAAAAAGCAAAACCCTGGAGTTCTCTTTTAAGCCCTTTTCAGACTCTCTAAACATGAAAAGATTGCCGAGTACTTGACTATTCGAACTCGTTAAAGGAAATGAATAGTCGTCCCTTTAGTATAAGTTTACCCCTTTTCCCGACTGAAATGAACTATTTACGAAAAAAGGTATACGTTGACTAATCATGGTCAATAGAGTTCTCTCCTGCATTATTTTATCCTTTTTCGGTCCTAAGAAACTAAATTTACGAAAAAGTACAACCACGGAGTTTACTTATGTTTTTCTTCTGACTCCCTAAAACTGAAAAACATCGAGTTTCTCCTATACTGGACTCATTAAAATTTAATAATAAAGGACCTTTCGATTACAAACATGAACGAACCACTCATTCTTAGGGTTCGATTTTAATACTAAGATGGACTCATGCAAAAGATGAGCTTACAGAACAAGCAAATGTTATCCTCCTTGAGCTTGTCAAAAATAAAGAGGTACTTGCCAGTAATGGTGGGGGAAAAGAGAGAAAAGGAATCCAGTTGTCACCCTTGTTTGAAAAGCAGTATACCACTCTTGAACATGACATTTTTTGTCACACTTGTACCTGGGTTGGTAAAATCCTTTATCTAACAGTTCATCAAACCACATTGAAAGTCTTTAACCAGTTTCTGGGTATTAGCTTTATGTCAATTGTTACCAAACCATCTACAGTGTCATTATGTGTTCAAGGGATAGTTCAAATAAAATATTCATTGCGAACATTTGTCTCCATTCGCGTTAACCATCCCTGAGTCAATCTTTGCAAATATTTTTTCAAAACTTGATCTAATGGTTTCGTGTCATGGGCTTTCCTACGACGGGTCACTTTTTATCGATGATAGCTCATCATCTAGAAAGTTGATCTAGAATCCTATCAGTACCTTGGTAACTACATGCCTTAATGGTAGGTTTCTCGCCTTTGACGATAGGTTGCATCTTTGACCTTCGACCGAATGATTCCGTGAAGTGTTCGACTGCAAATCATTCATTCACACTTTGTGGATTGTACTGAGTAATTTGAGAGCCATTGTCATTATTGGTGGTTTCTCTCACACTTGTTAACAGTTCACATTATTGACTGGTAATCAAGTGGTTTCTACCATGTTCGACTTCGACACAATCAATCACATGGATATAATTGTACTAGTTCTAGAAGCGGAAATCAAGACCTTGGATCTAGTTTCTACCATCCAGGATGCGAGGAGTTTTACTATTCATGATACAGTAGACAACTTATGACAGATGGCTGTGCCCATGCTGTGTCTAATATTGATGTAATCATTAAAATCATTTTTGTAACAGAACATTTAGTTAGTTTTGATCCGAGTATGGGAATTCCTACCTCAGCAATGATATATATATATATATATATATATATATATATATATATATATATATATATATATATATATATATATATGCTTGCATTGAATGTTTTTACATGTTTTCGACCGGTGTGTTCGCAATCTAAATCCTCGGAATGATAAAGCACTTCACTCTTTAGAATAACCTCAGACTTCGCACTTTAGGGGGAAATCTACTAAACGTTATTTTGTCACCATGACATTTAACTGTCCATATAGGTCCATCACTACCTATATTATTCTCCCTTAGAAGTCAAAAACCCTAATGTTCCTAAACCAAGTCTTGGAATTGGAGAAAAGCTCATTAAAACCCTTAAATGTCTAACTCTGCACTTTTCCTAGCCCTTTCCTGCGGGTCCGCTGATATTTGTTCTACAGCCTGTGGCAATTCCTGCACGTTCTACCTATAAAACCTATGGACCCCCATAAAAAGTCAAATAAAGGAAAAAGTAAGTTCTAGAAGCCCAACTGGTCAAATATTCTCCCAACTGGAAGCTTTTAGAGGCATGATAAGTTCGAGCTTTATCCCTCCACTCATCGAGCTTATCCCTTGGTCTATGGAGCTCAAATCCCTTCATGAGAGGAATCCACCCCCCTCTTCATGGAAATGAAACTACCTCCATTTCCCTATAAATTGAGCTCATGTTTCAGTCTCAAGGGTAGATGTAGATTATACCTTGTATATGGTAATTGCTGAAGAAATTCTCAAGAGAGCATACTCTCTGCACTAGTTGTTGTTGCCATGAGAATGATCACACCCTTATGTCCATAACTCCATGCTGGTTCAAAGAGAGGAAGGTTTGTCAAACTGAAGGAGGAACGATTGTTCAGGACCCTAGGAGAAACTTGTATGACATCAAGGCATCAAGTTGTAAAGTTACTCTTTTCATTAAAGATAATACATATGGATCTCCTTTTCTCATTGAGTTTTTCTTGTGATTATTTGAATAATTCAATACTTAGACTCCTTGATCACTAAGTTAGATTAGCTATTCTTAATTATTATATGTTGCAGGTGCTTTTAATTCTTTTATTTGTCTTTGATTGCAGGTTCTACTTACTGAAGAAGCCTCTTTGGAGTGACTGGATAAAAGATTGCACTGAATGTTGGATTTCAAGGTAGGGGCATGTCCTCTTTATTTATTTATAATAATTCTGAATTGCAAATAATCTGGAGAAAACGATTTACAAATGGATGTTTGTTTCTAGCTATTCGTAGAATACTAGGGAGATCGCTCTTGTCTGCAAGAGGGATTAATCCGCATAACACTTTGAGATCCATACTTGGACTTCTTGAAGGTGCGGAAAAGACTAGTAAACTTTTCAATAAGAGCTCCCTTGCGAAACATTATGGCTTTCCTCTTCAACTCAAGAGGCATATCCAACTCGGTGATGGCTTCAAGTCTTTTCACAAACTTACTCTTCTTCAGGTATTTTCCACCAACAAAAGATCTAAACATAGTAGCATAGGGTTATTCCTTTTAGTTATCAAAAACCTCCATGGTGAATTTGGACCTTCAATGTAGGTTTGAGGAAGTGATTACAACCAAAGAGACCATTAATGAGCAAAAACCACAATCTAGTACTAATGATGTCCCTTCTCTAGGAAGGATACACAAGTCCTTCAACTGACACAAGGGGAGGAAGATATACTGCTAGAAAGGGTTCTTCAAAAGTTTCAAAGGTTGCGATAGTTAGGGTTTTCCCTAGCCACTGAGAAAGTTACAATCAAGAAACTTCACTAGAAGCTGATAGAACTTATCATAACTATTTATATATTTAGATTAATATATTCCCTAATTTTATATTAATATAAATTTCAATTTTAAATTTAGTGGACCATTATTTTGTGCCCTCTGCACTTGGAGTCCAAGACTTTCCTCATTTTGGTTTTCATGCATTATGTTTTTCTTGCTTTATTTCTTATTTCTTGCTCTTTATATAGGAGACCTTTTGGTACTCCTCCTTGTATCGACATCATTGTACTCTGGAATCCCATTGACCTACTTTTATGGTCATTCATTAGACATTAATATAATTATCTTATCTTATCTTATCTTCTTAGTCCCATCCTTTGAGGTAAGAAATAGAAACCTTAAATGCTATGACTATATTTATTGAAAAAAAAAGAAAAAAAACATACTAAAGAAGTAAACCAACCATTTTGTTTGTCAAGAAAAGAGAAGAGAAGGACTTATGTGCCTACATGTGAGATTCCTTAAACCAATGTCCTTTTATTTGAATAATTTCCCTTCTTTGGGAAAGTAAATTAGGTATGACCATGTCCAAAAATATTTGAGGCATGGCTTCAAGCTCAACGACTTCCACTCGCACAAGGAAATGGAAGTCACTTCTACTATGGTATATATCTTTTTTTCTCATTTCTATTTAAAACGAAATTAGACAAAGATAAAAAATCTAAGGAGGGTTTTACTCTTCATAGATAATGGGTTTTACCAATAATGTTAGACATTATATTTTGACCTTGAAGAAGAAGTCCCATTTAATTCATCTCAAACTACATTTCTTCCCTTTCAACCATGGGATGACCAACCTTATCTGAAACAAAAAAAAACATTTTTAGAAAATACATAAACATATCTAAAGCCATTATGGATATATGCTTGCACTCAAATGTTTGTTGAAGTAGATTGATGAAAGTGGATTATTCATGATTAAAATTCAAATAAAATCTTAGATCACGTCTAAAAACTCGATTATGAGAAAATATTTTTTAAATGTGACTTTTGTTATGAGTACTAACGTTTTCCAATGATTCTATATGGAGAATATGATAACCTAAACTAGTCCCTAGAATGAAGAAGGAGATGGCTTTAGAAAAGTCAAAAGTCCACAAAAGACAAAGGATAAACTCATACATAAACTCATGGAAAAATTCACAATGTATTATGTATTCAGAATAAGTACGAGGTGTTGAGAAAAAACATTTAGGGAAATACAAAGGACCTTTAAAAAATATAAGATGCAAGAAACGATAATTGATAAAACAAACCGACACATTAAAATGAGTAAGAAGGGGAAATTCATCCTAGCAAATATTGTTCCCATACAAAAAATGTTGGTAAGCAACCATTTCATGACACTCTCACAAGGGCTTGCTAAGAAACCCAAATAATTGAAAAATGCATAGCTCTCCTATGAAGGGATGGAATATTCCTTTGCCATTTGCATTCATCTTGTTTGATTGTCCTAGATTACCCCATCTTCTTTGAGAGAATATGTAAGGTAGCATAAAAAGCCTAGGATAAAAGCAAAGAAAGATGAAAATATGGAACTTGAAGTAATTAAAATCAAGGCTCATGAAAAATACAAAATAGTAAGAAAAAATAGTGAAAGAAAATAATCAAACCGCAAAGTCATGAAGGTATTACCAAGGGAGTTTAAGGGCCGTGGTGGACCAAGAAAGAAGAAAAAGTCTAAAATATTTTTAATTAAAAAACAGAATCTTACACTAACTCTTCTCCTTCAAGAAATAAACAAAATGTGAGCATACCCAAGGCGGAATTGAAAAGAAATAAGATTAAGGGGTGTTGAATTTATTATGATGTAAGACAAATATATGTCATGATGCTGTAGATTTGTAAAAAAGATTCTTACTAGTGCGAATAATATATTGTAAGGATTTTTAATAGTGCGAATAATAATATATTTTTAACTTACTAAATTTGTAAAAAGGATTTTTGATGCTCTAGTTTTAATAGTGCCAATAATATATTGTAACTATGTGTGAATTGTAATTTACCGTGAGAAAGCGACTGTTCTAGGGTGTTTGATGAGATAACCAAGAAAACAGACACCCACGCTAAATGGATTGTCAATCTCTGTAAAATGTAATTTACCGTGAGAAAACGTCTGTAAGATGCGATAACCAAGAAAACACACGCGCAGGGTTGATGGATTGTCATTCCAATTAAATGTAACTGTTCAACACGTAGTGGGGAGGAATATTTTCTCACGTGTTAAGCCAGCCAGACGATAATCGCCGTTGGATTGGAGAGTGGGAGCGTAAGGGAAAGAATTGACATTCAAAGCCATCCGAGAAAAGCTTTTTCGACTAACAAGCCATCCGAGAAAAGCCTTCGCCTCGCCTGCTCACCAATTTAATTCTCTCTCTCTGGTGTATGTCTATATTTGTGTCGCTCTTTGTCTATGGTTTCTCTCTGTCTGTATGCATTTTTTTTGCATTTGAAGTTGAATTTATCTCTTGGATTTGTGTTTGCATTGGATTTATTTCTTGGAGTTGTATTTGCATTTGCAGTGAATTTGCTTTCTCTGGTGTTGCTCTTGGTCTATGGTTTCTCTCTGGCTGTATGTTGAAGTTGGATTTGCTTTCTCTGGTGTATTTGGTGAAGTTGTATTTGCATTGGATTTGCTTTCTCTGGAGTATTTGTTGAAGTTGTATTTGCATTGGATTTGCTTTCTCTCGTATGCATTGGATTGGACGTATGCTATTGTTCGATGGCACTAAATGAAACACTGAATTGAATGAATGGAGGCATTTAAAATGGAGAGGAGTGAAACAGAGAGACCGATATTTGTTGCAGCCATGATAGGTATATTTCTTGTTTTTATTTTATATTCATATTCATGATTTATTCTTTGGAGCAGAGCCATGACAGGTTCCATAGATTAGAGCAGAATTTTCTTATACTTCCTCATCAAAGCCGTGACCCACCCTATGAATCTGCCATCCCTGCAATTGAAGTGACTCTCTTCCCCTGTTTTGACCTGACTCTCCTCCCCTGTTTTGACGTGATTTCCCCACCTGTTTTTAATGGATATACACCTATTCTCTTCTTGCTATAGGGATTTTTTCTTGAGTAGGGATGATTGGCTGTGAGATAGGAATTATTATTTTCACGGATGCACAGCCCATCCACCGGGGTTTCTTAAAGGATTTACTCAGAACCTAATTTAGATGTGTTTCATGGATGCCCAGCCCAGTCACTGACGAACGTTGCAAGCAATTCTATCATCTTTTATTGTTTTCCCACCGTATCACATTCCACGCCAGCCCCTTCTCCCAAACGGAGAAATAAATAGCTGGCGAGGCGATTGAGGAAGCTAACTGACTACCAGGTAAGCTTCTGTGACTCGGTTTTCTGTTATTTCGTTTTCTATATTTTGCCTCCCTTCACCTCTATATTTTCTATGTTTTGTTCCGCTCATTCTTTGTTTCGCTTCCTTACTATGGCCCTCTCATTCATTGCATTTACCCTCATCCTCTTTATCGCCAGGGTTCGAACTCAGGAAGCTGTTAATTCGTTTCTTTTACAACTGTGTTCTTCCAAATTTTCGTATAGAAATCTGCATAAACTAATCTGAAACTCGAATTTGCTGGTGTGAACGAACAGAGGACAAGAGTGAATTTGAATACAAAGAGGGTCCTAAGGGGCCTGAGCACTGGGGCAACTCAAGGAGGAATAGAAGGCCCGCGGGAACGGGACGCATCAGTCTCCCATCGATGTGGTGAAGAGACATGCCATAATTTATCCGAACCTGGGCAGGCTCCGCAAAATGTATTACCCTGCAAAAGCAACCCTTGTCAACAGGGGCCACGACATCATGGTCAGTAAGTAAACCTTCTTTTGACGCTTTTGCCATCTAAGGGTTTCGGGTTCGATCTCTCTTACGCCTATGGCTGTATTGCATCAGGTGAACTGGTCGGAAGGCGCTGGCGGTGTTGAGATAGAAGGGAAAAGATTCACAGAGTGTCAAAGCCATTGGCAAACTCCTTCCGAGCACACTGTAGATGAAAAACGGTACAATCTCAAACCCTTCTTTTTAAACCCTGCTATCCTAAATTATATTATTGTTATTTAGGCGGTTGCTAAAGGGTTTTGCATCGTAGTGTGCATTCATAGTCGAAGAAATGAATAATACCATTTTAAAGAGTAATTGTAATGCATCGCAGGTTAGCCCTTGCCTTCTACTGTAGAGTATTTGTATTAGATTACACCGGCATAACTTAAAGCCAATAATCGTTTATGCACGTGGTAGATGAATATGTGAGTAAGCATTTAATGAAAATAATAACGACTCATTCTTCTTAGCCAGCTTTGAAGACAGGGCAAATAACCTATTCCTATTCAGGTTTGGACTTCATGATGAGAAATCCTGATCTTCATTTTCCTTAGACCCCATTCATTTTGGAACCTATTGATGTCACCCTCATCCAATCTTGCACTTTCTTTGCACCTCTCAATTGGTCTTATTTTCATTTTTGAGCTGCCACAACAACATTGTGATAACTGATTCCCCGACACACACATTATTGATATCACTTTTATCTGTCTTCTTTTGTACCTACACCAATAGGTTTTCTTGAGGAATCCTAGTAGGGTCCTTTAAAATTTAGTTTCACTCATCAATTATTGTTCCATATAAGCTCTTCGAAAGCCCATGAAATAGATTGTAATAGTAATTGTCGTGGTACTTGAGGCGGTATGGATGATTGTGTTGATCATCAAAGTGAAGGTCTGTTATAGGCTCGAAAAACTACAGATTGATTCAAATCTTTCTTGAAAATCAAGCCAACAGTCTTTCTCAGTGTAGGTGGTCTTGTTTTACTTGTCCTATATCAGTAGAGATTCTTGTATGTATGCACCCTCGAGATTACTTTCTGTATGTAAGTGAGAATTACATCTCTTAGCAAGCTTATTCCACTGGAATTAGAATCCTAAAAATATTGGTCATTTCATAACACAATGATATCTAGGTATGTAGATTTTCTTTGCTTCTCCTCTTTTCTTGCTGTGTCAATGTAATATTGACCTCGATTGTTCGGTAGGATATATATATGTTTGCCACAATATTAGACTGATAAACAATCCTTAACTTCATATTCTAATATGCCCATTCACCTCTAAACCTTGCAAATTCATTGGGGAAGAGTAAGAGTTACAATAAAAATTGTATATGGCCAAGCGATGCTTCAACAAATAAACTTTTAAATGCTAAAGATCTCATTCTGCATTTGAGTTGCCACAAAATTAGAGATTTCAATAAAAGAAACATTTAGAAAATTTCACTCTATCAATTTGTTTATAACTCCAAAATTAATCTCCTTGATATATTCTTTTTCTCTTGCCCCCATGTTCCTGTAGTCTTTTGATCTTGTCCCTATGTTCCTCTTGTCCTTTGAAGATTGTAATTTTGTTTCAAATTTTTGAAACCATTATATATATATATATATAAAATAAATTCTTCCTCATATAGTGTTATATACATTTAATGAAAATAAAAGATAATTGTGAATTTTTTTATAAAAGTTTGTTTTAAACAAGAATTGGAAAATTTGCTTTAAATTAGTCAATATAATTTTAACCTAGGTTTATGTCATGATTGTTATGTGGTTGTTGTAGAAAATAGAATTGACTAGGATTCTAGGTGGATTTTTAAAAGTTTGTATTAGCGTATTTTTAAAACAATATCAACAATTATGTCGATTTCTATTTGTGTTACCCCGATGTTCTAACCGTTCCTTGATTCTTGCCATATCTAAGGATAGGATAGCCTTCCCTAGATAGTCTTTCTCCCATAGAGGGAAAACCAACATAGGCATCTTCTCTATGACCTTCTTTTTAATACTACTGTGACAAATGAGTTTGCGGTTTTGAAGAAGGTTGTTGGGAAGGGTTTGTTCAACAATTCTATCCATGTGAAAGTAAAGGAACCAAAATCATACAATGGTGCAAGGCACACAAATATATAGGGCAACTTTGTTTAGGATATGGAGCAGTAGTTGGACTAATTCGGGGTGACTTTGGAAGGGGGAGAATAAGAATTGTTGTATCATCCTTGATAAAGGATGTGACGATGTGGTGGAGAAGGCGAGCAAAACAGATTGCTTTTGGTAACATGACAAAGGACATCACCACATGAGAGAATATGAGCGTGTAAGCACATGTGAGGGAGTATTCAACTCTGATGTTGGAGCTTCTCGATATGGCTGAGAAGGATAGGATGTTCAATTTTGTGATTGGGTTGCAACCATGGGCTCAAGTTGAAGTAAAGAGGCAGAAGGTTTAGTCTCTTGAAGAAGCCATCACTGATGCAAAC
This sequence comes from Pinus albicaulis, assembly GCA_034641835.2. Classification (NCBI taxonomy): domain Eukaryota; kingdom Viridiplantae; phylum Streptophyta; class Pinopsida; order Pinales; family Pinaceae; genus Pinus; species Pinus albicaulis. Next base: position 1,588,545,903 of record CM076584.1, on the reverse strand, counting down.
AAGCTTCTAGATTACTATGAATGCAATACATAAGGGAAGGAGCAAGGGTAGAGGAGGAAGAAAGCAGATAAAGGGAAAGAGAATATTTCGAAGGAAGATGGAATGAAGTCGGGTGGTGTTTTGAAGGGGAAGAAACCTCGTTTGTTGGTTGTCCAGGGAGGAGCACATGACCAAACATTTTCCATTAATGTAGAAGGCGACAACTTTGCAACAAGTCAAGAAGGAAGAGAGAGAATAAGGTTCTTGTGCATCAGGAGTTATGTAGGTTCTAGGAGTAGTTACGATGAAGGAAGTTACCTCGAAACATGATCCTAAAATGAGGAAGCTAAATTTTGTGAAGATGGATGTAGTTGGGAGTCCAGTGATGGCTATCTTGGATAGTGGAGCATATCACAACTTCATGAAGGAAGATGTGGCTAGGAGATTGAGATTGAGGTTTGTTCCAACCCATGCATCTTTTAAAGCTGTGAATTCAGAAGGAATTAGAGTCCTTGTGATAGTGGCAGATGTTCCGATGAAGATTGGAAGTTGGCAAGGAAAGGTGGACTTTACTATCATTAGGATGGATGACTATGAAGTTGTACTTGACATAGATTTTATGAATGAGTTGTACTTGTGCCAGTACCGCACTTGGGGAAACTATTCATTCATGCAGGAATGAAGGTGCCAAAGATCGTTCCTACCGTGGCAGCTATGGCAGGAGAATGCAGGATGATAGCCATTTGTGTGGAGGTAGGAGAACATGAATATGAGGTTCATGAGAGGAGCCATATGTGTGGAGGTAGGACAACAGAATATGAGTTTCATGAGAGGTTTGATTGGGTGGAGTCCATGTTTATGGAGCACTCAAGATTGATAACAGCATTGTTATATGGTATTCTAAGTTTTGCGGATAGGCCAAAGATGATGGTTGCGTGGACTTGCACTAGACAGTGCAAGGCTGTTGATGCCCAAACTTCTACCGTTGAAGAGTGTAGAGGGTATGAGGATCAACGTGAAGAGGACCATGTCGATTTGGAGAAAGAAGATGTTCATAGATGGATTGAGAGTTTGGAGTAGGAACCCGATCGAGAAGAGGATGAAGATGGAGGGATGTTGGTGGATCGAGATGGAACCGTGAAGACATATACTAGGCCATAACAATCCAGTGTCAATGAAGTTGATAGAAGAGAGTATGGGTAGGTGTTCCTATCCACCTTTGATAAAGTATATTGTAGAGAAGTATTGAGGGTTCATACTAGGTATTGGGGGATTCTTCTCGGAGACTAAGAGAGATGGCCTTGTGATGTGGAAAGGGAAGTCGTTTGACTTCCCCACAACACCATATTTTTGAAGCTCATGAAGGAGATGGGCTCATTGTAACTTGCTTGAGATGGTGAGATCCCTGGGAGATTGAGATGCCTTTGAATGACACCTCATGATGAGTGAAACCAGAAGAAAGGTTGTGTGACAGGGAAGAGGTGACAACGGTTGCACATGTTTGGGTGCATGTGTTCTTGTGGAGTTGACGCTATTGTCATATTAGCTACCTGACTAGTTGATTGCACAAGGGGATCCAACATGTTATTCTTACAGGTTGCGATACATGAATAAACATGGTATATATGTTGGAGATGAGATTCTTCTGTATTGATGAAGACAATTGATGCAAAGGTTTTTCATGATGAGGACAATCTTTAGGATTTGGTTAAGAAGTTTGTTGATGTTGATTTGTGGTAGCATCAGATGTGCTCCAAGTCTCAAAATTTGCAGCGAGGCTTAGGTACATGTATTCCGAAGAACCCAGAAAGTGTTTTGGGAAATTCCACTCAGATAATGTTTTATGAAAATAATTAATTATTTTTAATGGGACCATAAGTCTAAACTTAGGAAATTAAAACAATTAAAGGATATTAATTAAAATAGAGTGTGAATCTTCTAGAGAAGATGAAGATCATGTCAAGTTAATCTTAGCCGTTGATTAACGATTTAATCTCGGCCATTGATGTCTAAACGAGAATATTACAAGGACTTGATGGGGCATTTGGAAATTACACTGAGACGGAGAAAGAATCCAGAGATTGAAATTCTTTAGTGAGCAGTGCCTAGGGAGCATATCGATCGAGAGGATTCTCGCAGAGAGGGGCAGGGATGATTTTCGGTTGGAAGAGTTTCCTGTTTCGGAGAGTGCAAAGCAGAGGAGGTAGTAAAGGCCACAGAGAGCAACACAAAGCTAGCCATGTAGAGGTTGCGCAGGGATTACGCAGAGCTTCTGAGGGAGTTCGATTTTCTGTTAAGGAAACAATCGAGGTTCAATGCCAGTCATCGGAGGGAGTTTTCGGAGTATAGAAGGGCCTTGTTTCTAGTCAGTAGAACTAGAGAGATCTAGCGCAAAGAGAGGGCAGCTTCAGTTGTGACGCAAAGACTTGCGCAAAGGAAGCGCAAAGTAGCTCATCTCGAGCTAGGGTCAGTGTTAGATTCTCGTGGCAGAGTGAGATTTTCTCACAAGATTTTATTTGTCAGTTTCCTTTGTATGATTTGTCAGTTTCGACAATCATAGACTTGTACTCAGAAAGTTACGGCATAATATAAAAACTCTCAATTGTTGCACCGATTTTCTCGCATTGGGTTTTTTCGGGGACATTGGTCCAAAAATAACGATGTCGTGTGTCTATGATTTACTCTTGCTCAAATTTTGTTTCTGCACTCATATTTTTTCCACAGTGGATTTATGAAGGTCGTAGTGTATGGGTTTTCGATATTTACTGTAGAAAATAGTAAATAATTTTCTCTAGGAATTAAAAAATAGAAGAATTCTCATCAGTTGCTTCAGTAGGATTCTAAATCTAGGAATTTTCACAGTTGATTTGTGTGTTGTGAAGGACGACAACCATTTTGAAGTGGGGGGGCGGGGGGGGGGATGTCAACCCCTTAGGCCAGGCACCCCAGCACGTTTGAGTTAGGACAAGTCGAGTTCGGTGGAACAACTTGGTCGGCGCGAAGAGCGAGCCTAAGATGAGTTAGATGGAAAGAATTCTGTGAGAGAAGTGCACGAAGAATGCACCCAAGATGAGTTCGGTGGAATTATTGGAACAAATTGGAGAGTCAACACGACGAGGGTGCCTAGCTGAGGCGCACCTAGCCAAAGACAATGCGCACCTAGTCGAGATGTGCTCGACTGATGACAAGGTGTGCTTAGTTGAAATGTGCCCGAATGACGACAAGGTGTGCCCAAATGAGACGTGCCCGCCTTAGTTGCGAAGGTACTCGACCGAGGATGAGACGTGAAAGCACATGAACGAAGGTGAACCAAAGGAAAGTTTGTATGTGACAAATGATGCGACATAATTTGGGGTTTATGGTCGGCATCAACTAAGGAAGGTTGGCTTGAACACCCAACCGACACGTCCCTTGGAAGAGACATGATTGTTCATGGAGGGTGACTCGTATATATAAGATGAGAGGAGAGGAGTTAGAACATAAATAAATCGAAGATCAACAACCTCTCATCACAAGACAAGGAGACAACAAAGGACGAAGAGAGTTGAGTCTCATCAAGGAGCTTGCTCTCTAAAGCAAGCGACGGAAGGAAGTTGTGCGAGCTTGTGGAACGAAGTACTGTTGACAGTGGTACACCATGGGGTACTTCTTTAATAGGGTTGTGTGCACGTCGAAGGGCTGCAACTTGGTTATTTTTTGGGTTTGGTTGTGGGTTTCTAGTTGAAGTGTTTGTAACTCGTTTACTGTATATTTGTATTATTGAAGGGTTGTGGCAGGGAACTGTTTGGAGTTTGGCCCAACTGAACCGAAGTCCATTATAATCCAAAGTTTTGTATATTGAAGTTTTATAGTCAAAGAGCAGTTGGGAATTTTTTTTTTTGAGAGTTTCCCATCCCGTTTATTGAAGTGTTATTTTTGTACAATATTCTTGTTGTTTATGAATGAATGTGATTATTGTTGAAGTTAACTTAATTGAAGTAAACTGTTATTGAAGTTAAGTTTTGAAGTGGCTATTGTACTCAGATTTGATTGAATAGTAATTTTGCAAGTATAAGATATCAGTCTCGCTACAAGGTACATGAGCTAGAGTCATAATACGAGCTTTAGTAAACTTAGGTTGGTTTCACCATTGAGGAGAAAGTGCACTGTTGTCGCACACCTCAGGGGAATATGGAAGCTCATAGCTCAGAGGTGAGCCCTGGGGGCATGACACCCACATTTTGATGCTAGACATTGGCTTGCCAGAGGGAAGTCATTTCTTGAAGGAAAACCTCACCATGTTTTGAGGCTTATACCCTGCCTTTGGGAAGGATATTGAGCCACATGATCATAAAGGACTTCATCATTTGGGGGATGACCCTCTATCTTCGATGGTTTCGTTTACATTTGGCATGCCTTTCTTATTGTCTTAGTCTCCTTTACCTTGTGGATGGCAAGTGACTTTCTTGTAATTTTTCTAGGCCGAGGAGTTGGTGTTGCCTTTGCTTCTACTTGAGCCAAACCAAAAATATTATCAGTGGAGGTATATAGCTTGCTTGGACAATTAGATTACCATGTTTGAATTTTTATCATACAATAGTAGTCTCCCACTACTGAATCATTCATGGCAACGGTGGGAATTACTCTTTTCCTTTTTTTCTTTCTTTTTGCCTCTCTCTCTCTCTCTCTCTCTCTCTATTTTCTTGTTTTGTCAACTCTATTTTTGGTCACCTTACTAGTGATGGATTCTCTCTAAAGTCATTGTCATGAGTGGGTCCAACTTGAGATACTTCTTCCAAGATGGTTCTAGTCACCATGCTCCTTCCTCCTTGTTACTTCCTTGGAACATTGGTTTTGGTTGTTGCATCCTGTAGACTGCAACTATGGGATTGCTTAAGCATTTATCCAACACATCCTTCCTCTAATCCTTTGCTTCTTGACTTAGCTAGTACCACCCTAGTGTCGTAACCAAGTTTCTCTCTTTCTATATCTACCCTTTTCTATTGTTTACATTCTTCTTTTCTCACTCTCAACAATGAACATCTACATACTCATGTTAGATATTTTTGTCTTCACTAGTATGTCACAAGTTGATCACAACTCACACCTTTGCTTGTTTTGTGATAGCATTGCCTCATGTAGCCTTTCCTTTTACCTCTCGAAAGCCACTTCTTCTCATGCTAGAGCTACCATGATGATCATATTTCCAAATTTTGCCTTCATTGGTGCTTCACCAGTCTTTGTATCTCTTGCACCCTAGGTAGTTACAGGTGGGTATAGCTATCTTGTAGTTTCATAGCTATTTTATGAACTTTGCCACTTTAGATGATCTTTATTTCCATCTATTTTTCAATTGACGAGATGGATGATTATGAGGATATATTCTTACCTTAGAAACATCCTTCAACAAGCTCCAACATCAAGACATCTCTTTTTTTCAGTGAATTATAAGTATCATAATTCTAACTATTCTTCCTTGGATTTTTGTATTTCATTTATGCTTCTTGCTTAACACAAATCTTATCTAGCTTGTTTAGCTCGACACGTTTTGGCTTGGGACAATGGGAGATGATTCTATGATTGCTCATGTGGCACATCACATTTCATGGTTGACATGGTAGTACACATATGCGACTAGATTGGTCACATAATTCAAGGCCCATTTAGGCAAATTTTGCATGCATGGGCATCCTCTTGACATTCCATGTTGAATATCCTTGAACGACCTCCTATTTCATCACCTTTCTAGCTACTTTACACTTAAATAGTGCTCCAAACCATTTGCGGACACGTCTACTTGCCATTCGCGAACATGTGGCTACATTATTTTTGACTTGGAGAGGGTCATTTCATAATATTGGGAGGTCACTTGCATGATTTTTAGGATATATTCTTACGTTCGAAACCTCTCCTTGGACTTGGGAGATATCTTGGAGGAGATTTCAACATATTTTGCCCTTTTCACTTTACGCATGTGGACCTCCCACCATGAAGCCCTTAGGATTAGGCACTCAACTGTGCTCGAGTTAGGCCAATTAAATTTTGGTGGAATGACTTTAGACGACATGAAGAGTGCGCTCGAGACGAGTTCGGTGGAACGACTTTGGTGAGACAAGCACATAAAGAGCGCGCCCCAGATGAGTTTGGTGGAACAATTGAAATGACTTGGTGAGTCAACACGACAAGGGTACCCATCTAGGGCACGCTCTATTGAAGACAAAGCATGCCCACCTGAAGACAAGGTGCACCTAGGCGAGACGCGACCGTTCGATTTGGAAGGCACACTACTGAGGATCAATGTGAAGAGTAGTATATTGTAGAAAAGTATGGAGGGTTCATACCATGTATGGGTGGATTCTTCTTAGAGACGTGGAGAGATGGCCTTGTGATGTGGAAAGGGAAGTCGCATGACTAACCCACAACACCATTTTTTTCAATCTCATGAAGGAGATGGGCTTACTGTCACTTGCTCGAGATGGTGAGACCCATGAGAGCTTGAGATGCCATTTAATGGTGCATCACGATGAGAGCATAGTCAGAGGAAAGATTGTGTGACATGGAAGAGGTGACAATGGTTGCACAAGTTTGGGTGCGTGTGTTCTTGCAGAGTTGATGCTATAGTCAGATTAGCTACTTGACTAGTCGATTGCACGAGGGGATCCAACACGTCATTCTTACAGGTTTTGATATATGGATAGACATGGGATATATGTCAGAGATAGTTGATGAAGACAGTTGATGCGAAGGTTGTTCATGATGAGGGCAATATTCACGATTTGGTTAATAAATTTTCCAATGGGTGTGTTGTCGAGGACAACAACCATTTTGACGTAGGGGAGAATGTCAAGCATTTAGGCTAGGCATCGGAGCACCCCCGAGTTAGGCCGAGTCGAGTTCGATGGAATGACTTAGTTGGCATGAAGGGCGCGCTTGAGAAGAGTTCGATGGAAGGACTTTGGTGGGATGAGCGCACCAAGAATGCACTTGAGATGAGTTTGGTGGAATGATTGGAACAAATTTGAGAGTCGACACAATGGGGTTCCCTAGTCGAGGTGCACCCGATCGAAGACAAGATGAGCCCAACCAAGATGTGCGTGATCGTAGACAGGCCGTGATGAGCTGAGATGCACCTGACTTAAGACAAGTCGTGCCGCGCTGAGACACACCTGCCCAAGTTGCGAAGGTACACGATCGAGGATGCGGCGCAAAGGCACACAACTTATGTTGAATTGAAGGAATGTTTGTATGCGACATAATTTTGAGTTTATGGTCGGCTCAAACGAAGGAAGGTTGGCACGAATGACCAACAGATACATCCCTTAGAAGAGACACAACTATTCATGGAGGGTGACTCACATATATAAGATGACATGAAAGTAGTTAGAACATCAATACACTGAAGACCAAGAACCTGTCATCACTAGAAAAACTGACAACGAAAGAAGAAGAGAGTTGGGTCTCACGAAGGAGCTTGCTCTCTAAAGCAAGCTGCGGAAGGAAGTTGTGCAAGCTTGTGGAACGCAATATTGTTGAGTGATACACCATGGGGTATTTGTGTATTGAGTTTTTTTGTAGGTTGAAGGGCGACAACTTGGATATTTATTAGGTTTGGTTGTGGGTTTCTAGTTGAAGGGTTGTAACTCAGTTATTGCATATTTGTATCTGTGAAGGGTTGTCACAGCGAACTGTTTGGAGTTCCTCCCAACCGAACTGAAGTCCATTATAAACCGAAGTTGTTAATCGAAGTTTTATACTCAAAGAGCAGTTGGGAAATTGTTTTGGGAGTTCCCCTTCTCGTTTATTGAAGTGTTATTTATGTACATGATTCGTATTGTTTATTAATGAATGCGATTATAACTGAACATAAGTTAATTGAAGTTAAGCTTTGAAGTGCCTATTGTAGTGAGATTTGATTGAACTCCAATTGCGCAAGTATAAGATATCAGTCTCGACATAAGGTACATGGGCTAGAGGCATTTTACGAGCATTAGTAAACACTTGTTGGTTTCACCATTTAGGAGACTCAGGAATATCATAGCTCAGAGGTGCGCCTTGGTGGCGTGAAACCTAGATTTTGAGGCTAGACATTGGCTTTCGTAAGGTAAGTTATTTCTAGGAGGGAAACCTCACCTTGTTTTGAGGGTTATAAAATGCCTTTGGGAGGGATATTGAGCCTCTTGATCCTAATAGATTTCATCCTTTGGAGGACGACCTTCTATCCTCTATGGTTTTTTTAACATTTGGCATAACTTGCTTATCGACTTAGTCTCATTTTCCTTGTGGATGACAAGTGACTTTCTTGTAAATTTTTTAGGCTAAGGAGTCAGTGTTGCCTTTGCCTCTACTTGAGGCAACCCAAAAATATTATCAGTGGAGAGGTATATAGCTTGTTTGGACATTGAGATTACCATGTTTGAATTTTTGGCATGCAATATTAGTCTCCCACTTGTGAATCATTCACCCAAGCACGCCAGAGTCAGGTAGCTTGTTTGGAAATTGAGATTACCATGTTTGAATTTTGGCATGAAATAGTAGTCTCCCACTTGTGAATCATTCACCCAAGCATGCCCGAGTCAGGGCGAGTTGAGTTTGGTGGAACGACTTGGTCGGCACGAAGAGCGAGCTCGAGACGAGTTTAATGGAAAGAATTCTGTGAGACAAGCTCACAAAGAATGCACCCAATATGAGTTCGGTGGAATGCTTGGAAGAAATTGAAGAGTCGACACGATGAGGGTGCCTAGATGAGGCACACCTGACCGAAGATAAGGCACGCCTAACCGAGATGCGCCCGACTGACGACAAGGTGTTCCTATCTAAGACACTTTCGCCTGAATTGCGAAGGTAAGTGACCGAGGATGAGACGTGAAGGCACATGACTAAAGGTGAACCAAAGGAAAGTTTGTATGCGACAACCCAAATGTCCATCCTACACATCCCTTGGAAGGGACACGACTGTTCATGGAGGGTGGCTCATATATATAAGATGAGAGGATAAGACTTAGAACATCAATTAATCGAAGATAAACAACTTCGCATTGCAAGAAAAGGAGACAACGAAGGAAGAAGAGAGTTGGGTCTCACAAAGGAGATTGCTTTATAAAGGAAGCTGTAGAAGGAAGTTGTGTGAGCTTGTGGATTGAAGTATTATTGAGGGTGGTATGTCATGGGGTATTTCTGTATTAAGTTTGTGTGTAGGTTGAAGGGTTGCATTTTGGTTATTTTTTGGGGTTGGTTGTGGGTTGCTAGAAGAAATGTTTGTAACTTGGTTACTGTATATTTGTATTAGTGAAGGGTTGTGGCGCGAAATTGATTGGAGTTTGGCCCAACTTAACCGAAGTCCATTATAAACCGAAGTTTTGTATATTGAATTTTTATAGAAAGAGAGATGAAGTTAAGTTAGTTCAAGTAAACCATAATAGAAGTTAAGCTTTGAAGTGGCAATTCTAGTGAGATTTGATTGAACAATAATTTTGCAAGTATAAGATATCGGTCTCGCTACAGGGTACATGGGCTAGAGGCATAGTATGAGCATTAGTAAACTCAAGTTGGTTTTTCCATTAAGGTGAAAGTGCATCGGTTCTGCACACCTCAGTTGACTCAGGAAACTCATAGCTCAGAGGTGCGCCATGGTGACTTGACACCCGCATTTTGACACTATACATTGGCTTGCCTGAGGGAAGTTATTTTTTGGAGGGAAACCTCAGCATGTTTTGATGCCTATAATGTGCCTTCGGGAGGGATAACGAGCCTCTTGATCCTAAAAGACTTCATTCTCTGGGGGACTACCCTATATCTTAGCCTTGCTTATTGTCTTAGTGTCCTTTACCTCGTGGATGACAAGTGACTTTTTGTAATTTTTCTAGGTTGAGGAGTTGGTGTTGCCTTTGCCTCTACTTGAGCCAAACCAAAAATATTATCAATGGAGGTATATAGCTTGCTTGGACAATTAGATTACCATGTTTGAATTTTTATCATAGAATAGTAGTCTACCACTTCTGAATTATTCATGGCAATGGTGGGAATTAGTCTTTTACATTTTTTTCCGTTTTCCTCTCTCTCTCTCTATATTTTCTCGTTTTGTCAACTTTATTTTTGGTCACCTCACTAGTGATTGATTCCCTATCATTGTCATGAGTGGGCCCAACTTGAGATACTTCTTCCATGATGGTTCTAGTCACCATGCTCCTTCTCCTTGTTACTTCCTTGGAATGTTGGTTTTGTTGTTGTATTTTGTAGGCTGCAAATATGGGATTGCTTAATCATTTATCCAACACATCCTGTAATCTTTTGCTCCTTGACATAGCTAGGACCACCGTAGTGTAATAACCGGTTTTCTCTTATTCTATATCTACCTTTTCCTATTGTCATCTTTCTTCTTTTCTTATTCTCTCATCTTCTACATACTCATGCTAGATATTTTTGTCTTCAATAGTATGTCACTAGCTCATCCCAACTCACACCTTTGCTTGTTTTCTGATAGAATTGTCTCATGTAGCCTTTGATTTTTCCTATCGAAAGTCACTTCTTCTCATACTAGAGCTACCATGGTGATCGTATTTCCAAATCTTGCCTTCATTGGTGCTTCATCAATCCTTGTATCTTTTTCACTCTAGGTAGCCACAGGTGGGCACAACTATCTCATAGTTTCATAGCTATTTCATGAAATTTTCCACTTTAGATGACCTTTATTTCCTTCTATTTTGCAATTGACGAGGTCGCTTGGATGATTATGAGGATATATTCTTACCTTGGAAACATCCTTCAACAAGACATCAAGATATCTCCTTTTTTTCAGTGAATTATAAGTATCATAATTCTAACTATTCTTCCTTGGATTTTTGCATTTGATTTATACTTCTTGCTTAACACTATTGTTATCTAGCTTGTTAAGCATGGACCCCATTTTATGTATTAAACACGTTTTGGCTTGGGACAATGGGAGATGATTCTATGTTTGTTCATGTGGCATGGCATTTCATGGAGCAATTTCATAGTTGATATGGTAGTACACATGCCACGACATTGGTGACATCTTTCAAGCCCCAATTAGGCAAATCTTGCATGTATGGGTATTATCTTGACATTCCATGTTGAATAACCTTGAACGACCTCTTATTTCATCATCTTTATAGCTATTTTGCACTGAAATAAAGCTCCAAATCCTTTGCAGACACATCTACTTGCTATTTGTGAACATGTGGCTTCATTATTTTTGACTTGTAGTGGGTCATTTCATAATTTTTGGCGGTCACTTGCATGATTTTTAGGATATATTTTTACGTTCAAAACCTCTCCTTGGAATTATGAGCTTTTGGAGGAGCTTTCAACATATTTGGCCCTTTTGACTTTACGCGTGTGCACTTCCCACTGTTAAGCGCTTAGGCTTAGACACTTGAATGTGCTCGAGTTAGGCCGAGTCAAGTTTGGTGGAACAACTTGGACAACACGAAGAGTGCACTCGAGATGAGTTTGGTGGAACGACTTTGGTGTGATGGGCACAAGAAGAGTGTGACAACGATGAGTTTGGTGGAACACTTGGAACGACTTGGTCAGTCAACACGACAATGGTACCCATCCGAGGCATGCTTTATTGAAGACAAGGTGCACCCAGTCGAGACGTGGTCGTCCGATTTGTGAAGACACATGATCAAGGATCAATTTGATGAGGAGTATATTGCAGAGAAGTATGGAGGGTTCATACCAGGTATGGATGGATTCTTCTTGGAGACGAGAAGAGAAGGCCTTGTGATGTGGAAAGGGAAGTCGTATGACTTCCCCACACCATGATCTTTCTGAAGCTCATGAAGGAGATGGGCTTACTATCACTTGCTCGAGATGGTGAGACCCCTGGGAGCAGCTTGAGATGCCATTGAATGCCGCCTCATGATGAGAATAGTCAGAGGAAATATTGTGTGACATGGAAGAGGTGACAATGGTTGCACATGTTTGGCTGCATGTGTTCTTGTGGAGTTGATGCTACGGTCAGATTAGCTACCTGACTAGTCGATTGCATGAGGGGATCCAACACATGTCATTCTTGCAAATTGCGATACATGCATAGACATGGGATATATGTCAGAGATGAGACTCTTTTGTATTGAGGAAGACAGTTGATGTGAACATTGACCATGATGAGGTTAGTCTTCAAGTTTTGGTTAAGAAATTTGCCGAGGGGTGTGTTGTTGAGGACAACAACCATTTTGACGTGAGGGAGGATGTCAAGCCCTTAGGCTAGGCTCTTGAGAACGCCTGAGCAGGCCAAGTCAAGTTCGGTGGAACAACTTGGTTGGCACAAAGGGTGTGCCTGAGGCGAGTTCGAAGGAAAGACTTGGGTGAGACGAATGCACGAAGAACGCACTTGAGATGAGTTTTGTCGAATGATTAGAACAAATTTGAGAGTTGGCACTACGAGGGTGCCTAGCTGAGGCGTACACGAATAAAGAGAAGGTGTGCCGAGTTGAGATGCGCTCGACTGAAGACAAGGCCTGCCAAACTGAAACGCGCCCACCCGAGTTGCGAAGGTACATAACCGAGGATGAGACACGAAGGCACATGATCGACGGTGAACTGAAGGAAAGTTTGTATGTGACAAATGATGCGACATAATTTGGAGTTTATGGTCGGCTCGAACAAAGGAAAGTCGTCTTAGACGCCCAACCGACATGTCCCTTGGAAGAGACACAACTTTTTATGGAGGGTGACTCGTATATATAAGATGACAGGAAAGGAGTTAGAACATCAATCAACCAAAGATCAACAACTTGTCATCGCTAGAAAAGGAGATAACGAAAGAAGAAGAGAGTTGGGTCTCATGAAGGAGTTCACTCTTTAAAGAAAACTACGGAAGGAAGTTGTGCAAGCTTGTGGAACGTAATATTCCTGAGAGTGGTACACAGTGGGGTATTTGTGTGTTGAGGTTGTGTGTAGGTCGAAGGGCCGCAACTTGGAAATTTATTGGGTTTGTTTCTGGGTTGTTAGTTGAAGAGATGTAAATCGGTTATTTTATATTTGTATCTGTGAAGGGTTGTGGCGGCGAACTGTTTAGAGTTCCTCCCAACCGAACCGAAGTCAATTATAAACTGAAGTTGTGTATTGAAGTTTTATAGTCAAAGAGTGGTTGGGAAATTGTTTTGAGAGTTAACCCTCTCGTTTATTGAAGTTTTATTTATGTACATGATTTGTGTTGTTTATGAATGAATGCGATTATAGCTGAACTTAAATTAATTGAAGTAAACTATAATTGAAGTTAAGCTTTGAAGTGACTATTCTAGTGAGATATTTTTGTTTTCACTAGTATGTCACTAGCTCATCACAACTCCCACCTTTACTTTTTTTGCGATAGCATTGTCTCGACTCTCAAGTAGCCTTTGATTTTGCCTCTCGAAGGTTACATCTTCTCATCCTAGAGCTACCATGGTGATTGTATTTCCAAATCTTGCCTTCATTGGTGCTTCACCAGTCATCATATCTTTTTCACACTAGGTAGCTATAGGTGCGCATAGCTACATTATAGTTTCATAGCTATTTCATAAACTTTGCCACTTTAGATGACCTTTATTTCCATCTATTTTGTAATTGACGAGGTCACTTTGATGATTATGAGGATATATTATTACCTTGGAAGCATTCTTTAACAAGATCCAACATCAAGACATCTCTTTTCTTCGGTGAATTATAATTTTTGTAATTCTAACCATTCTTCCTTGGCTTTTTGCATTTCATTTATACTTCTTGCTTAACGATACTCTTATCTAGCTTGTTAAGCAGGGACCCCATCTGATGTATTCGACACGTTTTGGCTTGGGACAATGGGAGATGATTCTATGATTGTTCACGTGGCATCACATTTCATTGGGAAATTGCATAGTTGACATGGTAGTACACATATGCCACGACATCGGTCACGTTGTTCAAGCCCCAGTTAGGCAAATTTTGCATGCATGGGCATCCTCTTGACATTCCATGTTGAATATCCTTGAACTGCCTCCTATTTCATCATTTTTCTAGCTATTTTGCGGTGGAATAAAGCTCCAAACCCTCTGTAGACACATCTACTTGCTATTTGCGAACATGTGGCTTCATTATTTTTGACTGGGAGAGGGTCATTTCATAATTTTTGGTGGTTCCTCACATGATTTTTAGGGTATATTCTTACGTTTGAAACCTCTCCTTGGACTTATGAGCTTATTTTGGAGAAGCTTTCGACGTATTTGACCCTTATCACTTGACGCGTGTGGACCTCCCACCATCAAGCCCTCGTGATTAGGCGCTTAAATATGCTTGAGTTAGGTTGAGTCAAGTTTGGTGGAATGACTAGGATGACAAGGAGAGTGTGCCTGAGATGAGTTCGGTCACCGGTGGAACGACTTTTGTGAGACGGGCACACAAAGAGCACACCCATGATGAGTTTAGTCAAACAATTGGAACAACTTGGTGAGTCTATATGACAAGGATACTCAACCGAGGTACGCTCTATTGAAGACAAGATGTGCCCAATTGAGATGCGCTCATCCGATTTACAAATGCACATGATATGGAGGCGCACTCGTCCGATTTATGAATGCACACGATTGAGGATCAACGCGAAGATGGGCTTACTGTCACTTGCTCAAGATGGTGAGACCCATGGGAGATTGAGATGTGATTTAATGGCGCCTCATGATGAGCATATTCAGAGGAAAGTTTGTGTGACTTGGAAGAGGTGACAATGGTTGCACATGTTTGGGTGCATGTGTTCTTGTGGAGTTGATGCTATAGTCAGATTAGCTACCTGACTAGTCGATTACACAAGGGGATCCAACACATGTCATTCTTACAGGTTGCTATATATGAATACACATGGGATATATGTCAGAGATGAGATTCTTTTGTATTGATGAAGACAGTTGATGCGAAGGTTGTTCACGATGACGACAATCTTCAGGATTTGGTTAAGAAAATTTCCAAGGGGTGTGTTGTTGAGGATGACTACCATTTTGATGTGGGGGAGGATGTCAAGCCCTTTGGCTTGGCACCCGAGCATGCTTGAGTAAGGTCGAGTTGAGCCCAGTGGAACGACTTGGTTGGCACGAAGGGCGCGACTGAGACAAGTTCAATGGAAAGACTTTCGTGAGACGACCACATGAAAAACACACTTGTGATGAGTTTGGTGGAATGATTGGAACACATTTGAGAGTTGACATGACGAGGGTACCTAATTGAGGTGCATCTTAGAAAATACAAGGCATGCCCAACGAATATGTCTTCCAAATCAAGGACAAGGCGTGTCGAGCTGAGTTTGGTGGAATTATTGGAACAAATTTGAGAGTCGACATGATGAGGGTGCCTAATCGAGGTGCACCTGAGCAAATGCAAGGCATGCTTAGCAAATATGTGCACCTGACCGAAGACAAGGTGTGTCAAGTTGAGACGCGCTCGACCGAAGACAAGGCATGACGAGTTGAGACACCCCCGCCCAAGTTTTGAAGGTACATGATCAAGGATGAGACGCAAAGCCACACGATTGAAAATGAACTGAACGAATGTTTGTATGCAACAAATGATGCGACATAATTAGGAGTTTATGGTTGGCTCGAACGCCCAACTGACACATCCCTTGAAGAGACACGACTATTCATGGAGGGTGATTCATATATATAAGATGATAGGAAAGGAGTTAGAACATCAATCAACCGAATATGAACAACTTGTCATTGCTAGAAAAGGAGACGATGAAAGAAGAACAGAGTTGGGTCTCATGAAGGAGTTCGCTCTCTAAAGCAAGCTATGAAAGGAAGTTGTGCAAGCTTGTGGAACACAATATTGCTGAGTGGTACACTATGGGGTATTTGTGTATTGAGGTTGTGTGTAGGTCGAAGGGCAACAAGTTGGATATTTATTGGGTTTGGTTGTGGGTTGCTAGTTGAAGGGCTGAAACTCGATTATTGTATATTTTTAGCTGTGAAGGGTTGTGGTAGTGAATTATTTGGAGTTCCTCCAAACCATATCGAAGTCCATTATAAAACGAAGTTTTGTGTATGGAAGTTTTATAGTGAAAGAGCAATTGAAAAATTGTTTTGGGAGTTCTCGCTCTCGTTTATTGATGTGTTATTTATGTACATGATTCGTGATGTTTATGAATGAATGCGATTATAGATGAACTTAAGTTAATTGAAGTAAACGATAATTGAAGTAAATATTTGAAGTGGCTATTGTTGTGAGATTTGATTGAACACCAATTTCGCAAATATATGATATCGGTCTCAGCATAGGGTACATGGTCTAGAGGCATAGTACGAACATTGGTAAACTCATTTTTGTTTCCCCATTTAGTAAAAAGTGCGTCGGAGGTGCACCATGTGACATAATTTGGGGTTTATGGTCGGCTTGAACGATGGAAGGTAGGCTCAAACGTCCAACTGACACATCTTGTAATCTTTTGCTCCTTGACTTGGCTAGTACCACCGTAGTGTAATAACCAATTTTCTCTTAGTCTATATCTACCATTTTCTATTGGCATCCTTCTTCTTTTCTTATTCTCTCATCTTCTACATACAAATGTTAGATATTTTTGTCTTCACTAGTATGTCACTAGCTCATCACAACTCTCACCTTTGCTTGTTTTCTAATAGCATTGTCTCATGTAACCTTTGCTTTTGCCTCTCGAAAGTCACTTAATCTCATCCTAGAGCTACCATGGTAATTATATTTCCAAATCTTGCTTTCATTGGTGCTTCACCTATCCTCGTATCTTTTTCACTCGGGGTAGCCATAGGTGGGCATAGCTATCTCATAGTTTCATAGCTATTTCATGAACTTTTCCACTTTAGATGACCTTTATTTCATTCTATTTTGCAATTGACGAGGTCGCTTGGATGATTATGAGGATATATTCTTACCTTGGAAACATTCTTCAACAAGACATCAAGATGTCTCTTTTTTTCAGTGAATTATAAGTATCGTAATTCTAACTATTCTTCCTTGCCTTTTTGCATTTGATTTATACTTCTTGCTTAACACTACTGTTATCTAGCCTGTTAAGCATGGACCCCATTTTATGTATTCAACAAGTTTTGGCTTGGGACAATGGGAGATGATTCTATGTTTGTTCATGTGGCATGACATTTCATGGAGCAATTTCATAGTTTACATGGTAGTACACATATGGCACGACATTGGTGGCATCTTTCGAGCCCCAATTAGTCAAATTTTGCATGCATGGGCATCTTCTTGACATTCCATGTTGAATATCCTTGAACGACCTCTTATTTCATCATCTTTATAGATATTTTGCACTGGAATAGAGCTCCAAAACCTTTGCAGACACATCTACTTGCTATTTGCGAACATGTGGCTTCATTCTTTTTGACTTGGAGTGGGTCATTTCATAATTATTGGTGGTCACTTGCATGATTTTAAGGAGGTATTTTTACGTTTGAAACCTCTCCTTGGACTTGTGATCTTTTGGAGGAGATTTCAACATATTTGGCCCTTTTCGCTTGGCGCGTGAGGACTTCCCACCGTCAAGTGCTCAGGATTAGGCACTCAAATGTGCTCGAGTTAGGCCTAGTCAATTTTGGTGGAACGACTTGGATGACACGAAAAGTGCACTCGAGATGAGTTTGGGGGAACGATTTTGGTCTGATGGGCACAGAAGAGTGTGCCCAACATGAGTTTGGTGGAAGACTTGGATTGGCTTGGTCAGTGAACACGACAATGGTAACCATCCGAGGCATGCTTTATCGAAGACAAGGCGCACCCAATCAAGATGTGGTCGTCCGATTTGTGAAGACACATGCCCGAGGATGAATGTGATGAGGAGTATATTGCAGAGAAGTATGGAGGGTTCATACTAGGTATGGATGGATTCTTCTCGGAGACGAGGAGAGAAGGCCTTGTGATGTGGAAAGGGAAGTCATATGACTTCCCCACACCACGAATTTTCTGAAGCTCATGAAGGAGATGGGCTTACTGTCACTTGCACGAGATGATGAGACCCCTGGGAGCTTGAGATGCCATTGAATGTCGCCTCATGATCAGAATATTCAGAGGAAATATTGTGTGACATGGAAGAGGTGACAATGGTCCACATGTTTGGGTGCATGTGTTCTTGTGGAGTTGATGCTACGATCATATTAGCTACTTCACTAGTCTATTGCATGAGGGGATCCAACACATGTAATTCTTGCAAGTTGCGATACAGGCATAGACATGGGATATATGTCAGAGATGAGACTCTTTTGTATTGAGGAAGACAGTTGATGCGAACGTTGTTCATGATGAGGGTAGTCTTCAATTTTTGGTTAAGAAATATGCTGAGGGGTGTGTTGTCGACGACGACAACCATTTTGACGTGAGGGAGGATGTCAACCCTTAGGCTAGGCACTCAAGCACACCTGAGCTAGGCCGAGTCAAGTTCGGTGGAACGAATTGGTTGGTAGGAAGGGCGCGCCTGACGCAAGTTCAATGGAAAGATTTTGGTGAGACGAATGCATGAAGAATGCACCTGAGATGAGTTTGGTGGAATGGTTAGAACAAAATTGAGAGTCGGCACTACGAGGGTGCCTAACCGTGGCGTACCCGGCTAAAGACAAGGTGTGCCAAGTTGATGTGTCTGACTGAAGATAAGGCGTGCCAAACTGAAACACGCCCACCTGAGTTGCGAAGGTACATAACTGAGGATGAGATGCGAAGGCACACGATCAATGGTGAACTGAGAAAGTTTGTATGTGACAAATGAGTCGACATAATTTGGAGTTTATGGTCGGCTCCAACAAAGGAAAGTCGTCTCAGACGCCCAACCGACACGTTCCTTGGAAGACACACGACTTTTCATGGAGGGTGGCTCATATATATAAGATGATAGGAAAGGATTTAGAACATCAATCAATCGAAGATCAACAACTTGTCATCTCTAGAAAAGGAGATAAAGAAAGAAGAAGAGAGTTGGGTCTCACGAAGGAGTTCGCTCTTTAAAGCAAACTTTGGAAGGAAGTTATGCAAGCTTGTGGAACGTAGTATTCTTGAGAGTGGTACACGATGGGGTATTTGTGTATTGAGGTTCTGTGTAGGTCGTAGGGCCGGAACATGGAAATTTATTGGGTTTGGTTATGTGTTGCTAGTTGAAGAGATGTAATTCGATTATTTTATATTTGTATCTATGAAGGGTCGTGGCAGCGAATTGTTTAGAGTTCCTCCCAACTGAACCGAAGTCCATTATAAACCGAAGTTTTGTGTATTGAAGTTGTATAGTCAAAGAGTAGTTGGGAAATTGTTTTGAGAGTTAACCCTCTCGTTTATTGAAGTGTTATTTATATACATGATTTGTGTTGTTTATGAATGGATGCGATTATAGCTGAACTTAAATTAATTGAAGTAAACTGTAATTGAAGTTAAGCTTTGAAGTGGCTATTCTAGTGAGATTTGATTGAACACCAATTCCACAGTATAAGATATCAGTCTCGGAATAACATACATAGGCTAGAGGCGTAGTACGAGCATTAGTAAACTCATGTTGGTTTCACCATTGAGGAGAAAGTGCGCCAGTGCCGCACACCTCTAGGGACTCGATAATCTCATAGCTCAAAGGTGCGCCTTGGTGGCTTGACACCCACATTTTGAGGCTAGACATTGGCTTGCCTGAGGGAAGTTATTTCACGGAGGGAAACCTCACCGTGTTTTGAGGCTTATAAAATGCCTTTAGGTGGGATCTTGAGCCTCTTGATCCTAAAAGATTTCATCTTCTGGGGGAAAACCCTCTATCTTCCATGGTTTTGGTTACATTTGGCATACCTTGCTTATTGTCATAGTCTCCATTACGGTGTGAATGACAAGTGACTCTCTTGTAAATTTTCTAGGCTAAGGAGTTGGTATTGCCTTTTCCTCTACTTGATCCAACCCAAAAATATTATCAGTGGAGGTATATAGCTTGCTTGGACAATGAGATTACCATGTTTGAATTTTTCGCATGAAATGGTATTCTTCCACCATGTTTGAATTTTTAGCATGTAATAGTAGTCTCCCAGTTGTGAATTATTCATGTCAATGGTGAGAATTAGTCTTTTCCATTTTTTTCTTTTTGCCTCTCTCTCTATATTTTTTTGTTTTTTCAACTCTATTTTTGGTCACCTCACTAGTGATTGATTTCCTCTAAGTGATTGTCATGAGTAGGGACCAACTTGAGATACTTCTTCCTAGATGGTTCTAGTCAACATGCTGCTTCCTACTTGGTTGTTGCATCCTGTAGACTGCAGCTATGGGATTGCTTAATGATTGATCCAACACATCCTTCCTCTAATATTTTTCTCCTTGACTTAACTAGTAGTCTAGTACCACGCTAGTGTCGTAACCTATTTGTTCTCATTCTATATATACCTTTTCCTATTGTTTTCTTTCTTTTTTTCTTATTCTCTCATCATCTACATACTCATGTTAGATATTTTTGTTTTCACTAGTATGTTACTAGCTCAACACAACTCCCACCTTTTATTTTTTTGCGATCGCATTGTCTCATGTAGCCTTTGCTTTTGCCTCTCGAAAGTTACTTCTTCTCATCCTAGAGGTACCATGGTGATTGTATTTCCAAAACTTGCCTTCATTGGTGCTTCACCAATCCTCATATCTTTTTCACACTAGGTAGGTACATGTGTGCATAGCTATATCATAGTTTCATCGCTATTTCATAAACTTTGCCACTTTACATGACCTTAATTTCCATCTATTTTGCAATTGACGAGGTCACTTCAATGATTATGAGGATATGTTATTACCGTGGAAGCATTCTTCAACAAGTTCCAACATCAAGACTTATCTTTTCTTCAGTGGATTATAATTATTGTAATTCTAACTATTCTTCCTTGGCTTTGTGCATTTGATTTATACTTCTTGCTTAACACTACTCTTATTTAGCTTGTTAAGCATGGACCTCCCACCATCAAGCCCTCATGATTAGGCGCTCAAATATGCTCGAGTTAGGTTGAATCAAGTTTGGTGGAATGACTTGGACAACACAGAGAGTGTGCGTGATATGTCTTCGACGGAACGACTTTGGTGAGATGGGCACACAAAGAGCACGCAGATGATGAGTTTAGTCAAACAATTGGAACAACTTGGTGAGTTGATATGACAAGGATAATCAACCGAGGTACACTCTATCGAAAACAAGGTGTGCCCAATCGAGACGTGCTCGTCCGATTTACAAATGCACATGATCGAGGATCAACATGAAGAGGATTGTCTTCCAGGGAAGTATGGAGGCGTGCCCGTCCGATTTACGAATGCACACGATCGAGGATCAACGCGAAGAGGATTATATTGCAGATAAGTATGGAGGGTTCATACTAGGTATGGGGGATTCTTCTCGGAGTCAAGGAGAGATGGCCTTGTGATGTGGAAAGGGAAGTCGTATTACTTCTTCACACCACCATTTTTGAATCTCATGAAGGATATAGGCTTATTCTCACTTGCCGAGGAGAGTGTTGTTGAGGACGATAACCATTTTGACGTGGCAGAGGATATCAAGCCCTTAGGCTAGGTAGTAGAGCATGCCCGAGTTAAGTCGAGTCAAGTTTGGTGTAATGACTTGGACAGCACGAAGAGTGTGCCCGAGATGAGTTCGGTGGAACGACTTTGGTGAGACGGGAAGACGAAGAGCACGCCCAAGATGAGTTCGATGTAACAATTGGAATGACTTGGTGAGTCAGCACGACAAGGGTACCTAGCTAGGGCATGCTCTATCAAAGACAAGGTGCGCCCCAGTCGAAGCCAAGGTGCACGTAGCCCAGACGCACCCGTCCGATTTGTGAAGCTAAATGACCGGAGATCAACGTGGAGTGGAGTATATTGCAAAAAAGTATGGAGGGTTCATACCAGGTATTGGTGGATTCTTCTCAGAGATGAGGAGAGATGGCCTTTTGATGTGGAAAGGGAAGTCGTATGACTTCCCCACAACAACATCTTTTTTAATCTCATGAAGGAGATGGGCTTACTGTCACTTGCTCAAAGTGGTGAGACCCATGGGAGATTGAGATGTGATTTAATGGCACCTCATGATGAGCATTTTCGGAGTAAAGATTGTGTGACATGGAAGAGGTGACAATAATTGCACATGTTTGGGTGCATGTGTTCTTGTGGATTTGATGCTACAGTTAGATTAGCTACCTGACTAGTCGATTGCACAAGGGGATCCAACACATGTCATTCTTACAGGTTGTGAGATATGCATACACATGGGATATATGTCGGAGACGAGATTCTTCTGTATTGATGAAGACAGTTGATGCGAAGGTTGTTCATAATCACAACAATCTTCAGGATTCGGTTAAGAAATTTTCCAAGGGGTGTGTTGTCAAGGATGACAACCATATTGATGTGGGGGAGGATGTCAAGCCCTTTGGCTAGGCACCCGAGCATGCCTGAGTTAGGCCTTGTTGAGCTCAGTGGAATGAGTTGGTTGGCACGAAGGGCGCGCATGAGACGAGTTCGATGGAAAGGCTTTGGTGAGACCAGCACATGAAAAACGTACCTGAGCTGAGTTTGGTGGAATGATTGGAACAAATTTGAGATTCGACACGACGAGGGTGCCTAACCGAGGTGTACCTGAGAAAATACAAGGCACGCCCAGCCAAGATGTGCGCCCGGCCGAAGACAAGGCGTGTCGAGCTGAGACACGCTTGACCAAAGACAAGGCGTGACGAGTTGAGACACGCTGGCCCAAATTTCGAAGGTACATGACTGAGGATGAGACGCGAAGGCATAAGATTGAAAAAGAACTGAAGGAATGGTGGTATGAAACAAATGATGCTACATAATTTGGAGTTTATGGTCGGCTCAAACGAAGGAAGGTCGACTCGAATGACCAACCGACACATGCCTTGGAAGAGACACGACTATTCATGGAGGGTGATTCATATATATATATATATATATAATATGATAGGAAAGGAGTTAGAACATCAATCAACCGAAGATCAATAACATGTCATCGCTAGAAAAGCAGACAACGAAAGAAGAAGAGAGTTGGGTATCATGAAGGAGCTCACTCTCTAAAGAAAGCTGTGGAAGGAAGTTGTGCAAGCTTGTGGAACGCATTATTGTTGAGTGGTACACTATGGGGTATTTGTGTATTGAGGTTGTTTGTAGGTCAAAGGGTGACAAGTTGGATAATTATTGGGTTTGGTTGTGGGTTTCTAGTTGAAGGGTTGTAACTCGATTATTGTATATTTGTATCTGTGAAGGGTTGTGTTAGCGAATTATTTGGAGTTCCTCCCAACCATATCGAAGTCCATTATAAAACAAAGTTTTGTGTATGGAAGTTTTATAGTGAAAGAGGAGTTGGGAAATTGTTCTGTGAGTTCTCGCTCTCGTTTATTGATGTGTTATTTATGTACATGATTCGTGATGTTTATGAATGAATGCGATTATAGATGAACTTAAGTTAATTGAAGTAAAATATAATTGAAGTTAAGGTTTGAAGTGGCTATTGTTGTGATATTTGATTGAACACCAATTTCGCAAGTATACGATATCGGTCTCAGCATGGGGTACATGGTCGAGAGGCATAGTAAGAACATTTAGGAAAAAGCACGTTAGTGTTGCACACCTAAGGGGAATCGGGAATCTCATATCTTAGAGGTGCACCATGCGACATAATTTGGGGTTTATGGTTGGCTTGAATGAAGGAAGGTAGGCTCAAACGTCCAAATCCCTTGGAAGAGACACGACTATTCATGGAGGGTGACTCATATATATAAGATGAGAGGATAGGACTTGGAACATCAATTAACCGAAGATCAACAACCTCTCATTGCAAGGCAAGGAGACAACGAAGGAAGAAGAGAGTTGTGTATCACAAAGGAGATTGCTCTATAAAGGAAGCTGTAGAAGGAAGTTGTGTGAGCTTGTGGTTTGAAGTATTATTGAGGGTGGTATGTCATCAGGTATTTCTGTATTAAGTTTGTGTGTAGGTCGAACAGTTGCAACCAGGTTATTTTTTGGGGTTGGTTGTGGGTTGCTAGAAGAAAGGTTTGTAACTTGGTTACTGTATATTTGTGTTAGTGAAGGGTTGTAGCACGAAATTGTTTGGAGTTTGCCCCAACTGAACTGAAGTCCAATATAAACCCAAGTACTGTATATTGATTTTTATAGTCAAAGAGAGATGAAGTTAAGTTAATTCAAGTAAACTGTAATTGAATTTAAGCTTTGAAGTGGCTATTCTACTGAGATTTGATTGAATAGTAATTTCACAAGTTTAAGATATCGGTCTCGCTATAGGGTACTTGGGCTAGAGGCGTAGTACGAGCATTAGTAAACTAAAGTTGGTTTTTCCATTGAGGCGAAAGTGCATTGGTGCTACACACCTCAGTGGACTCGAGACGCTCATAGCTCAGAGGTGTGCCTTGGTGGCTTGACACCCGCATTTTGACACTATACATTGGCTTGCCTGAGGGAAGTTATTTTTAAGAGGGAAATGTCAACATGTTTAGACGCTTATAATAGGGATTCGGGAGGGATAATTAGCCTCTTGATCCTAAAAGACTTCATTCTCTGGTGGACTACCCTATATCTTAGTCTTGCTTATTGTCTTAGTCTCCTTTACCTTGTGGATGACAAGTGACTTTCTGTAATTTTTCTAGGCTGAGGAGTTGGTCTTGCCTTTGCCTCTACTTGAGCCAAACCAAAAATATTATCAATGGAGGTATATAGCTTGCTTGGACAATTATATTACCATGTTTGAATTTTTATCATACAATAGTAGTCTACCACTTCTGAATCATTCATGGCAATGGTGGGAATTAGTCTTTTACATTTTTTTCCTTTGCCTCTCTCTTTATATTTTCTCGTTTTGTCAACTCTATTTTTGGTCACCTCACTAGTGATTGATTCCCTCTAAGTCCATGATGGTTCTTAGTCACCATGCTCCTTCTCCTTGTTACTTCCTTGGAATGTTGGTTTTGCTGTTGCATTTTGTAGGCTGCAACTATGGGATTGCTTAATCATTTATCCAACACATCCTATAATCTTTTGCTCCTTGACTTTGCTATTACCACCGTATTGTAATAAACAATTTTCTCTTATTCTATGTTTGCGTTTTTCTATTATCATATTTCTTCTTTTCTTATTCTCTCATCTTCTACAAACTCATGTTAGATATTTTTGTCTTCACTAGTATGTCACTAGCTCATCACAACTCACACCTTTGCTTGTTTTCTGATAGCATTGTCTCATGTAGCCTCTGCGTTTGCCTCTCGAATGTCACTTCTTCTTATCCGAGAGCTACCATGGTAATCGTATTTCCAAATCTTGCCTTCATTGGTGCTTCACCAATCCTCGTATCTTTTTCACTGTAGGTAGCCACAGGTGGGCATAGCTATCGCATAGTTTTATAGCTATTTCGTGAACTTTTCCACTTCAGATGACATTTATTTCCTTCTATTTTGCAATTGACGAGTTTGCTTGGATGATTATGAGGATATATTCTTACCTTGGAAACAGCCTTCAACAAGACATCAATACATCTCTTTTTTTCAGTGAATTATAAGTATCGTAATTCTAACTAGTCTTCCTTGGCTTTTTGTATTTGATTTATACTTCTTGCTTAACACTACTATTATCTAGCTTGTTAAGCATGGACCCCATTTTATATATTCAACACGTTTTGGCTTGGGACAATGGGAGATGATTCTATGTTTGTTCATGTGGCATGACATTTCATGGAGCAATTTCATAGTTGACATGGTAGTACACATATGCCACGACATTGGTGACATCTGTTAAGCCCCAATTAGGCAAATTTTGCATGCATGTGCATCCTCTTGACATTTCATGTTGAATATCCTTGAACGACCTCTTATTTCATCATCTTTATAGCTATTTTGCACTGGAATAGAGCTCCAAACCCTTTGCAGACACATCTACTTGCTATTTGCGAACATGTGGCTTCATTATTTTTGACTTGGAGTGGGTCATTTCATAATTTTTGGTGGTCACTTGCATGTTTTTTGGGATATATTTTTACGTTTGAAACCTCTCCTTAGACTTGTGAGCTTTTGGAGGAGCTTTCGACATATTTGGCCGTTTTATCACTTCGCCAGATTTCTAAGGCTGATGAAAAAATCCCAATAGAGGTAACAACAGGCCAATCTTTTGGCTTGGTATCTAGCCCTACCAAACTGGAGAGGGCTCTCTCCACAAATCACAACCAAGAGGGTTGGATGAAAAGGTTTTAGGCTAGGTATGAGTTTAGGGGGTTTTAATTTGATTTGATTGGGTTGCTGGATGAGGATATTAGGTCAAAGAGGCCAGGTCAGGGCAAATAGGATTAGGGTTACAGTCCATTCAAATGGGTAAGGTAGGTAGGAAGGCTAGCACATTAGGGTTCTTGGGATGAAATGATTTAGACAGGTGAGGAGCTAGGAAGAGCATGAAAGATGAATTCTTCCTAAACTGAAAGAAAGATGAACATACTATGAAGACTTTCCCAAAACAAAGCATGTGAGATGTATTTTGTTTATCAACTTGAAAGTGATCCTATAATAGAAGTGCAATGAATTATGAAGACAATACATTCAGACATAAGAAGAAATAATGCTAGACAACCATACCACAGGTATCCCAAAGAAATAGCTGCAACTCTTCATTAATTTATGGCCAAACTGATTACACTATAGTCCTTGATCAATACAACAACATCCAACCATGTCCAATCAGTGAAATGACTGAAAAATTACATGATATAGGCTTCAAACAAACTCCTCCCAACCTTAGGGGTCGAATCCATGAGAGGAGGAGCAGTTCCACCAAAAACTGAGCTGAAAGTTGAAGTGTAGGGAGGTCCAAGTGACTCAACCCTAACTTTTTGCAAACTGATTCATTACACCTCATCATGAGTTTTAACCTAATGTATTTACCCTAGGTAATAGTAAAAATACCATAATTACATTTACATCATTGATTTACAAAGGTAAAAACATGATTCCCCAAGATAAAAAGTCAAATTTGCACAAAAACTCAAACAAATCAGACAACTGTCAAACGCGCCATCCATGTTGCAGCTTGATTTTGGGTGCCTTGGTATCCAAATTGGGCTCAGGATAGCTCGTTGGAAATCTTATCCTAACTACTTTCCAAATATGCCTTTAGTTTTGCAGAATGGACTTGATTTGACCTGTCAAAAATTGATTCTCCCAAGACTGCGCAGCGCATAGGCAAAAAAATAGGCAGAACATTGATTTTTTAAAGTGTTTTTTCACCTTTTCACTTGCTAATTGTCCAAAACAAGGCTAGAAAAGTGGTTTTCCTACATGTATTCATCGTTATTAATCCATTGGTGGTCTTATTTTGGCCAATAGATCCCTCAAAGAAAAGCACAACGCCTAGGGCGTTGCTAGCCTAACATTCCAGTTGTGCAAAAATTCTGAATTTTATGGAAAAATTTGCCTCCACGATGGAGCAATATCTCACTAACCATGAGGTTTTTTGCAAAACAGAGAGTGGCTTTTGTTCTTTGGCATGTTGGGAACAAAAGCCTACTCAAGTTTCCCCAAATTAATTTTTGTTTGGCCACAATCTTCTCTGCAAAAAGGTGTCTCAAACAGGATTTTGCATAGGCAGAAAAATCGGCTGTGAAGATGTGAATGAATCTCTCATTTCGTAATACCTGTGTAAAAAGTGAGATAGTTTTTTGTACTTTGATATCTTAGGAACACAAACCTCCTCCAGTTTCCCAAAATTCATTTTTTTTTTGCCACAATCGGTTCTGCAAAAAGGTGACCAAACAAGACATTTCTGGAAAATGTGCCTTTGAAGAGTTTTTCAAATTTTCCCAAATTTTCTTCAAATTTCCTCAAAATTATTTAAGAATTACTTCATGGAGACCTGATATGGTATGTTATGCTATCTTGGATGCATCAATGAGCAAATCCAACTTACCCTTCTCTTTCTTCTTGATTAGGGTTTGTAGTTTCAAACATCCAGGTCTAGCTTTTTAAACCATTTCTCATCTTGGTTGGGCATGTATGTGGCTGAGATATGGTATCTACTGAGAATATGAAATCAACACTTGAAATGATGGCTTTGTCTCCTTTCAAAGTGGTGGCAAATATGTCTGTGAGCTGCTCATGAAAACCTACCTCCTTCACTCTTTGGACCATTTCGCAAAACTTATAATAACCCATATGTTTGAAAACATTTGATTGCTAGGGGTAATGATATCAACTCCTTGGTGTCTGATGGCTCAAGCCTTGAGACTCTCCCTCATTTGTGGTGTCTTTTCTCCTCTCTTTCTTCTCCCTCACTGTAGTTTCTGTGTTCTTCTTCCATGGTGTATTGATGTTAAGACCCTAGGGAGGTGTAATGGAAAGGAAATGAAATTTTGGGGAGTGAGGAATGAGATAGGGAAATTTAGGGAGATGGGGGAAGGGGTTTATGATTTGAGGGGAGTGACAGGGAGTAGGAATGTAGAAGGGTTTGGAATAGCGAATTTAATTATAGTTTAGGGATTTTGGAGCTTAGGCAAATGAAGCACCTAAGGCTTAGGGTTTGGGATGAAAGGATTAGGGAAAGGGGATTATGTGATATAGGGAGTAAGCATAGGGTAATTATGATTTGGGAAAGGAATGAAAGTTCTAGGGAGTGAAATTTTGATATGCAATTGGGATTTAGGGAATGACTAGGGTTTCAAACTTAAAAATAAACACCAATTCTTTAAAAAATCTCAAACACCAACAAATTGACTTGATGAGGAGAGGAATGGTGCTAATGGCAACTTACTTGATTGCTGGAGGCTGTGGAGTGCTTATGCTGAAGATTTGAAGGTGATAACACAAGTTTTGGAGTTTGCTGTGGAAAACAGTCAAACGCATAGCACAAAGAACAAACGCGTAGCGCACTAAGAAAATGCGCAACGCAGTAAGGAAATGCGCCACGCAAAGAGCAAACGTGCAACACAACACACAGGCGCGCAATTCAACACACAGGCGCACAATGCTGTCTTGCAGATCACTTTTGGAGGCCTTCTCGAGCTCCAAATTGAGCTCATGAAAGCTCGTTGGAAATATCTCTCTTCGCTACACAATGGACCTATCAAGCACTGAAAGTGATCAAGTATAGCCCCTCAAAAATCAATTCACCGAAAAC
The DNA here is from genome assembly GCA_034641835.2 of Pinus albicaulis. Taxonomy (NCBI): domain Eukaryota; kingdom Viridiplantae; phylum Streptophyta; class Pinopsida; order Pinales; family Pinaceae; genus Pinus; species Pinus albicaulis. The sequence goes on along the minus strand of CM076584.1, from coordinate 1,588,516,833 downwards.
TGGTCAAAAAGTGCAGAATGAGGGTGCAAAAATGAAGTGTGCTCTTGCAGGCAACTTTTGGAGGCCTTCCTCAACTCAAAATTGAGCTCAAGATAGTTCATTGGAAATCTCTTTCTACCTAGTTGTCATTTGACTTATCAAGCAAGTCATTTGGACACTCCATCAGGGAGAAAAATTGATTTTCCCAAGGTCGCTCGAGAAGTGAAGAAAACCTCTTGGAGCAATTGTATTTTTGACATTTCTCCAAAACCATTACACTTGTGTAAAATTTAAAGGAGGTTTTTCTTCATTGGCCTATGATGGACAAAAACCTATCTCATTTTTGTCAAATTCATCTTTGTTTGGCCAGAAACAATTTTAAGACAAACTGGCCCTATGTGTGGCAAATGATTTGTCCCTTGGAATGACTTCTTGAAAAATGATGGAGACATGATGTTTATGAGTTGGGATGGCCTCATACTTGCTGAAACGACCTCCCTTATGCCTACTCTGCTCAGATGTCTCTAATTCCATAGAAAACCCTAACTCGATGGGAGAGGAAATTAGGGTTTAGTGCTTGTGGAAAATGATGATTTTGAGGGCTAGGAGTGATGGGAAGTGTTTAGGAACACTGATGACTTTTGGAACTTGACTAATTTGGCTGATGGAACTTTGAGAACTCTTTGAATTTGACATTTTGATGCTTTGGGAACTCCGAGTTAGCAACTTAGGAACCATGAAATTATTACATTTCACTGACATAAAATTACATAGTGAAAATAAAATTTATTACATTGTGAAATCCAAATTACGTGCTGAAATGAGAATTTTTTTCACAAGTCATCTTCACATGACAAAGAGAAGTTTTTGAGATCACCCTTTACTTGTTGGTCTTATGCAATGGAATGGAGTTTTATTGAATCATGGAAACCCTAATGACCTAGTGAAACCTTTAAAAACCCTAAAAGACCTAATAAGACCTTGAAGGGCTGAATTTCAAGATGACATGACTGACATTATGGCATGTTGACATTGAATTTACGAATAATGTACAATCAACAAGGTATGAAACTATGCCAACAAGTAATCAAATTTGAGGAAGAGTGTTGTTTTTGGACTAGGGCTACCATTAGTGACTAAATTTTTGCATGACCTAGTGGAATGATAAATTTTTTTTGAGTGGGACTCCTAAAATGATATGAAAATAGTTTTTTTGATCACTGATGGCAGTATGCAAATACTAACACTAATAGGCCCTTTTCACTTGACGCGTGTGGACTTTCCACTATCAAGCGCTCAAGCTTAGGCACTCGAATGTGCTCGAGTTAGGCCGAGTCAAGTTTGGTGGAACTACTTGGACGACACGAAGAGTGCACTTGAGATGAGTTTGGTGGAATGACTTTGGTGTGATGGGCACCAGAAGAGTGTGCCCAAGATGAGTTTGGTGGAACTATTGGAACGACTGGGTCAGTCAACACGACAATGGTGCCCATTCGAGGCATGCTTTATCGAAGATAATGTGCACTCAGTCGAGAAGCAGTCATCCGATTTGAGAAGACACACGACTGAGGATCAATGTGATGAGAAGGAGTATATTGCAACGAAGTATGGAGGGTTCATACTAGGTATGGATGGATTCTTTTCGGAGACTAGGACAAAAGGCATTGTGATGTGGAAAGGGAAGTCGTATGACTCTCCCACACCACGATCTTTCTGAAGCTCATGAAGGAGATGGGCTTACTGTCACTTACTCAAGATGGTGAGACCCTTGGGAGCTTGAGATGCCATTGAATGCCACCTCATGATGAGCATAGTCAGAGGAAATATTTTGTGACACGGAAGAGGTGACAATGGTTGCACATGTTTGGGTGCATGTGTTCTTGTGGAGTTGATGCTACGGTCATATTAGCTACCTGACTAATCGATTGCATGAGGGGATCCAACACATGTCATTCTTGCAGGTTGTGATACATGCATAGACATGGGATATATGTTAGAGATGAGACTCTTTTGTATTGAGGAAGACAGTTGATGTGAACGTTTTTCATGATGAGGGTAGTCTTCAAGTTTTGGTTAAGAAATATGCCGAGGGTTGTGTTGTCGAGGACGACAACCATTTTGACGTTGGGGAGGATGTCAAGTCCTTAGGCTAGGCACTCGAGCACACTTGAGCTAGGCTGAGTCAAGTTCATTGGAACGACTTAGTTGGCAGGAAGGGCGCGCACGAGGAGAGTTCGATGGAGAGACTTTGGTGAGACGAATGCACGAAGAATGCACCTGAGATGAGTTTGGTGGAATGATTAGAACAAATTTGAGAGTCGGCACTACAAGGGTGCCTAGCCAAGGCGTACCCGACTAAAGACCAGGCGTGCTGAGTTGAGATGCACCCGACCGAAGACAAGGCATGCTAGACTAAAACACGCCCACTCGAGTTGCGAAGGTACATAACCGTGGATGAGACGCGAAGGCACACGATAAACGGTGAACTGAAGGAACGTTTATATGTGACAAATGATGCGACATAATTTGGAGTTTATGGTCAACTCGAACAAAGGAAAGTCGTCTCAGACGCCCAACCGACATGTCCGTTGGAAGAGACACGACTTTTCATGGAGGGTGACTCATATATATAAGATGATAGGAAAGCAGTTAGAACATCAATCAACTGAAGATCAACAACTTGTCATCGCTAGAAAAGGAGATAATGAAAGAAGAAGAGAGTTGGGTCTCACGAAGGAGTTCGCTCTTTAAAGCAAACTACAGAAGGAAGTTGTGCAAGCTTGTGGAACGCAGTATTCCTGAGAGTGGTACACGGTGGGGCATTTGTGTATTGAGGTTTTGTGTAGGTCAAAGGGTCGCGACTTGGAAATTTATTGGGTTTGGTTTTGGGTTGCTATTTGAAGAGATGTAACTCGGTTATTTTATATCTGTGTCTGTGAAGGGTTGTGGCAGCGAACGGTTTAGAGTTTCTCACAACCGAACCAAAGTCCATTATAAACCGAAGTTTTGTGTATTGAATTTTTATAGTCAAAGAGCAGTTGGAAAAATTGTATTGAGAGTTAACCCTCTTGTTTATTGAAGTGTTATTTATGTACATGATTTGTGTTGTTTATGAACGCATACGATTATCGCTGAACTTAAATTAATTGAAGTAAACTGTACTTGAAGTTAAGCTTTGAAGTGGCTATTCTAGTGAGATTTGATTGAACACCAATTTCACAGTATAAGATATCGGTCTCGGAATAGGGTACATAGGCTAGAGGTGTAGTACGAGCGTTAGTAAACTCATGTTGGTTTCACCATTGAGGAGAATGTGCGCCAGTGCCGCACACCTCCGGGGTCTTTGCAGTCTCGTAGCTCAAAGCTGTGCCTTGGTGGCTTGACACCCAGATTTTGAGGCTAGACATTGGCTTGCCCGAGGGAAGTTATTTCACGGAGGGAAACCTCACCATGTTTTGAGGCTTATAACATGCCTTTAGGAGGGATCTTGAGCCTCTTGATCCTAAAAGATTTCATCTTTTGGGGTACAACCCTCTATCTTCAATGGGTTTTTTTACATTTGGTATACCTTGCTTTTTTTCATAGTATCCATTATGTTGTGAATGACAAGTGACTTTCTTGTAAATTTTCTAGGCTAAGGAGTTCGTATTGTCTTTCCCTCTACTTGAGCCAACCCAAAAATATTATCAGTGGACGTATATAGCTTGCTTGGTCAATGAGATTACCATGTTTTAATTTTTAGCATGCAATGGTATTCTCCCACCATGTTTTAATTTTTAGCATGCAATAGTATTCTCCCATTTGTGAATTATTCACGCCAATGGTGGGAATTATTCTTTTCAATTTTTTTTATTTTTGCCTGTCTCTCTATATTTTCTCGTTTTTTCAACTCTATTTTTGGTCACCTCACTAGTGATTGATTTCCTCTAAGTGATTGTCATGAGTAGGGATCAACTTGAGAGACTTATTCCTAGATGGTTCTAGTCAACATGCTGCTTCCTACTTGTTACTTCCTTAGAACGTTGGTTTTGGTTGTTGCATCCTGTAGATTGCAGCTATGGGATTTCTTAATGATTGATCCAACATATCCTTCCTCTAATATTTAGCTCCTTGTCTTAACTAGTACCACCCTAGTGTCGTAACCAATTTTCTCTCATTCTATATATACCTATTTCTATTGTTTTCTTTCTTTTTTTCTTATTCTCTCATTATCTACATACTCATGTTAGATAAATTTTTTTTTTTCACTAGCATGTCACTAACTCAATACAACTCCCACCTTTGCTTTTTTGCGATAGCATTGTCCCATGTAACCTTTGCTTTTGAACAGTCGTCATATCTTTTTCACACTAGGTAGCTACAGGTGCACATAGCTATATCATAGTTTCATAGCTATTTCATAAACTTTGCCACTTTAGATGACCTTTATTTCCATCTATTTTTCAATTGACGAGGTCACTTTGATGATTATGAGGATATGGCCTTTTGATGTGGAAAGGGAAGTCGTATGACTTCCCCACAACAACATCTTTTTTAATCTCATGAAGGAGATGGGCTACTATCACTTGCTCGAGATGGTGAGACCCATGTGAGATTGAGATGATAATTTAATGGCGCCTCATGATGAGCATAGTCGGAGGAAAGATCGTGTGACATGGAAGAGGTGACAATGGTTGCACATGTTTGGGTGCATGTGTTCTTGTGGAGTTGATGCTATAGTCAGATTAGCAACCTGAGTAGTCTATTGCACAAGGGGATCCAACACGTCATTCTTATAGGTTGCGATATATGCATACACATGGGATATATGTCAGAGACGAGATTCTTTTGTATTGAAGAAGACAGTTGATGCAAAGGTTGTTCATGATGACGACTTGGTTGGCACAAAGGGCGTGCCTCAGACGAGTTTGTTGGAATGACTTTGGTGAGACGAGCACACGAAAAACGCACTTGAGATGAGTTTGGTGGAATGTTTGGAGCAAATTTGAGAGTCGACACGATGAGGGTGCCTAACCGAGGTGCTCTCGGGCAAATACAAGGCACGCCCAGCCAAGATGTGTGCTCGACCAAAGACAAGGCGTGTAGTGTTGAGATGCGCTCGACCGGAGACAAGGCGTGACGAGTTGAGACATGCCCGCCCAAGTTTCGAAGGTACATGACTGAGGGTGAGGCGCAAAGACACAAGACTGAAAATGAAATGAAGGAATGTTTGTATGCAACAAATGATGCCCACATAATTTGGGGTTTATGGTCGGCTGAAACGAAGGAAGGTCGGCTCGAATGCCCGACCGACACATCCCTTGGAAGAGACACGACTATTCATAGAGGGTGATTAATATATATAAGATGATAGGAAAGGAGTTAGAACATTAAACAATCGAAGATCAACAACCTGTCATTGCTAGAAAAGTAGACAACGAAAGAAGAAGAGAGTTGGGTCTCACGAAGGAGCTCAATCTCTAAAGCAAGCTGTCGAAGGAAGTTGTGCAAGCTTGTGGAACGCAATATTGCTGAGTGGTACACTATGGGGTATTTGTGTATTGAGGTTGTTTGTAGGTTGAAGGGTGACAAGTTGGATAATTAGTGGGTTTGGTTATGGGTTGCTAGTTGAAGGGTTGTAACTCGATTATTTTATATTTGTATCTGTGAAGGTTTGTGGTAACGAATTATTTGGAGTTCCTCCCAACCGTATCGAAGTCCATTAAAAAGAAGTTTTGTTTATGGAAGTTTTATAGTGAAAGAGGAGTTGGGAAATTGTTTTGGCAGTTCTCGCTCTCGTTTATTGATGTGTTATTTATGTACTTGATTCGTGATGTTTATGAATGAATGCGATTATAGATGAACTTAAGTTAATTGAAGTAAATGTAATTGAAGTTAAGGTTTGAAGTGGCTATTGTTCTGAGATTTGATTGAACACCAATTTCGCAAGTATATGATATCGGTCTCAGCATAGGGTACATGGTCTAGAGGCATAGTACGAAGTTACGAACAATAGTAAACTCATGTTTGTTTCACCATTTTTAGGAAAATGCGTGCCAGTTTTGCACACCTAAGGGGAATCGGGAATCTCATATCTCAGAGGTGCACCATGCAACATAATTTGGGGTTTATGGTCAGCTTGAACGAAGGAAGGTAGGCTCAAATGTCCAACCAAAACATCCCTTGGAAGAGATACCACTGTTCATTGAGGGTGACTCGTATATATAAGATGAGAGGATAGTACTTAGAACATCAATTAATCGAAGATCAACAACCTCTCATTGCAAGACAAGGAGACAACGAAGGAAGAAGAGAGTTGGGTCTCACAAATGAGATTGCTCTATAAAGGAAGTTGCGGAAGGAAGTTGTGTGAGCTTGTGGATTGAAGCATTATTGAGGGTGGTATGTCATTGGGTATTTCTATATTAAGTTTGTATGTAGGTCGAAGGGTTGCAACCTGTTTATTTTTTGGGGTTGGTTGTGGGTTGCTAGAAGAATAGTTTGTAACTTGGTTATTGTATATTTGTATTAGTGAAGGGTTGTGGCACGAAATTGTTTGGAGTTTGGTCCAACTTAACTGAAGTCCATTATAAACCAAGGTTTTGCATATTGAATTTTTATAGTCAAAGAGAGATGAAGTTAAGTTAATTCAAGTAAACTGTAATCGAAGTTAAGCTTTGAGGTGGCTATTCTAGTGAGATTTGATTGAACAACAATTTCGCAAGTATAAGATATTGGTCTCGCTATAGGGTACATGGGCTAGAGGCATAGTACGAGCATTAGTAAACTCAAGTTGGTTTTTCCATTGAGGTGAGAGTGCACCGATGCCGCACACCCCAGTGGACTCAGGAAGCTCATAACTCAGAGGTGCGCCCTGGTGGCTTGACACTATACATTGGATTGCCTGAGGGAAGTTATTTTTAGGAGCGAAATCTCAATCGAATGAACTCTTATTTCATCATCTTTATAGCTATTTTGCACTGGAATAGAGCTCCAAACCCTTTGCAAACACATCTACTTGCTATTTGCGAACATGTGGCTTCATTATTTTTGACTTGGAGTGGGTCATTTCATAATTTTTGGTGGTCACTAGCATAATTTTTGGGATATATTTTTATGTTCGAAACCTCTCCTTGGACTTATGAGATTTTGGAGGAGCTTTCAATATGTTTGGCCCTTTTCACTTGACACATGTGGACTTCGCACCATCAAGCGCTTAGGCTTAGGCACTTGAATGTGCTCGAGTTAGGTCGGGCGAAGTTTTGTGGAACGACTTGGACGAAACGAAGAGTGCACTCGAGATGAGTTTGGTGGAACGACTTTGGTGTGATGGGCACAAGAGGAGTGCGCCCGAGATGAGTTTGGCTGAACACTTGGAACGACTTGGTTAGTCAACACGACAATGGTACCCATCTAAGGCAGGCTTTATCGAAGACAAGGCACACCCAGTCGAGACGCGGTCGTCCGATTTGTGAAGAGACACGACTGAGGATCAATGTGATGATAAGGAGTATATTGTAGAGAAGTATGGAGGGTTCATACCAGGTATGGATGGATTCTCCTCAGAGACGAGGAGAGAAGGCCTTGTGATGTGGAAAGGGAAGTCTTGTCACTTCTCCACAACACGATCTTTCTGAATCTCATGAAGGAGATGGGCTTACTGTCACTTGCTCGAGATGGTGAGACCCCTGGGAGCTTGAGATGACATTGAATGCCGCTTCATGATGGGCATAGTCAGAGGGAATATTGTGTGACATGGAAGGGGTGATAATGGTTGCACATGTTTAGGCGCTCAAATATGCTTGAGTTAGGTTGAGTCAAGTTTGGTGGAATGACTTGGACGGCACAGAGAGTGCGCCTGAGATGAGTTTGTCTGAACGACTTTGGTGAGACGGGCACACAAAGAGCATGCCCATGATGGAGTTTAGACGACCAATTGGAACAAGTTGGTGAGTCGATACGACAAGGATACTCAACCGAGGTAGGTTTTATCGAAGACAAGGTGTGCCCAATCGAGACGTGCTTGTCTGATTTACAAATGCACAATAATGAGGATCAACGCGAAGAGGATTATCTTGCGGGGAAGTATGGAGCTGTTCCTGTCCGATTTACGAATGCATACGATCGAGGATCAATGTTAAGAGCATTATATTGCAGATAAGTATGGAAGGTTCATACCACGTATGGGGGATTCTTCTCGGAGTCAAGGAGAGTTGGCCTTAGGATGTGGAAAGGGAAGTCGTATTACTTCCCCGCGCCACCATTTTTGAATCTCAGGAAGGATATGTGCTTATTGTCACTTGCTGAGAAGGTGAGACCTCTGGGAGCTTGACATGCCATTGAATGGTGCCTCATGATGAGCATAATTGGAGGAAAGATTGTGTGACATGGAAAGAGGTGACAATGGTTTGACGTGTTTGGTTGGTTGTGTTGTTGTGGATTTTATTCTACGACTAGAATCATAGTTTTAAAAATCGGAACCGGTGACCAGACCGGTGGACCTAATGAACCGGGTTTCTAACCGGAACCGGTCTAACCGGGAGCAGTCAGATCTCAATGAACCAGTTTAAAAAAAATACATTACATAATTATTTTTTTAATAAAAAAACTATTTTTAAGATTTGCAACCATGATTCCAAGCCAATAGAGACAAAATATGCAAAGTTTGCTCATTTATATACCATGCAAAGTTGAATATATCAAAATGGCACCAAGTGCAATACATATCATCGAAAAATACATAAGAAATGAGGCTCCAAATGGCCCACAAAGTCCAAAAACAATGCTACAAGCTATGAGGCCATTGGCCTAATACAAGACTACATATTAGTGATCAACAACATAATCACTCCTCATCATGATCAAAATTATCACCACTACTAGACAAGGGATCATCAACATGAGCTACATAAATAATATGGCTCAAAGTTTGAGGACTCCTAAAACTCCTCTACAACTTTAGTAGTAGTAGTAGTAGCAAAACTAGACATCAAAACTACAAATCACTGAGCAACATGGTCTCTCATGAAACTCATCATTGATTCATCGCTACTAGAAATGGGATCATCAACAAGAGATACATAAACATCATCTAGCTCAAAGTCTTGAGACTTGGATTGCTCAACCTTATAACATGATAGAAATTGAAAAAGTTTAACATGCCTAACCAATGATTTTGGTTTGAGTGAAGAGTTCAGCTCGTCAACCTTAAAATGCAGTAGAAAAAGATTAGCATGCCTAACTAGTTGTTTTCCTTTGATTGAAGGGTACATCAAGGTTCTTAAAGGACTTCATGCTCTTGATCAAATGCCAATATCATTCCCTTACACATGATAGAATCAAATGGAAACATTGCGAATTCCCGAACCATGAAACCCTGAAAACCATTAAGTCTGCTGAATTTTGAGTGAAACCTAAAATTCTAGTTTCTCCATATGAAATCTAATGAGGTCGAAACCACTCTTAAACATCCCGAGTCATTTCATGGTAATGTTAAAAATTTAAGTAATAATTTAACATTACCATGAAATGTCAATGCTTCCCTTACCTCCACATCTGCCCTAAAAACCCATTTCTAGTCGTGCGTGGGTCCGCATAGGGAAAGAGTAGCTAAATGAACCCCCCCTTATAAACAAATCAACCCTAAAACTCAACTACCGCCGAAAATGTGGGTCTGCAGAGGAGGTAGCACGAAACCGGCCGGTTTATGCATAAACTGGCCGGTTAGGTCCGGTTTTTCTGAAAAATGGGCGAAATGCCCTAGGTAGCCGGGTTGCCTGGCCGGTTTCGACCGGTGGGCTATCTAACCGGAAACCGGCCGGTTACCAGTTCAAACCGACCGGTTTTTAAAACTATAACCTAGCTAGCTCACTAATCGAATGCACGAGGGGATGCAACACATGTCATTCTTATACTTGCATGAACAGGGGATACGTCAGAGATGAGTTTCTGATGTATTGATAAAGACAATTGATGTGAAGGTTGTTCATGATGAGGGCAATGTTCAGGATTTGGTTAAGAAGTTTTCCGAGGGGTGTGTTGTTGAGGACGATAACCATTTTGACGTGGTGGAGGATATCAAGCCCTTAGGTTAGGTAATAAAGCATGCTTGAGTTAAGTCAAGTCAAGTTTGGTGAAATGACTTGGACAACACGAAGAGTGCGCCCGAGATGAGTTCGGTGGAACGAATTTGGTGAGATGGGAAGATGAAGAGCACGCCCAATATGAGTTCGATGTAACAATTGGAATGACTTGGTGAGTCAGCACGAAAAGGGTACCTAGCTAGGGCACACTCTATATAGGACAAGGCGCGCCTAGTCGAATATAAGGTGCACGTAGGCGAGACGCGCCTGTCCGATTTGAGAAATCAAATGACCGGGGATCAACGTGAAGTGGAGTATATTGCAGAAAAGTATGGATGGTTCATACTAGGTATTGGTGGATTCTTCTCGGAGACGAGGAGAGATGGCCTTTTGATGTGGAAAGGGAAGTCGTATGACTTCCCCACAACAACATCTTTTTTAATCTCATGAAGGGGATGGGCTTATTTTCACTTGCTTGAGATGGTGAGACCCATGTGAGATTGAGATGTGATTTAATGGCGCCTCATGATGAGCATAGTCGGAGGAAAGATTGTGTGACATGGAAGAGGTGACAATGGTTGCACATGTTTATGTGCATGTGTTCTTGTGGATTGATGCTACAGTCAGATTAGCTACTTGAGTAGTCGATTACACAAGGGGATCCAACACATGTCATTCTTATAGGTTGCAGTACATGAATAGACATGGTATATATGTTAGAGATCATATTCTTTATTATTGATGAAGACAGTTGGTGCGAAGGTTGTTTATGATGACGACAATCTTCAGGATTTGGTTAAGAAATTTTCCAAGGGGTGTGTTGTCGAGGATGACACAACCATTTTGATGTGGGGGAGGATGTTAAGCCCTTTGGCTTGGCACCCGAACATGCTTGAGTTAGGTCGAGTCGAGCTGTGTGGAACGACTTGGTTGGAACGAAGCGCACGCCTGAGTCGAGTTCGATGGAAAAACTTTGGTGAGATGAGCACATGGAAAATGCACCTGAGATGAGTTTGGTGGACTTATTGGAACAAATTTGAGAGTCGACATGACGAGGGTGCCTAATCGAGGTGCACTCGAGCAAATAAAAGGCATGCTTGGCCATTATGTGCGCCTGATCGAGGACAAGGTGTGTCAAGCTGAGACGTGCTCGACGGAAGACAATGCGTGACGAGTTGAGACACGCCTGCCCAAATTCCGAAGGTACATGACTGAGGATGAGACGCGAAGGCGCAAGACTGAAAATGAACTGAAGGAATGTTTGTATGCAACAAATGATGCGACATAATTTGGAGTTTATGGTTGGCTCAAATGCCCAATCGACACATCCCTTGGAAGATACATGACTATTCATGGAGGGTGATTCATATAAATAAGATGATAGGAAAGGTGTTAGAACATCAATCAACCGAAGATCAAGAACCTGTCATTGCTAGAAAAGTAGAAAACGAAAGAAGAAGAGAGTTGGGTCTCATGAAGGAGCTCGCTTTCTAAAGCAAGCTACTGAAGGCAATTGTGCAAACTTGTGGAACGCAATATTGTTGAGTGGTACACTATGGGGTATGTGTGTATTGAGGTTGTTTGTAGGTCGAAGGGCGACAAGTTGGATATTTATTAGGTTTGGTTGTGGGTTGCTAGTTGAAGGGTTGTAACTCGATTATTGTATATTTGTATCTGTGAAGGGTTGTGGTAGCGAATTATTTGGAGTTCCTCCCAACCGTATCGAAGTCCATTATAAAATGAAGTTTTGTGTATGGAAGTTTTATAGTGAAAGAGGAGTTGGGAAATTGTTCTGTGAGTTCTCGCTCTCGTTTATTGATGTGTTATTTATGTACATGATTCGTGATGTTTATGAATGAATGTGATTATAGATGAACTTAAGTTAATTGAAGTAAACTATAATTGAAGTTAAGCTTTGAAGTGGCTATTGTTGTGAGATTTGATTGAACACCAATTTCGCGAGTATACGATATCGGTCTTAGCATAAGGTACATGGTCTAGAGGCATAGTACGAACTTTAGTAAACTCATGTTTGTTTCACCATTTAGGAAAAAGTGCGCCAGTACTGCACACCTAAGGGGAATCGAGAATCTCATATCTAAGAGGTGCACCATGCAACATAATTTGGGGTTTATGGTTGGCTTGAACAAAGGAAGGTAGGCTCAAATTTCCAACCGACACATCCCTTGGAAGGGACGCGACTGTTCATGGAGGGTGACTCATATATATAAGATGATTGGATAGGACTTAGAACATCAATTAACGGAAGATCAACAACCTCTCATTGCAAGCCAAGGAGCCAACGAAGGAATAAGAGAGTTGGGTCTCACAAGGGAGATCGCTCTATAAAGGAAGCTGCGGAAGGAAGTTGTGTGAGCTTGTGGATTGAAGTATTATTGGGGGTGGTATGTCATGGGGTATTTCTATATTAAGATTATGTGTAGGTTGAAGGGTTGTAACCTTGTTATTTTTTGGGGTTGGTTGTGGGTTGCTAGAAGAAAGGTTTGTAAGTTGGTTACTGCATATTTGTATCAGTGAAGGGTTGTGGCACAAAATTGTTTGGAGTTTTGCCCAACTGAACCGAAATCCATTATAAACTGAATTTTGTATATTGAATTTTTATAGTCAAAGAGAGATGAAGTTAAGTTAATTCAAGTAAAATGTAATTGAAGTTAAGCTTTGAAGTGGCTATTCTAGTGAGATTTGATTGAACAGTACTTTCACAAGTATAAGATATTGGTCTCGCTACAGGGTACATGGGCTAGAGGCATAGTATGAGCATTACTAAACTTGAGTTGGTTTTTCCATTGAGGCGAAAGTGTACCGGTGCTACTGACCTCAATGGACTCGGGAAGCTCATAGCTCAGAGGTGCGCCCTGGTGGCTTGACACTCGCATTTTGACACTATACATTGGCTTGCCTGAGGGAAGTTATTTTTAGGAGGGAAACCTTAGCATGTTTTGACGCTTATAACATGCCTTCGATAGGGATAATGAGCCTTTTGATCCTAAAAGACATTATTCTCTGGGGGACTACCCTTTTTCTTAGTCTTTCGTATTGTTTGAGTCTCCTTTACCTTGTGGATGACAAGTGAATTTCTGTAATTTTTCTAGGTTGACGAGTTGGTGTTGCCTTTGCCTCTACTTTAGCCACACCAAAAATATTATCAATGGAGGTATATAGCTTGCTTGGACAATTAGATTACCATGTTTTAATTTTTAGCATGCAATGGTATTCTCCCACCATGTTTGAATTTTTAGCATGCAATAGTAGTCTCCCAGTTGTGAATTATTCGTGCCAATGGTGGGAATTAGTCTTTTCCAATTTTTTTGTTTTGCCTATCTCTCTCTATATTTCTCGTTTTTTCAACTCTATTTTTGGTCAGCTCACTAGAGATTGATTTCCTCCAAGTGATTGTCATGAGTAGGGACCAACTTGAGATACTTCTTGCTAGATGGTTCTAGTCAACATGCTGCTTCCTACTTGTTACTTGCTTGGAACGTTGGTTTTGGTTGTTGTATCTTGTACACTGCAACTATGGGATTGCTTAATGATTGATCCAACACATCCTTCCTCTAATATTTTGCTCCTTCACTTAGCGAGTACCACCCTAGTGTCGTAACCAGTTCTCTCTTATTCTATATATACCTTTTTCTATTATTTTCTTTCTTTTTTTCTTTTATCTACATACTCATGTTAGATATTTTTGTTTTCACTAGGATGTCAATAACTCATCACAACTCCCAGCTTTGCTTTTTTTTGCAATAACATTGTCTCATGTAGTCTTTGCTTTTGCCTCTCAAAATTTGCTTCTTCTCAACCTAGAGCTACCATGGTGATTGTATTTCCAAATCTTGCCTTCATTGGTGCTTCACCAGTCCTCATACCTTTTTCACACTAGGTAGCTATAGGTGCGCATAGCTATATCATAGTTTCATAGCTATTTCATAAACTTTGCCACTTTAGATGACCTTTATTTCCATCTATTTTGCAATTGACGAGGTCACTTTGATGATTATGAGGATATATTATTACCTTGGAAGAATTCTTCAACAAGATCCAACATCAAGACATCTCTTTTCTTTGGTGAATTATAATTATTGTAATTCTAACTATTCTTCTTTGGCATTTTACATTTCATTTATACTTCTTGCTTAACACTACTCTTATCTAGCTTGTTAAGCATGGACCCCATCTGATGTATTCGACACGTTTTGGCTTGGGACAACGGGAGATGATTCTATGATTGTTCACGTGGCATCACATTTCATTGGGCAATTGCATAGTTGACATGGTAGTACACATATGCCACGACATTGGGCATATCGTTGAAGCCCTTGTTAGGCAAATTTTGCATGCATCGGCATCCTTTTGACATTCCATGTTGAATATCCTTGAACCGCCTCCTATTTCATCATATTTCTAGCTATTTTACATTGGAATAGAGCTCCAAATCCTTTGCGGACACATCTACTTGCTATTTATGAACATGTGGCTTCATTATTTTTGACTAGGAGAGGGTCGTTTCATAATTTTTGGTGGTCACTCGCATGATTTTTTGGGTATATTGTTACGTTTGAAACCTCTCCTTGGACTGATGAGCTATTTTGGAGGAGCTTTCAACATATATGGCCCTTATCACTTGAAGCATTTGGACCTCCCGCAATCAAGCCCTCATGATTAGGCGCTCAAATATGCTCGAGTTAGGTTGAGTCAAGTTTGGTGGAATGACTTGGACGACATGAAGAGTGCGTCGGAGATGAGTTTGACTGAACGACTTTGGTGAGACGGTCACACAAAGAGCACACCCATGATGAGTCTAGTTGAATAATTGGAACAACTTGGTGAGTCGATATGACAAGGATACTCAACTGAGGTATGCTCTATCGAAGACAAGGTGTGCCCAATCGAGATGTGCTCATTCTATTTACAAATGCACACGATTTGAGGATCAACGCGAAGAGGATTATCTTTCAAGGAAGTATGGAGGCGCGCCCGTCAAATTTACGAATGCACACGATTGAGGATCAACGCGAAGAGGATTATATTTCAGATAAATATGGAGGGTTTATACCAGGTGTGGGGGATTCTTCTTGGAGTCCAGGAGAGATGGCCTTGTGATGTGGAAAGGGAAGTCTTATTACTTCCCCACACCACCTTTTTTGAATCTCATGAAGGATATGGGCTTATTGTCACATGCTCAAGAAGGTGAGACCTCTAGGAGCTTGACATAGCCCGCACTTTAATTGCTGAGATATCGAAAATTTGAGTGTGAATGAGCTGCAGGACAGAGGTATATATAGAGGTAATTGCACTGTCTTTAGGCCGACCTGTCAGTTAGCATGTAGGCTGACTAGTCCAGCTGATGAAGGCCGAATTTAACACATCTTTTAAGCTTGTCTTCCAGCGTTTGAGTGAGGGCTGATTGGAGCCATTATTCCATGACTTCTAGGATAAGGTCTTGGAGCATTTCATGAGACTAGATCCTTCATATATATATGACACTTAATTTGCATATCCGTAGAAGACAAACACTTAATTACATTTATCCCTAGAAGACAAAACCCTAGATAGACATCAAGAAGAAGTCTATTAACCTATAATAAACTCTTGCTCATGAAACCCATGAAGCAAGTACAAAATACATTTTATTATGTTTGTCTTCTACTTTACATAAATCCATAATTACATAATCAATATGAAGACCGATCCTAGTTACACTTTTCAATACCCACGACAACATATTTTTTAATCTCATGAAGGAGATGGGCTTACTGTCACTTGCTTGAGATGGTGAGATCCATGGGAGATTGAGATGCGATTTAATGGCGCCTCATGATGAGAATAGTTGGAGGAAAGATTGTGTGACATGGAAGAGGTGACAATGGTTGCACATGTTTGGGTACAGGTGTTCTTGTGGAGTTGATGCTACAGTCCGATTAGCTACCTGACTAGTTGATTGCACAAGGGGATCCAACACATGTCATTCTTACAGGTTGCGATATATGCATACACGTGGGATATATGTCAGAGACGAGATTCTTCTGTATTGATGAAGACAGTTGATGCGAAGGTTGTTCATGATGACGACAATCTTCAGAATTTGGTTAAGAAATTTTCCAAGGGGTGTGTTGTCGAGGATGACAACCATTTTGATGTGGGGGAGGATGTCAAGCCCTTTGGCTAGGCATCCGAGCATGCCTGCGTTAGGCCGAGTTGAGCTCGGTGGAATAGCTTGGTTGGCACGTAGGGCGTGCCTGAGACGAGTTCAATGGAAAGACTTTGGTGAGATGAGCACATGAAAAACGCACCTGAGATGAGTTTGGTGGAATGATTGGAACACATTTGAGATTCGACAAGACGAGGGTCTTTAACCGAGGTGAACCCGAGCAAATACAACGCACGCCCAACCAAGATGTGCGCCCGATTGAAGACAAGGTGTGTCGAGCTAAACATTAGTAAACTCATGTTTGTTTCACCATTTAGGAAAAAGCCCGCCAGTGTTGCACACCTAAGGGGAATCAAGAATCTCATATCTCAGAGGTGCACCATGCGGCATAATTTGGGGTTTATGGTCGGCTTGAACGAAGGAAGGTAGGCTCAAACGTCCAACCAACACATCCCTTGGAAGAGACATGACTCTTTATGGAGGGTGACTCATATATATAAGACGATAGGATAGGATTTGGAACATCAATTAATCGAAGATCAAGAACCTCTCATTGCAAGACAAGGAAACAACGAAGGAAGAAGAGAGTTGGGTCTCACAAAGGAGACTACTCTATAAAGGAAGCTATGGAAGGAAGTTGTGTGAGCTTGTGGATTGAAGTATTATTGAGGGTGGTTTCTCATGGGGTATTTCTGTATTAATTTTATGTGTAGGTTGAAGGGTTGTAACCTGGTTATTTTTTGGGGTTGGTTGCGGGTTGCTAGAAGAAAGCTTTGTAACTTGGTTACTGTATATTTGTAGTAGTGAAGGGTTGTGGCACGAAATTGTTTGGAGTTTGGCCCAACTGAACCGAAATCCGTTATAAACCGAAATTTTGTATATTGAATTTTTATAGTGAAAGAGAGATGAAGTTAAGTTAATTCAAGTAAACTATAATTGAAGTTAAGCTTTGAAGTGGCTGTTCTAGTGAGATTTGATTGAACAGTAATTTTGCAAGTATAAGATATCAATCTCGCTACAGGGTACATGGGCTAGTGGCATAGTACGAGCATTAGTAAACTCAAGTTGGTTTTTGCATTGAGGCGAAAGTGCACCGGTGACGCACACATTAGTTGACTTGGGAAGCTCATAGCTCAGAGGTGCGACCTGATGGCTTGACACTCACATTTTGACACTATACATTGGCTTGCCTGAGGGAAGTTATTTTTAGGAGGGAGACCTCAACATGTTTTGACGCTTATAACATGCCTTTAGGAGGGATAATGAGCCTCTTGATCCTAAAATACTTCATTCTCTGGGGAGTACCCTATATCTTAGTCTTGCTTATTGTCTTAGTCTCCTTTACCTCGTGGATGACAAGTGACTTTCTGTAATTTTTGTAGGTTGAGGAGTTGGTGTTGCCCTTGCCTCTACTTGAGCCAGACCAAAAATATTATCAATGGAGGTATATAGCTTGCTTGGACAATTAGATTACCATGTTTGAATTTGTATCATACAATAGTAGTCTACCACTTCTGAATCATTCATGGCAATGGTGGGAATTAGTCTTTTACATTTTTTTCCTTTTGCCTCTCTCTCTATATTTTCTCGTTTTGTCAACTCTATTTTTGGCACGTCACTAGTGATTGATTCCCTCTAAGCCATTGTCATGAGTGGGCCCAACTTGAGATACCTCTTCCAAGATGGTTCTAGTCACCATGCTCCTTCTCCTTGTTACTTCCTTGGAATGTTGGTTTTCGCTGTTGCATTTTGTTGACTGCAACTATGGGATTTCTTAATCATTTATCCAACACATCCTTTAATATTTTGCTCCTTGACTTGGCTAGTACCACCGTAGTGTAATAACCAATTTTCTCTTGTTATATATCTACCTTTTTCTATTGTCATCTTTCTTCTTTTCTTATTCTTTCTTCTACATACTCATGTTAGATATTTTTGTCTTCTTTAGTATGTCACTAGCTCATCACAAATCACACCTTTGCTTGTTTTCTGATGGCATTGTCTCATGTAGCCTTTTCTTTCGCCTCTCTAAAGTCACTTCTTCTCATCCTAGAGGTAACATGGTGATCATATTTCCAAATCTTGCCTTCATTGGTGCTTCACCAATCCTCGTTCTTTTTCACTCTAGGTAGCGACACGTGGGCATAGCTATCTCATAGTTTCGTAGCTATTTCTTGAACTTTGCTACTTTAGATGACCTTTATTTCCATCTATTTTGCAATTGACGAGGTCACTTGGATAATTATGAGGATATATTCTTACCTTGGAAACATCCTTCAATAAGACATTAAGACATCTCTTTTTTTTAGTGAATTATAAGTATTGTAATTCTAACTATTCTTCCTTGGCTTTTTGTATTTGATTTATACTTCTTGCTTAACACTACTGTTATCTAGCCTGTTAAGCATGGACCCCATTTTATGTATTCAACACGTTTTGGCTTAGGACAATGGGAAATGATTCTATGTTTTTTCATGTGGCATGACATTTTATGGACCAATTTCATAGTTGACATGGTAGTACACATATGCCACGGCATTGGTGACTACCTCACTAATCGAATGCACGATGGGATCCAACACATGTCATTCTTATACTTGCATGAAAATGGGGTATGTCAGAGATGAGATTCTTATGTATTGATAAAGACAATTAATGCGAAGGTTGTTCATGACCAGGACAATCTTCAGGATTTGGTTAAGAAGTTTTCCAAGGGCTGTGTTATTGAGGACGATAACCATTTTGACGTGGAGGAGGATATCAAGCCCTTAGGCTAGGTAGTAGAGCATGCTAGAGTTAAGTCGAGTCAATTTTGGTGGAATGACTTGGACAACACAAAGAGTGCGCTTGAGATGAGTTCGGTGGAAACCTAGGAGGGAAACTCACCATGTTTTGAGGCTTATAAAATGCCTTCGAGAGGGATATTGAGCCTCTTGATCCAAAAATATTTCACCCTTTGTAGGACGACCCTCTATCTTCGATGGCTTTGTTTACCTTTGGCATACTTTGGTATTGTCTTAGTCTCCTTTGCCTTTTAGATGACAAGTGAATTTCTTATAAATTTTCTAGGCTAAGGAGTTGGTGTGCCTTTACCAATACTTGAGGAATCTGGAAAATATTACCACTGGAGGTATATAGCTTGTTTGGACAATGAGATTACCATGTTTGAATTTCTAGCATGCAATGTTAGTCTCCCACTTGTGAATCATTCATGCCAATGGCAAGAATTAGTCTTTTCCATTTTTTTCTTTCGCCTCTCTCTATATTTTCTCATTTTTTCAACTATATTTTTGGTCACCTCCCTAGTGATTGATTCCCTCTAATTGATTGTCGTGAGTAAGGCCCAATTGAGATACTTCTTCCTAGATGGTTCTAGTAAACATGCTCCTTCCTCCTTGTTACTTCCTTGGAACGTTGGTTTTGGTTGTTGCATTCTGTAGAATGTAGCTATGGGATTGCTTAATCGTTTATCCAACTCATCCTTCCTCTAATAATTTGCTCCTTGACTTTGTTAGTACCACCCTAGTGTCGATTTGGAGGAAGAAGAAGTTGATAGATGGATTGAGAGTTTGGAGTAGGAATCAGAACGAGAGGAGGATGAAGATGGAGCTATGTCTGTGGACCGGGATGGAAACGTGAAGACACATATACTAGGCCATAATGATCTAGTTTTGATGACGTTGATGGAAGAGAGTATGGGTAGGTGTTACTATCCACCTTTGATAAATTATATTGTAGAGAAGTATGGATGGTTCGTACTAGGTATGGGTGGATTCTTCTCAGAGATGAAGAGAGTTGGCCTTGTGATGTGGAAAGGTAAGTCGTATGACTTACCCACACCACCATATTTTTGAAGGTCATGAAGGAGATGGTTCTAGTAAACATGCTCCTTCCTCCTTGTTACTTCCTTGGAACTTTGGTTTTGGTTGTTGCATCCTGTAGAATGTCGCTATGGGATTGCTTAATCGTTTATCTAACACATCCTTCCTCTAATATTTTTCTCCTTGACTTTGTTAGTACCACACTAGTGTCGATTTGGAGGAAGAAGAAGTTGATAGATGGATTGAGAGTTTGGAGGAGGAATCAAAACGAGAGTAGGATTGGAGCAACAAAACCGTAGGCTTGTTGACTTAATTGTAAAATACACGAGGTATTCGTGATAATAATTTATTATATATAAAATGTTACAATGAGGCCTTGCTTATATACCTAGGCAGGTGGCCTTTCATGATTGGGCATGTCTTTTAGACATGCCCTTTCACTAACTTAATGACTACTTACATAATCCTTATTTTACTACTAATAATTATATTTATTCTATTTATACTATTTGTTATGAATTATATTCATAACAAGGATGAAGATAGAGCTATGTCCGTGCACTGGGATGGAGCCGTGAAGACAGATATACTAGGCCATAATGATTCAGTTTTGATGAAGTTGATGGAAGTGAGTATGGGTATGTGTTACTATCCACCTTTGATAAAGTATATTGTAGAGAATTATGGAGGGTTCATACTAGGTATGGGTGGATTCTTCTCAGAGACGAAGAGAGATGACCTTTTGATGTGAAAGGGAAGTCCTATGACTTCCCCACACCACCATATTTTTGAAGGTCATGAAGGAGATAGGATCATTGTAACATTCTTCAGATGGTGAGACCCTGGGACCCTGAGATGCCATTGAATGGAACCTCATGATGAGTAGAACCAGAGGAAATATTATATGACAAGGAAGAGGTGACAATGGTTGCACATGTTTGGGTGCATGTGTTCTTGTGGAGTTGATGCTACAGTCAGATCAGCTATCTGACTAGTCAATTGCATGAGGGGATCCAACACATGTCATTCTTATAGGTTGCAATACATGAATAGACATGTTATACATGTTGGAGATTGTAGAGACCCACCCGATATTTTACTAGATGAGAGCTAGGCTTAATTTTTTTTTTTTTTAAAACACAGTAACTAGGAATTTAAACCATAATCATACAAGTTTGAAACTCAGTAAAAATTAATTCAATTATATCAAAGTCCATACAATTAACTTCATAACACATACATCTATTTAACTTGTTGATTATAGGCACAATGAAATCATCATAAATAAAAACAATCTAACTAACACATGTATCGTTCACCCTTAGACGAGAGCCAAACTTGACTTGCCGCTACTTGAGTTCTTTTGTTGTCGTCTACCTCCAAACCTGAATGTTGTTGTGCTAAATCCGAATGTAATGACTCATCGGTTGACCTCCCAGCCTACTCCTTGGGTACTCTTCTTCCCCGCGGACCCCCGAGTTGCAATGGGGTTGTACAACGACAGAATGTGCTAGCTGATAGAGGTGAGCTTCTCTTGGCTCAAGAGTCCCCTCTCTATAGTACTCTATCACACCAAACTCAACTACAGCTCGTAACCACTCAAAATGACATAATCTCCTCTATCCAACAATAGGGTAAACCAAAAAGTCCATTTTCCTTCCATTTCCCTTTCTTTTATAGAATGCTTCATAGGTGACACTTGGAATTTCATGCATAAATAATTATTTTTTATTAATCCAAAATTTGATTATTCACCCACCCATGTGTCACCCTCTCATCAAGAGACTCCAAAAATAATTTAATTAATTATTTAGTGAAAATAGTATTTTACTCAACCCAACAAGACTTCCTATTTATTCTCCTAGTTGTCTCTTGATTCTCTCTTTTCTACTTCTTAATTTGTGTTTATTATTGAAGTTAATTGATAAGTCTCAGATTTGGTCCCCTAAACTACCTCAGTTTGCCTTTATGATGAATATTCTTATGTTGGCTCTTGCCACATGGAAGTTCTCTAAATTTCTCAAATTTTAATTTATTAATCTTATTTTAATTCACCACCCTCTTCTCTTAATGAAGTTTTTAATAAATCTTTATACTTAGCTCTATGTCCCTCTTTCCCCTTTTGCCTAATTTACTTATGTACATTATCCATTTAATATTTTATTTTAACATGGAAAGGGTAGAGTTATCATGGTAAAATATTTTATCTCTTCCTATTCCTCTCTTACCCTAAGTTTTATTCTTGATTTAATTCCCTTGGTTCTAACCTCATATATCACTTGATATGAATTAGTTGGATTTTCATATATTGATTATATATATTAGTTTCTTTAATGATGTCGAGGTGTCAAGTTTGGTCATGCCCTTCAAGAACTTCTATTCGAAGTTCCAAGGGTGCCATGCCTAAGAATTTATTGTGGATGCCAAGGGTGCCAAGTTGGTCATGCCCTTCAAGAATTTCTTCTTGAAAATTCCAAGGGTGCCACACCACTTGCCCATCAAGTATCTAGTGGTTACGAGGGGAAATTATATGTGCAACGACAGAGACCTTTATCATCTCATATGTTGCCTGCTATAGTGAGACTAATGGTGCTGGGGATCAATGAATCCGCCTTGATGCGCCCCCCCCAGAAAATCCTCGTGAGCTAACCAAATTTGGGACCTGCCCTCACGACGTCGTGATCTTCAAGGCGAAGGCATTTCGACCTTTCCAGCCTAAGTCACGGCGGGAGTGCTAGTGGGTGAGATCAGGAACACTGTCTCACCCCTCCCATGTTGTTCCATCCAATTGTACAACTCCATCACCCATATGTGAGTCATTCGGCCAAGCCACTAACATGTTCCTGCAACCAATGACATATCATCAGAGTATATCTATATATATATATATATATAACAAGTTTCAAACTGAACTTAGAAGTTCAAGTACAAAAATATTAATTTCTATCAAACCAGATGTCAACTCATCATATGTGAGTGCCTCTGGTGGGTTCCTATCATACTCAATAATCATCAGTAACAAAGTTTCTCAGTGTTAGTCATTATCATAATAGAAACATCAACATGACCTAGTCGTTCACATCATTGTTTATTTTGAATCAGAATTAATGTAAATAGCTAACATATGGGACACATCCATCATGTTTATCATAATTATAATATCAATGGTAATTTAACATATTCATCAAAGACATCATCATCGTAACATCAATAGAAAACACATCTATCCATAAAATCTATCATCATCATGATATCAATAGAGAACATGCATATTCATTAATGCTACAATCATCATAGTATCAATAAAGACATACATAACCATCAAATCCACTATTAATAGAGTCATGTGTCTGGATCCTCAACCCGAGGTCCTCAAAGAATAAAGTATGAAGGGTCAATGTCCATCAACCAAAGCAGGGCACTACAGAGATCATATGATTTTTTATTGATGAAGACAGTTGACACAGAGGTTGTTCATGATGAGGACAATCTTTAGGCTTTGGTTAAGGCTTGGGTGTGTATTCGAGGATGACAACCATTTTGCGGGGGGGGGGGGGGCGTGTCAAGGCCTTAGGATAGAGTCACCCGAGCTGTAATGGACTCAATCCATCAATTGATACATGAACTTATCTCATTGTCAAATGTAAACGTAAATTCAAACTACATGAGGCCAGCAGTAAAATTTATTTTACATAAGTAACTGTCTTACAAAATAGAAGTACCTGAACCCTGAAACATAATTTAAGCTTGCATAAGTAACTATCTTACGTAGAGGAATACTTCAAAACTTGAAACAAAATCTGAAACGAACTGATGATTGCTTGAGCTGTGGATCTCCTGTGAACGCAGCAGACAGATTACAAAAATAGTCGGTTCCTCCCAGCCAATGTAGGAAACAATCTTAAACTCAGAGGATGCCTCCTCTGCCCCTGTGCCCAGAATTCCAAGAACGCCGAGTCTCCCTTCCAGGACAATTTATCTCTTTCAATATTTCCCTTCGATAATAATGCAGAATTTTGCCAAAAAACCCGCCCCTTTCTCCTCCATATTCCCCTGCTTATATAACCTTCTCCATCATCATAGCATTCCTCCACTGCCTCTTCACCATCGAGATCTTTATTTGAATTAATGTAGATATGAATGTATTTATGGAGATATGATTCACATTAATGTAGATGTGAATGTATTTATGGAGATGTGATTTACGGTTGTCTTATTTATGGAGCATTTGACTTTAATTTAAGTACTCTTTAGATTAATTTTTATATTTTTATATTTATTCTTAATTTAATTAATTAGCTTTATATATTTTTAATTAAATTAAATTATTTTCTTTTATTAGTCCACTTACATATATATATATATTTTGAATGACATTTTATCATATCTCGGCGAGATAAAATGTAAGGTGGTTTTCAATTTGTTTTCAAACTTAGGTAATCATAAATATTAGCAGGTATGTATACTAATGTGATGTGCGCGATATATGTATGTGTAGCTATCAAATGCGTATATTGTATACACGCTAATATTATTTTGCTTATAACTTGGGAATGGTTCGTTACATACTTCCTCCCTTCGGAAAACTTCATCCCGAAGTTGGGGTTTCATATACTCATATCAATAATTGTGTTTTTAGAGATTAGGGTGATTGTAGAAGGCTTGTATTTTAAGATTGCATTTTCATTTGAATATTTATGTATCAGTAATTTAATTGTTACTTCCCATCTCAATTGAATCTCCAAACTATTCTAAAATCATCTTATCCGTCCTCTATAGGAATATGCCATGGCATCAGTTTTACTGATCCATTCATAGACTTTAAGGATATCAGCGTCTATTACGTCGATCGAATATGCTTGTAGGCATCCGACAGTCATCATCACACGTCTAGGGGAGCGTGACTCGCACAGTCCTCCCATGATTCCAGGTATTGGAGGATAAACGGTGGACAAACACCTCCACCCCTCCCAGTAGGATCAGGGTCAACACTCTTTTGTGGAATCTCAGGGAGTCTCAACTATTTTTGGAATTCTGTCATTACGTCGATTGTTTATGTAATCTTTGTTCTGTAAGGTAATCACTTGTACACAATCTGCAATGTAAACACTCGTACACACATTACAACATATGCATTTATATTGTTCATAACAAATTGTTACCCATATAACAATCTCTACACATTCCAAATATATTGCTATCTATGATATTGATCCTAGAACTTATATAACATACTTGGTTAAAACACTTGTCACATATGTATCAATATGTCTAATACTTTTCTCGTTTAGATACTGCATCTGTTTAGTTCATACATGTTTCATCTATGATGCATTGTTTTAACTATGTTCAACCTATATAGCAATATGTTTCACTTTGATATTTAAAATGTAGTTACTCTTCTATTTCCTTTCCTTTAATCGTACGGAGATGCAAATAAAATAAAATGAATTGATAGATAATGTCATTTATAATGTGATTTATGATCTAGATTTCATATTCCTGCAATAATAATTTAAATGACATATTGCATATTGGTATCCATGCATTTGTAAAGTGAAACAATAACATATATTATGTATTACTAGAGTTAAGTAATATTCGTTCTTTACGACTATCCATGTAACAACAAGTAAAATTCATTCTTACATGATAATTCAAAATAAAGTTTCAAGTATCAAAATAGAGTAGTCATATACATAAAAAGTTTTCAGTGTCTCAAAATTAGCATAAGTTCGGGTAATTCTGGCATAAGGTCTCAGCATCCTCCCAAGTCGCTGATCCAGGACTATATTTGTCCCACTGGACTTTAACTTGGTCTATCCGTCGGTTCTGGAACTGTCGAACCCTACGTTCCAGAATACGTAATGGTTCGACCGTAAGGGTTCTCTCGTCCGATACCTGCAGTGCCTTCCATTGAATATTATGAGATTTGTCAGTAATGTAGTGTCGTAAAGTAGATGCATGAAATACATTATGAATTTTGTGCAGATGGGGTGGCAGTGCAAGATGATAAGCGACGGGTCCAACTTTTTCCAGGACTTCAAACGGTCCTATAAATCGGGGGGATAATTTTGTCCCATTCTCAAACTGAATGGTGTTCTTATTTGGTTTGATGCGGAAGAAAACCTGATCTCTCACTACATAGTTTCTATCTGTCCTGCGAGCGTCAGCATAATTTTTTTGTCTATCCTGTGCCTCTTTCAATCGTTGCCTAATCAGTTTTACCTGATCTTCCATCTCTTGAATCAATTCTGGTCCGACTATTACTCTATCTTTTAACTTATCCCAATTCAACGACGTTTTGCAGGGTCTTCCATATAATGCTTCAAATGGTGGCATCCCGATTGAACTGTGTTAACTGTTGTTGTAAGCAAATTCCACTAAGGGCAAGTACTTTTCCCAGCACGATTGTTGGTTCATAACATACATTCTTAGCATATCTTCAAGTACCTGATTTACCCTCTCTGTTTGCCCATCGGTCTCAGGATGATACGCTGTACTCAAATTTAACTGAGTCCTTAACGCTGATTGCATACAAGTCCAAAATCTCGATGTGAACCGAGGATCTCTATCTGATATGATTTTCTTAGGTATTCCATGAAATCTGATAATTTCATTTATGAATACCCGAGCTACATCAGTTACTTCATAAGTATCTCTTACCGGGATGAAATGGACGTTTTTTGTTAATTTATCAACCACAACCAAAATGGCATTATGCTTTTGTTGTGTAAGCGGCAGCCCAACGATAAAATCCATAGAAATTATTTCCCACTTGGTCATAGGGATGTCATGAGGTTGTAAGAGACTTGCTGGGGGACAATGATCAACTTTTACCTGCTAACATTCAAGACACTTAGCGACAAATTGGACAATGTCGTTTTTCATGCCTAACCAGAAGAAGAGTCTCTTCGTGTCAGCATACATCTTCTTTACACCAGAATGTGCACAATATACTGCTCTGTGTGCTTCCCTCAAGATGGTGTTTCGAAGATCTCCACTATTTGGTATATACATCCTTACTTGAAATCGTAGAATTCCATCTTCTTTCAACTCGTATCCTTCGAACTTAGGTTCCTTTGAATGGTTGCTCTCAAGCCTTGACCTTATTTTTAAGTACCAACAATCTTTTACAAGATGTTCGATTACTTGATCTCTTAAGTTCACCCTGATAGGTACGAGGGAGAATATTCGAGGTCTTCTACTTAAAGCATCTACTACTACATTTTCCTTCTTTTTTATATATGCGATTATAAAATCATATTCGCTTAAGAGTTCACTCCATCGTCTTTGTCTTGCATTCAAGTCTCTCTAGCTGAACAAGTACTGTAAACTTTGGTGGTCATTTTCAAGCACAAAGTTTCTCCCCACTAAGTAGTGTCTCCATATCTTTAAAGCTAAAACCACCGCGGCTAACTTAAATCATGCGTAGCATAAAGTTCTTCATGAGGTTTTAATTTTCTTGAAGTGTATGTTATTACGCCTCCTTCCTGCATTAATACTACACCTAACCCTTGTTTAGATGCGTCGATACATAGTATAATCTTTATCCATATCAGGGACTCGCAAAATTGGCGCACTAGTCAATAATTTTTTAAGTTCAGAAAAAGCCTTATCCTATTCCTCAGTCCATTCATACTTAACGCCTTTGCGC
The DNA here is from genome assembly GCA_034641835.2 of Pinus albicaulis. Classification (NCBI taxonomy): domain Eukaryota; kingdom Viridiplantae; phylum Streptophyta; class Pinopsida; order Pinales; family Pinaceae; genus Pinus; species Pinus albicaulis. The sequence continues at coordinate 1,588,489,146 of CM076584.1, read as the reverse complement.
TGGAGGTTTGTGATCGGCTTTGCAATTTTGGAGAATCCCTCCACAAACCTTCGGTAGTAACCTGCTAAACCCATAAAACTATGCACTTCATGTGCATTTTTAGGTATTGGCCACTCCCTGATTGTGTTTACCTTCTCAGGATTTATAGAGATTCCTTCGCCAGATATGATATGACCTAAGTAACAAATTTACTTTTGAAAGAAAACGCATTTGGATAATTTTCCATATAACTTGTGTTCTCTGAGATAGGATAATACTATCCGAAAATGTTCTTCATGCTCCTCTTCATTTTTAGAGTAAATAAGAATATCGTCCAGGAAAACTTGTACAAATTGGTTGAGATATTTGCAGAGAACTCTATTTATAAGGTTCATGAAGACCGCAGGTGCATTGGTCAACCCAAATGGTACCACAATGAATTCATAATGCCCGAAACGAGTTCGGAATGCAGTCTTAGAAACATCGCTCTCGCTAATCTTTAACTGATGATAACCTGATCGCAGATCGATCCTTGAAAACTCTGTAGCTCCTTTCATTTGATCGAAAAGGTCGTCAATGCGAGGCATTGGATACCTATTTTTTACTGTGGCTCGGTTTAAATCTCGATAGTTCACACACAGTCGTAATGAACCATCATTCTTCTTGACAAAGATTACAGGAGCGCCCCAAGGTGAAACACTGGGTCTAATGTGTCCTACATCTAATAGTTCTTTCAGCTGCAATTGTAATTCTTGAAGTTCTGGAGTGGTCATTTTGTAAGGTGTTTTAGATATAGGTTCCGTATCAGGTTTCAATTCTATAGTGAGGTCTAGCTCTCTCTTAGGAGGCAGTCCTGGTAATTCCTTTGGAAAAAAATCCGGAAAGTCTGACAGAATTGGATACTGTTTTAAAGAAGGCCCTTTCTCTTTGCATACTTCTTGAACTGCATACACTTGGCAACCTTTCCTTAAGCATCGCTTCATTTGCATAGTTGAGATAAAACGCAAACATACTTTTATCTTAATACCTTGAATTTGGATTGTCTCTCCCTTATCATTCATGCAAAGTATTGTTTCCCGGAACAATTTACCCATGCTCGATGAGACTCTAACCAATCCATTTCTATCACCAAGTCGTAAGTTTCTAGGGCCGTGACATATACTTTTAGTTTGGTTGAACAGACTCCTAGATCAACTTTGCAATCCTCAACACTTAATTCTACCGATTGAAGTTCTCTCGAGGCCATTTCTACCTGTCTGAAATTGTTTTGCTTGTAGGCTGCCAACTCAACCAACATTTATTTAATGTATAAGATGAAATAAAACTATCAGTAGCATTAGTGTCAAATAAGATTTTGAATTTTATTCCGTTGATTGTACCGGAAGATTCCACTACAGTGGACTGATGTGCTGCTTGGTTGTTGTTGACGACGGCATGGATTCAATGATTGCCTTGGGTATCTGATAATGGTCCTTTTCCTGCTCTCCGAGAGTTCTCTGGATAATCACGCCGAAGATGAGGTCCTCCACACCCCCAACAGTTCACCTGGGCTGGCCCCCGCGAGTTTGACTGCGAATTTCCAGGCCCAGAGCTCTGTCCCCTGATGCCACTTCCTCTCCCATTCCCTCCTCAATTACCAGCTGCCTGAGATTTCCAAGCACTGATGTTTGAGGATTCAGAAGCTATAGCATTTATTGTCATGAGAGCTCCTGCTGCCGCTCCTCTTGGGGTAAACCTGTTACCATAAGGAAGTGGTCTCGAGCGATTTCTTCGAAAGAAGTTTCGGGGAGTCTTTCCTATAAATGCCTGCGGTATTGGTTCAGCTGGCCTGAAATCTCTTTTAATCCCCATATGTTCTTCTGCATAACGAGCACATTCAACTGCCTCTGCTACCGTCGATGGCTTTCACATTCTTACCATGGCCCTGATTCGAGGATTTAATCCGTATACGAAACGCTCGGCTTGGCGTTCATCTGTGTCTAGATAAGGAACATATTTTACAAGTTCCATAAACTTTATCTCGTATTCTTCCACGGTCTTACTACCTTGGATTAGAGTATGGAGGGCTCCGGTTTGCTGCTCTTGAAAGAAAGGTGGTAAATATTTCGCTCGGAATCAGTCCACAAACAACTGCTAAGGAACGGTATCTGAAGTGAGATGCAGCTGTTTTTCCAGATTTCCCCACCAAATCAGAGCATTCCCCTCGAGTTGGAATACAACGATCTTTGTTTTAGAAGTGGAAGAATATTCTTTTAATGCGAAGCATCTTATCATCCCTTCCAACCATGCTTTGGCATGTTCTCCAGCTCGACCTCCAGAGAATTCTGGGAGTTTAATTTTTTGCAGTTTTCTCGAAATATCTTCTCTATGAGGCTTATAATCATAATCCTTAGGCTTTTTTGAATGTCTTTCCTCTAGATGACGTCGTTCCTCCTTGCTATTGGTCGGCTGCGACCCTTTTAATGTTTCCAAAATGGCTTCTAATGAGCTCATCACCGTAGTTAGATCGGGCATTGGAGCAACAGGTGCTGACGGTGATCTACGAGGTGGCGATGGTGATGGCGAGGGTGGAGGTGATGGCACTGCATTTCGCTGGCGTTGCCGCCTTTGGTACGTTCTTAACATTGTAACTTTTTCTGAAATATATAATAAATTTATGAGAAATGGGTAAATTTTAGAGTGACAAACTAATTTTCGTAAAATTTGAGCTTGCATACAGGTACAGTTCTTTTGCTATTTTACCTGCAGTTAGGTTTTATTGGTACCGAGGCCAAGGAGGGTGGCAGCACGACCTCCTTGTCCTATGCAGGGTATTTTATGCATACTAATCTCTAAAGTGAAATGTAGGGGTTCTTGTAGATCAAAGGGTTGTTAAAAAAATAAAAAAAATGAGAGCCAAAATAAAATCTTAAGTTTATTTTGTATAGAACAAAATATTGGCAATTTACTTTATACATCACCCAATTTATAAATAACCTGATATATGTATATAATATTATAATTAAATATATCATATATGGTTCAATAATCATGTATTATATTATATATATATATTAATATTTTATTAAATCCAGACTTATTATAATTTCCAAAGTCATTAAATCTGCATTTATATTTTAACATATGGTGGAGGTTTTAACATATAATACGTATGGCATTAAACCTATTATCGTGGAGCATTAACGTATTAACGTTTGGTGTTTTATTCATTTAAACATTATGGGGCATATTTTATACCATACGATATATATTTTTAAACCAAATGATTTTATTTAAACCATACGATATATTATTTGCTATCCATATGCTACAATCTAATCTCAATAACATAGAAAGATGAGACCTCTAGTTTTAAACTGGCCGCAATGCTCCGATTCCTATTTATCTTGATTTTCCACTTGTTACAACCAGTAAATTGAAGAGATTTTGCACATAGGGAGGAAATACTCAACACATGTTTTTGATATAGTTTCTTTATTCTCTGCGTGAAAAGCGTAAGCTTTATACTTCTTTTAAAATTTGAAACACAAGGTTCAAAATGACCGAAATCATTTTAATTTGATTAACTTACCATTTTACTTGGGCTGACTCCGTAGTTTACCCTTGGGCTCTTGCGGATGTCACTGTATTCTAATCGAACAAGCGGTAGCATCGGGTTTCAACAGTCGTGTGAAACCATAAACATCATACAATATTTGAGGGCGAAGCATCATTATCGTTTATATATATATATATATATATATGTATATGTATATGTATATATATATATATTTTTTTGTCTCTCGACTCTGGCAAAGTTTGGAAAAATATAACCCTTGTCTGTGGTCACAATACATTTAGAAGGATTTTTGAACATATTTGTCCTCGTTGAATGTTTAATGTTAACGTTATCACATTCTATACGCGTCAATTGATCTCTACGATAACGAGCTGCAACAGAGAGATTGGAATACTAACAATAGGGACAAATTTTAAATTTATAATATCGCATTTGCAGTGTGACACCCTTACACGGGTATACGTCCAGTTCTTCTCATATTAGAATCGTGAAATATACTTTAAAAGGGTATCGACTCCGGAAAAAAACATAACATCACAGCAACACCAGTTCAAAAGTAAACAGAGCATACCTTAAAATTAGTCAGAACAATGAATTTCACCTTGCTCGAAATTTGGAATTTTTCAAAACTCGTAAATCGAAAACTTATTTTTTCAAACCGTCGTAAATCGTAATTAAAAGGTCGGCCTGGTTCACCTAAAGGAAAGGCCCTCTGTCTTATAGATCCCTCCAATTAGTCTCCAAAGATTTGAGGAAAGACGTTTTCCTTAAACGTCTCTAACCAAAGTTTAAAGATTTCCCAGACGTAATTTTACTACAGCAAAACCCTGCTCAATTTGGAAGATCTTTTACTAAATTTCACTAGTGACTTCTAACTAAAAATATTATACAATGATGTACTGTTAAATTTACCAGCGTCTCGAAGGGCATATTGTTAAAATTACACAGGCATGTGCACCATGCAACTACCGGTTAGATAAAAATTTCTGTAAAGAAAATAAATATTTTCGTAGAATTTTCAATCACAACACATTTCGCTAATCTGACAATTCCGTATCGGCTTTAAACAACAGATATGGCGGTGAACATGACAAATGACACCATTTTTTTTTAATAAACAAACAGATCACGAAAATCTTATATTTTCATGAAGGTTTTCAAAGGCATTCATTAAAGCTGAAAACCCCTATCTGGCGTAGGGCCTGTAAAGCCCCAAAGTGTTTAACCTTGCTTTGATACCATGTGTAATCGACTCAATCCATCAATTGATACATGAACTTATCTCATTGTTAGATGTAAACGTAAATTCAAACTACATGAGGCCAGCAGTAAAATTTATTTTACGTAAGTAACTGTCTTACAAAATAGAAGTACCTGAAACCTGAAACATAATTTAAGCTTGCTTAAGTAACTATCTTACATAGAGGAATACCTGAAAACTTGAAACAAAATCTGAAACGAACTGATGATTGCTTAGCTGTGGATCTCTCGTGAATGCAACAGACAGATTACAGAAATAATCGGTTCCTCCCAGCCAATTTAGGAAACAATCCTAAACCCAGAGGATGCCTCCTTTGCCCTCGTGCCTTGAATTCCAAGAACACCGAGTCTCCCTGCCAGGACAATTTATCTCTTTCAATATTTCCCTTAGATAATAATGCAAAATTTTACCAAAAAACCCGCCCCTTTCTCCTCCATATTCCCCTGCTTATATAACTTTCTCCACCGTCATAGCATTCCTCCACCGCCTCTTCACCCTCTAGATGTTTATCTGAATTAATGTAGATATGAATGTATTTATGGAGATATGATTCGCATTAATGTAGATGTGAATGTATTTATGGAGATGTGATTTACGGTTGTCTTATTTATGGAGCATTTGAATTTTATTTAAGTACTCTTTAGATTAATTTTTATATTTTTATATTTATTCTTAATTTAATTAATTACCTTTATATATTTTTAATTAAATTAAATTATTTTCTTTTATTAGTCCACTTACATATATATATATATATATATATATATATATATTTTGAATGACGTTTTATCATATCTCGGCGAGGTAAAATGTAAGGTGGTTTTCAATTTGTTTTCGAACTTAGGTAATCATAAATATTAGCAGGGATGTATACTAGTGTGATGTGCGCGATATATGCATGTGTAGCTATCAAATGCGTATATCGTATACACGCTAATATTGTTTTGCTTATAATTTGGGAATGGGTTGTTACACGAGCACGCCTGAGTTATGGCGAGTGGAGTTTAGTGGAACATCTTGGTCGTAACGAATACCGTGCTCGAGACAAGTTCGATGGAAAGAATTTGGTTAGACAAGCGCATGAAGAATGCAACCGAGATGAGTTCGGTGGAATGCTTCGGACAAATTGGAGAGTCAACACGACGAGGGTGCATAGCTAAGGCACACCTGAATGAAGATGAGGCACGCCTAGCCGAGATGCACTCGACCAACGAAGAGGTGTGCCCCACTGAGACGCGGAAACCTGAGCTACGAAGGTACGTGATTGAGGATGAGACGCAAAGGCACGTGATCGAAGGTGAACCAAATGAAAGTTTGTATGTGACAAATGACGTGACATAATTTGGGGTTTATGGTCGGCTTGAACAAAGCAAGGTTGGCTCGAACTCCCAACTGACACAGTCCTTGGAAGGGACACAATTATTCATTGAGGGTGACTCGTATATATAAGATGAGAGGGGAGTACTTAGAACATTAATCAAACAAAGATCAACAACCTCTCATTGCAAGACAAGGAGGCAATGAAGTGTGAAAATTCCACTATTCGGAATCCTACTGCAGCAGCTAATTAAATTTCTTCTATTTCTGTAACTAAACAAATTATTTAAGTTATGCTACGGTAAATATCGAAATAAAATACACTGCAATATTCACAATAGAAATGCAAGGAAAAATACTAGCAAAGTATACACGCATTAACACTTATTTTTTGACAATTATCCCCGAAAAAATGCAATGTGGGGAAAACCGGTGCAATCGCTGAAGATTTGTATATTATGCAATAATTTTCTGAGTAGAAATCTATGATTGTTGAATCTGACAAGTCATATAAATAAATATGACAAGTAAAATCGCGTGAGACAAATCTCACTCTGCCAAGGGAATCCAACACTGACTTGCACCCAAAACAAGCTGCTCTGTGCAATGACTGCGTCACCCACGTAGTCTTTGCGTCACAACTGTCGCTGCCATTCGTCTCTGCGCTGGATCTATTTGTTGGCTGAAAACTGGGATATTCTGGCCTCCGGGAATTGGCACTGACACTCTGTTGTCTCAACGGAAAAAAAACGAATTCCCTCTGCAGCTCTGCGCAGTCCCAGCATAGCCTCTGCGTCACTGGCTCTGCGTCGCTGTTTGTGGCTTCTACTACCTTCTCTGCTATGCACTCCAGATCAGAAATTCTTCCACCTAGAAATTATCTTTGCCCCTATCTGTGAGAATCCTCTCAATCGATCTTCTCCCTGAGCACTGCTCACTAAAGAATTTCAATTTCTGGATTCTTTCTTCGTCTCGATGTGTTTTCCAAATGCCCCATCAAGTCCTTATACTCTTCTCATTGGGACTTCAACGACTGAGATTAAATCGTTAATCAACAACTAAGATTAAATTGACTTGATCTTCGTCTTCTCTAGATGATTCACACTCTGTTTAATTAATACCCATTATTTTTTTTAATCCATTAAAAATAATTAATTATTTTCATAAAACATGATCTGAGTGGAATTTCCAAAAACGCTTTCTGGGTTCTTTGGAATACATGTGCGTAAGCCTCCCTGCAAATTTTGAGACTTAGAGCACTTCTGATGCTATCTCAAATCAACATGAAGGAAAAAGAGAGTTGGGTCTAATGAAGGAGCTTGCTCTCTAAAGCAAGCTGCGAAAGGAAGTTGTGTGACCTTGTGAAATGGAGTGTTATTGAGGGTGGTACGCCACAAGGTATTTCTGTATTAAGTTTGTGTGTAGGTCGAAGGGTTGCAACTTGGTTATTTTCTGGGATTAGTTGTGGGTTGATAGATGAAGGGTTTGTGACTCGGTTACTGTATATTTGTATTAGTGAAGGATTGTGGCAGGGAACTGTTTGGATTTTGGTCCAAGTGAACTGAAGTCCATTATAAACCGAAGTTTTTTATATTGAAGTTTTATAGTCAGAGAGTAGTTGGAAAATTGTTTTGAGAGTTCTCCTTCTCGTTTATGGAAGTGTTATTTATGTACATGATTTGTGATATTTGTGAATGAATGCGATTATTGCTGAAATTAAGTTAATTCAAGTAAACTGTAATTGAAGTTAAGCTTTGAAGTGGCTATTCTTGTGAGATTTGATTGAACAATAGTTTCGCAAGTATAAGATATCGGTCTTGCTTTAGAGTACATGGGCTAGAGGCGTAATACGAGCATTAATACACTAAATTTGGTTTCGCCATTGAGGAGTAAGCGCATCAGTGCTGCACACCTCAAAGGACTCGGGAAGCTCATATCTCAGAGGTGCGGCTTGGTGGATTGACACTCGTATTTTGATGTTATACATTGGCTTGCCCGAGGAAAGTTATTTCTAGGAGGGAAGCCTCACCATATTTTGAGGCTTATAACATTTCTTCAGGAGGGATATTGAGGCTCTTGATCCCAAAAGACTTTATTCTTTTGGGGGACGACCCTCTATCTTTGATGGTTTTGTTTACATTTGGCTACCTTGCTTAATGTCTTAATCTCCTCTACCTCATGGATGACAAGTGACTTTCTTGTAATTTTTCTAGGTTGAGGAGTTGGTGTTGACTTTCCTTCTACTTGAGCTAGACCAAAAATATTATTAGTGGAGGTATATAGCTTGCTTGGACAATTAGATTACCATGTTTGAATTTTTATCATACAATAGTAGTCTCACATTTCTATATCATTCATGTCAATGGTGGGAATTAGTTTTTTCAATTTTTTTCTTTTTGCCTTGCTCTCTATATTTTCTAGTTTTGTCAACTTTATTTTTGGTCACCTCACTAGTGATTGATTCCCTCTAAGTCATTGTCATGAGTGGGCCCAACTTGAGATACTTATTCCTAGATGTTTCTAGGCACCATGCTCCTTCCTCCTTGTTACTTCCCTTGAACGTTGGTTTTGGTTGTTGAATTTGTAGATTGCAACTATGGGATTGCTTAATCATTTATCCAACACATTCTGTAATCTTTTGCTCCTTGAATTAGCTAGTACCACACTAGTGTCGTAACCAATTTTATCTAACTCTATATCTACCTTTTTCTATTTTCTTCTTTCTTCTTTTCTTATTCTCTCATCATCTACATACTCATGATAGATATTTTTGTCTTCAGTGGTATGTCATTATCTCATCATAACTCACAACTTTGCTTGTTTTGTAATAGCATTGTCTCATGTAGCCTTTGCTTTTGCCTCTCGAAAGTCAATTCTTCTCATCCTAGAGCTACCATGGTGATTGTATTTCCAAATCTTGCTTTCATTGGTGCTTCACTGTTGGAACACCTAATCCTCCATGGGTAAGTGTGGAATGCGAAAAGTCACAATGGAGTCTAAGTGACCTTGGAATGTGAAACCACGAGTCACACCATTGTACTATAAATGTACATCATGTATAATGGAAAAATATAGAGCTACACGCTTATCCTTCTATTGTGTGTTGAGTCTCTTGTTGTGTGTGTTTATCTTTCTCATACACCATGTATGTGTTTAACATGGTATTAGAGCTGATACGTTCATAACCAACTCAACATTGAGTGAGCCATTTATGTTTATGGCCTGTGCATATGCACTCAGAGATTGTTGCAGCAGTGATTTTGCCGCATTCAGAAATCGGCAGCATTCAGAAATCGGTTTTGAAGAAGAGCAGCACTGTGCATTCTGCAGGTTTTCTCACTACACATTATTTTGCAATTTCTGCATTTTAATTTCTGCACCATTTTGGAGAGCTGCTGAAAAATTGTTTAAAATGGGTTTCTGAAGAAGTTTCTGGGTTTTTACTGCTAAAATTTTCTGGAAAATTCTGCATTTTTAAAGTCCAATTCTCTGCTGCGGGGCTACTGGAAAAATTTCTGGGTTTTATTGGCAATTTCTGCAATCTACTGTTGTTGCCCTGTTGCCCTATTCTACTCTGCTGTATTTTTATTAAAAAAATAAAAATAAAAAAAATAAAATAAAAAAATTTACTGTTCCCTCGGGCTTTCGGCCGCACCTCAAAACCTGTGCCTACCCCTATCCCTCGGCCCCCTACGCCTACACTGACTTTCTCTGCAAACTACGCTGCACTCCCCAACTCTGTGAGCTGCACCAACCCTCGCATACACACTCCCCTTACCTCGCCTACGCACACCCGCTTGCCCCATCGCATACTCCCTATCCCTCTACGCTTCTCACTAACACTCAACCCTGCCACTGCCCACGCTCGGCCCTACCGCCCTTGCCTCCCTCTCTGCGCATACACCTCACTCCCGAACCCTGCAACGCTCCCTCCCTACCCGCTATCTGCCCTCCACATAGCGGTTCACCCTCAACACTCAACCCACCCCCTCACCAGTGCTCTCCCCTTCCTCACTCTGCAACACGTAGCCATCCCCCTTAAGCCTTACGGCCACCCCCCCATTACCCCCTCGCCTCTTCCCTTACGCTCACCCGACATCACTCCCCTCCCTAAGCTACGCTACCCTCGCCCCTATCTACCCTGGCCCCCTCTCAACCCTTCCTTCCCCTCTCGACCCTCAAGGTCGTGCCCTCCCCGCTCGCACATCACACTCACTCAACCCAACCCCCTCTCCATCTCAAATGCACACACTCCCCCATCCCATTCGCCCTTCCCCTCACGTACAGAAAACTCCCCCTCCCCCTCTCTTGGCCATTCGGAAAATATTTTTCTCAAAAATTTCGATTTTATTTTTATTTTTTAAAAATCTCCCCCTCTCCTTTTTTAAATCTGCAAATAATTTATTTTTAAAATTTTTTACAGATAAAATCTTACCCAGATTTCACCTCCCTTAGTTAAAACCTCCCCCAAGTAAAACTTTCCCCAGATTTCACCTCCCCTAGTAAATACTTTCCCTAGTTTCACCCTCCCCCAGTTTTACCTAATTTTTTTTTTCCCCAAAAAAAAAAAAAAAAATACAGCGGAGAGAGAGGAAGAAAGGAAGTAAACAACAGAAATGGCATGTGAGAAAATGGACTGAATACATAGAGAAAAGTGTTGTTTACATTATATGATTTGTGGCATTGATATAAGGGTGATTTTCTGCAAGAGATTTACATGTGAAGACATTGAAAATTGATCATCATTTTCAAAACAGCAGCGGCATTAGTTTGGCACACAAAATTTCTGATTTGTGGAGTTTCTCTTAATCTCTATTACATTCTGCAGCAGTACAGCAAGGTCAAGCATCCAAGCTTTTGAATATCTCCTCCTTTTGTTGAGTGGAGTTGAGTTGTTATTGCTGCAAAACAACTCTTTGAAAAGAAAAAAAATCAGCTGCCTTAAAGGCTTCTTGCACAGTGTTTTTGCTGCATATTTTGCAGAAATATTGTATTGTACTGACATTGTATTGTGAGTGGATATTGCTTCTTCATAGTTGCAATCAGTAAATTTGAGTTGTTGGAAATTGTTGATGTAAGTCATTGTTGCTTGCCGGTTAGACAGTCAAGTCTATACCTTGAGGTTCTCCATAATTTCAGGAGCAGATTTTGTACTTTGAGATTTCCATAGTTGGAAGTTCTTTGGAGTCATTTGTATTTGTTTGAAAGAAAGTTGAATCACATTGTAAACGGGTGCATTTTTGGTTGAAGCCGACACCCTTTATTTTTTTGAGCCTAAGTTGTTGAAAAATGGCTAAACTCAATGAGGCATTAGAGTTGTTGAATAACCTCACTCATTCAAATGTTCATGATATGGTAAAAATGAGCAAGAATTCTCTTTGTAACATTCAAAGTTGTTTGCAAGATGTATAAGAAAAGATTGAGTTTTTGCAGTTGGAATCTCAGCTTCAACAAGATGAACTTCAATAAAAGAGTCACCATTCTGAATCTGTTTCTGTTCAGAACATTGTGAAAGACTCCCATCAGCAGCAAGTCAATACAGTTTCAGTTGATTCCCATTCAGTTCCTTGTACTAGAGCAGATTTACATGCAGATGCAACAGCTCAGCTTGCACTTCTCAAGCCCATCATCAGACCTTGGGAAGAGCTTGTCCACAACAAGCACAAAACTGGTCTTGGATATGACAAAGATGTGTCCTTTCATATTCCGGACTACACCAAGCCCATCATATTTCAGAGTGCTGGATTCCTGTATGATAGTTCACCTACAGTTGTTCCAGATCCTGCTCCACAACAACAACAACAGATTGAAAAATGCCAACATTGTGATCGAGTTGGCCATATGAAAGATCACTGTTTTGATCTTCATCCATGCAAGCACTGTGGTCGGCACACCCATTCTTCAGACAGATGCTTCAGAAACAAGCCTCTTGCAAGAACAAAGATTCATCTTGGATGGATCGCTTCTTGGCAATGGGCATCAGCAGCCAAGAAGATGTTTAAGTCGCATGTCAGAACATGTTCACAGATATTGAGCAAACTTGCAGTTGAGTTTTCGCCATCATCTCACCTTGTCCCTGACAGGGGGGAAAATGGTGGTCATGTACAAGCTTTGACGACAGATCAAGTGAGCCTGAGCCACAATCTCTCATTCCATGTTCAGAGTTGTAGCCAGAGACACAACAGTTCAAGCGAGCCTGAGCCACAATTCGTCATTCCAGATTTAGAGATGTAGCCAAAGACACGGATGCCCATGAGCATGCCTTTTTTTGCTGGACAACCTTAAACCATCATCTTTGGTTGGTGGACAGCCTTAAACCATCACAGGTTGTAGACCTCCCTTCTTTTAGATTGAAGGTCTCCCTTTCATATATGAGGGACACTTCCTCTAGCAGAAGCCTTCAGCTTTGAGTTTTTGGTTAGTTCAAATCATGAAACATTCAATGTTGTTAAATCTTAAACCATCACGGGTTGTAGACCTCCCTTCTTTTAGGTTGAAGGTCCCCTTTTTATGAGGGACATTTCCTAGCAGAAGCTTTCGGCGTCTTGCCAGTTTTTGGAAGAGTTAAAGGCTGCACTGCACTAAGCGTTCCGATGTTGGTGGTCATCCTTAAACCACCTCTTTTGCCAACATTTCGGAAGAGTTGATTCGACCCAAGCGTTGCCATGTATACTTTTCATATTTGTATTACAACTCTCTTCTTGGACTCACACATACCCCTTCGGATTAAGGGGGGGAATGTTGGAACACCTAATCCTCCATGGGTAGGTGTGGAATGCGAAAAGTCACAATGGAGTCCAAGTGACTTTGGAATGTGAAACCAAGAGTCACACCATTGTACTATAAATGTACATCATGTATAATGGAAAAATAATAGAGCTACACGCTTATCATTCTATTGTGTGTTTATCTTTCTCATACACCATGTGTGTGTTTAACATGGTGTTTAACATTCACCAATCATACCTTTTTCACTCTAGGTAACTACATGTGGGCATAGCTATCTGATAGTTTTTAGCTATTTCATAAAATTTGCCACTTTAGATGACCTTTATTTCCATCTATTTTGCAATTGACGAGGTCGCTTGATTGATTATGAGGATATATTCTTACCTTGGAAACATCCTTCAACAAGCTCCAACATTAAGACATCTCTTTTTTCAGTGAATTATAAGTATCGTAATTCTAACTATTCTTCCTTGGATTTTTACATTTTATTTATACATCTTTCTTAACACTACTCTTATCTAGCTTGTTAAGCATTGACCCCATTTTATGTATTGAACTCGTTTTGGCTGGGGACAATGGGAGATGGTTCTATGATTGTCCATGTGGCATAACATTTCATGGGGAAATTTCATAGTTGACATCGTAGTACACATAATGTAACCATTCCTAAGTTATAAGCAAAATAACAGTAGCGAGTATATGACATACGCATATGATAGCTACACATGCATATATTGCATACCCTGCACTAGTATTAAAACTACCTAAGTTTGAGTAACGAATTGAATATTACAATATATTTTATCTCGCCAAGATATAACGAAATATCAACAGGATACCTAACACGTATACTGCTCTATATGCGTATGCATGGGAGAGCATTATTCAAGAAAATCAAAATATAATTTAGTAAAAATTATATGCGAGTGGACCAATAAAATAATAATATAATTTGATTAATTATAAAGTCAATTTAATCAAGTTAAAAACAAACATAATACAATTGATCTTAAAATAATCAAATCAAAGTTAATATCTCCTTAAATGCATAAATATCCCCATAAATGACATCACATCTATGTAAGTATGAGCAACATGAAGGAGAAAGGGGGGTTTTTGGTTTGCAAAATTCTGTATGATTGTGAAGAGGAAGGGTTGAAGGATATGAACTGTTTTGAAAGGGAGACTCATCGTTCTTGGAATTCTGGACACGGGGGCAGAAGAGGCATCTTCTGGGTCTAGGATTGTTTCCTAGATTGGCTGGGAGGAAACGATTGTTTCGGTAACCTGTCCGCTGCATTCACGAGGAGAACCATAGCTCAAGAAATCATCAGTTTCGTTCCAGGTATTTTCCTAAGTATAAAATAGTTGCTTATGTAAGTTTTAAATTTACTGTTGATCTCCATTTATTTGTATTTATGCTTAAAAATATGCATAGGATAAGTTTTGTATAAAACTGATGAGTAGGTACTCTACACATGGTATCGGAGCCTAGATTGAACCCTTCGGGACCTCAGGTGGTTGAGAATTTAGTGTAAAATGAGATTCTAACAATCAGGTTGTTCATAACTGCTAACACATAACTTTGTTTCTTCTCTGATTGTATTGCGAAATTTTAGTCGTCACAGTGTCAAGACATCTCTATCATCGTGACTTTTCCTTTAGAGTATTATAACAAGTTGAGGTAGACGGAAGCCGTTCCACATCCCGTCCTCCAATCATTGCCTAAAGTGGTGTATCACATGCAACCTTATGAATGGTAAATATTGGTTGTAGATGCTTGAAACCCAATAATGGGGCATGAGAGCATCTTGTCACAAACTTTAATAGCGTGCAACACTTGTTAAATTATTTTTGGAGGTGATCAAAGGACTAGAACCAGGAGAGTGCTGCTCTCAGAGTAACCACCTGTATACCGAGTGTTGTTTCTCAGGTCATCAATGTCAAAGTCATGCTCTCCACCAAAAAGCAGTTGATTGAACTCCTTTGTATTAAATAAACTCAGTCACGATGGTGAAATCAAATTCGATAATCCTCTATTGAATGCATTTATTAGGGGTTGAATCTACCGATTAAGTTTATAGTCTGCCATTGCATGTACATACTGTAAATAAATTTCCATCATATATCTTTTTTACCACCACTATTTATACCACTTACTCAGTCACAATCCAGCTATGATAACAATACAGTTAAGCTTAACAGGAGCAGAACACGTTTGCTCTGTCCAAATTTGTTGGGAATTCCAGCAGAATATAGGAATGATTTGCATCTCGGTGTAGGTTCTTAAAAGTCATAATGTCCCAGTACATTGAGTCTCCCAAATAATGAAGCAGAAAGTGAGATAATTCGCTGTTCCAACTCCTCCTTATACCTCTCTCCCTGGTTCTTCTTATTCACTGGAATCCATGGAAGCTGCAAAAAGGGTCTTCAACCCCAAAACATCGACAAACCGTTCACAGGCAGGCGGAAACTTCGTCATAGCGAAATCTAGGACCCTCATAGCCGAATCCTAGGTTGACTTCTTCTGCTTCATTATAATTATCATCAACTCCACACCCTTCGCCTTAACGAACCTCTCTTTGTTTTCCACGGGCATCACAAGACTACACAGGCAATCGAACAAATTCTCCAACCCTGGGATCCTGAGACTTGTAGAGCGTGATGGCCTGGAGCACCGTGTCGACTCCGTTCATCTGCCTAAGGCAGCGCTGCTCTGTAGTAGGATGGCCAGGATCTCCGTGGCATACTGCTTGTTGCTGCCGAAATCGCGGGGCTTGATTCTTGTCAGGAGCTCAATCATATTTTCGATCGTGGCACGGGGTGCTGTAGACCGCAGCTGACTCGTCAGGGTCGCCCTCGTCGAGCCGGGCGAGGTTCTCGACAAGGAACTCCAGGGTGTTGGTCTCCACCAGGGCGTCCACGAGCACCTGAGCGGCCTCATCGGAATCCTCCACCACGTCCTCGTTCGTCATTTCCTGGATGAGGCCCACAACGTCTAAGGCTATACTTGTGTTCTCGTGTGTGAATCGACAATGGAGGGAATGGCACTCTGGTGCACGAGCTCCGTGAAGTAATTAAAAGATATGGAAAAGGTTGAAACTTATAATATAATATTAAATTAAAAGAGTCCATAAACTTTACGTTAACCACTTTGGCTAAGGATGAAACTCATTATATTAAATGTCAGCTCTTAGAAAATATATATATATATATATATATATATATATATATATATATAACGTTGAAGTAAACTTTATTTATAAATTCAATTATTAAAAAAAAAAAAAATAATAAATAAATAAATAAATAAAAATAATCAATAAATAATAATTATATATAAATTTATAAAGGTATAGTGTTAAACGTTGTGAAAGGAATTAAAGTAGAGTAAGTGTACTTATATAAATACTTAAGTTATTTATGAACAATAACGAAAGATGTGCACCAAATTTTATTTATGACACTTGAACATTTGTTACTCAGAGATGTCGTTCTATAACAACATAATTACAATTCAACGAATCGAGAATTTAAACTCATTAAATTCCAAGTATTAGTTATAGTCATAAGTAGCATAAAGTCAATAATCCCTTCTATAACTGTGTCTAGGCCTAAAACATTCTAGACAAATTTGACGAAACAATACTATGATCTATGAAAACCCTTGCATTTCACTCTAGAATTAGTAAGCATAGAATATGCTGCATAGGACAAGGAGGTCTCGTGGCCACCCTCCTTGACCTCGGTACTAGTAAGATCTGCTTGCAGGTAAAATAGCAAAAGAACTATACCCGTATACAAACTCAATTTTACGAAAATTATATGTAGTTAGTCTATAAATTTATCCTATTCTCATAGGATAAATTTGTCCTATTCTCATAGGATAAATTATATGTAGTTAGTCTATAAATTTATCCTATATGTAGTTAGTCTATAAATTTATTATGTATTCCAAGAAAAGTCACAATGGTAAGAATGTACCAAAGGTGGCAACGCCAGCGAGATGTATCGCCATCTCTAACACCTCCACCATCATCGTTCGCCAACACCGTCACCATCACCACCACCTAGATCGGCGTCAACACCAGTTGCTCCAACACCCGATCTAACTACTGTAATGCGCTCATTAGAAGCCATTTTGGAAACATTAAAAGGGTCGCAATCGACCAGTTGCTAAGAGGAACAACCTCATCTAGAGGAACGACATTCAGAAAAGCCTAAAGATTATGATGATAAGCCACAAAGAGAAAATATTTCCCAAGAACTGCAAAATATTAAACTCCCGGAATTCTGAGGAGGAAACGCTGGAGAACATGCCGAAGCATGGTTAGAATGGATGATAAGATGCTTCGCTCTAATAGAATATTCCTCTACCTCTAAAATAAAGATTGTTATATTCCAACTCAGGGGAATGCTCTGATTTGGTGGGAAAATCTAGAAAAACAACTACATATAACATCAGACATTGTTCCTTGGGAGTTGTTTGTGGATCGATTTCGTGCAAAATACTTACCACCTTTCTTTTAAGAGTAGCAAGCAGGAAATTTCCATACGCTAATCCAGGGTAATAAGACCGTGGAAGAATACTAGATAAAGTTTATGAAGCTTGTGAAATATGTTCCTTATCTAGACACGGATGAACGTTAAGCTGAGTGTTTCATATATGGGTTAAACCCTCGAATCAGGGCCATGGTAAGAATGTGGAAGCCATCAGCGGTAGCAGAGGCAGTTAAATGTGCACGTTATGCAGAAGAACATCTGGGGATTAAAAGGGATTTCAGGCCAGCTGAACCATCATAGCAGGGATTTACAGGAAAGACTCCCCGAAATTTCTTTCGAGGAAATAGCTCGAGGCCACTTCCTCCTATGGCAACAGGTTTACTGCAGGAGCTCTCATGACCATTTATACTATAGCTTTCTAATCCTCAAACATCAGTCCTTGGAAATCTCGAGGGACTGGTAATTGGGGAAGGAATGGGAGAGGAAGTAGCACCAGGGAACAGAGATCCTGGTCTAGAAATTCACAGTCAGAATCAAGGGGGCCAACCTAGGTCGATTGTTGGGGGTGTGGAGGACCTCATCTTCAGCGTGATTGTCCGGAGAACTCACAAAGAGCAGGAAAATAACCATCATTAGCTACCCAAGGCTATCATAGAATCCATGTCGTCGTCAACAACAACCAAGCAGCACATCAATCCATTGTAGTGGAATCTTCAGGTACAATCGATGGGATAAAACTAAAAATCTTATTTGACACTGGTGCTACTGATAGTTTTATTTCATCATATACATTAAATAAATGTGCGTTGGCAGCTTGCAAGTAAAACGATTTCAAACAGGCAGAAATGGTTTCGGGAGAACTTTAACCAGTAGAATTAAGTGTTGAGGATTGCAAAGTTGATATAGGAGTCTATTTGACCAAACTAAAAGTATATGTCACAACGCTAGGAACTTACGACTTGGTGATATGAATGGATTGGTTAGAGTTGCATCATGCATGGGTAGACTATTTCGGGAAAACAATACTTTGCACAAATGATGAGGGAGAGACAATACAAATCCAAGGTATTAAGAGGAAAGTATCTTTACGCTTCATCTCAACTATGCAAATGAAACGGTGGTTAAGGAAAGACTGTCAAGTGTATGCAGTTCAAGAAGTAAGCAAAGAGAAAGGACCATCCTTAGAACATATCCGATTATATCAGAATTTTCGGATGTTTTTTCAAAGGAATTACCAGGACTGCCTCCTAAAAGAGAGCTAGATCTCACAATAGAATTGAAACCTGGTACGGAACCAATATCTAAAGCACCTTACAGAATGACTGCTCCTGAACTTCAAGAATTACAAATACAGCTGAAAGAACTATTATATATAGGACACATCTGACCCAGTGTTTCACCTTGGGGCGTTCTTGTAATCTTTGTCAAGAAGAAAGATGGTTCATTACGACTGTGTGTGGACTATCGGGATTTAAATCGGGCCATGGTAAAGAATAGGTATCCAATGCCTTGCATTGACGACCTTTTTGACCAAATGAAAGGAGCTGCAATGTTTTCAAAGATCGATCTGCGATCAGGTTATTATCAGCGAAGCATTAAAGAAAGTGATGTTTCTAAGACTGCATTCTGAACTCATTTCGGGCATTATGAATTCATTGTGGTACCATTTGGGTTGACCAATGCACCTGCGGTATTCATGAACCTTATGAGTAGCGTTATCCACAAATATCTCGATCAATTTGTGCAAGTCTTCCTGGACGACATTCTCAGTTACTCTAAGAATGAGGAGGAGCACGAAGAGCATCTTCAGATAATATTATCTTGCCTCAGAGAACACAAGTTATATGGAAAATTATCCAAATGCGCCTTCTTTCAAAAGGAAATTCGTTACTTAGGTCATATCATATCTGGTGAAGGGATCTCTGTAAATCCTGAAAAGGTAAATTCAATTAGGGAGTGGTCGATACCTAAGAATGCACATGAGGTGTGTAGTTTTATGGGTTTAATAGGTTACTATCAAAGGTTTGTGGAGGGACTCTCCAAAATTGCAAAGCCGATCACCCCCCTCCAGCGCAAAGGTGTTAGGTATGAATGGATTGAGGAATGTGATAAAACATTTTCCGAACTTAAAAGATTATTGACTAGTGCACCCATTTTGCAGGTACTTGATATAGATAAAGATTTCATTGTGTGTATTGACGCATTTAAACAGGGGTTAGGTGCAGTATTAATGCAAGAAGGAGGCGTAATAGCATACGCTTCAAGGAGATTAAAACTCCATGAAGAACTTTATGCTACGCATGATTTAGAGTTAGCCGAAGTGGTTTTAGCTTTAAAGATATGGAGACACTACTTGGTAGGAAGAAACTTTGTGCTTAAAAGTGACCACCAAAGTTTACAGTATTTGTTCACCCAGAGAGACTTAAATGCTAGACAAAGACGATGGAGTGAATTCTTAAGTGAATATGATTGTGTGATTTCATATATAAAAGGGAAGGAGAATGTAGTAGTAGATGCCTTAAGTAGAAGACCTCGAATATTTTCCCTCATACCTATCAAGGTGTACTTAAGAGATCAAGTACTTGAACACCTCGTAAGAGATAGTTGGTACTTAAAAGTAAGGTCGGGGCTTGATAGCAACCATTCAAAAGAACCTAAGTTGGAAGGATATGATCTGGAAGAAGACAGAATTCTACGATTTCATGGAAGAATGTATATACCCAATAGTGGAGATCTCCGAAACACTATCTTGAGGGAAGCCCACAGAGCAGTGTATTGTGCATATCCTGGTGTAAAGAAGATGTATGCTGACACTAAGAGACTCTTCTTTTGGACATGCATGAAAAACGACATTGTCCAATTTGTTGCCAAGTGTCTTGAATGTCAGCAGGTAAAAGCTGATCATTGTCACCTAGCAGGTCTCCTGCAACCTCTTGACATCCCTATGACCAAGTGGGAAACAATTTCTATGGATTTTATCGTTGGGCTGCCCTTTACACAACAAAAGCATAATGTCATTTTGGTTGTGGTAGATAAATTAACTAAAAGCGCCCATTTTACCCCGGTAAGAGATACTTACGAAGTTGATGATGTAGCTCGGGTATTCATAAATGAAATTATTAGATTTCATGAAGTACCTAAGAAAATCATATCAGATAGAGATCCTCGATTCACATCAAGATTCTGGACTTGTATGCAATCAGCCTTAGGGACTCAGTTAAATTTGAGCACAGCTTATCATCTTAAGACTGACGGACAAACAGAAAGGGTAAATCAAGTACTAGAAGATATGCTAAGGATGTATGTTATGGACCAACAATCATGCTGGGAAAAGTACCTACCCTTAGTAGAATTTGCATACAACAATAGCTATCACAGTTCAATTGGGATGCCTCCATGTGAAGCACTATATGGGAGACCATGCAGGACGCCGTTGAGTTGGGACAAGTTAGAAGACCGAGTAATAGTCGGGCCACAATTGATCCAAGAGATGGAGGAACAAGTAAAGCTGATTAGGCAACGATTGAAAGAGGCACATGATAGACAGAAAAGTTATGCAGATGCTCACAATACAAATAGAAACTATGTAGTGGGAGATCAAGTTTTCATCTGCATCAGGCCAAATAAGAGCACCATTCGGTTTGGGAAAGGGACAAAATTATCACCCCGATTCATAGGGCCGTTCGAAGTCTTGGAAAAAGTTGGACCTGTCCTTTATCGTCTTGCACTACCACCCCACTTGCACAAAATTTATAATGTATTTTATGTATCTACTTTACGACACTATATTGCTGACAAATCTCATGATCTTCAATGGAAGAAACTGCAGGTATCGGACGAGGGAACCATTACGGTCGAACCATTACGTATCCTGGAACGTAGGGTTCAACGGCTCAGGAATCACCTAATAGACCAAGTTAAACTCCAGTGGAACAAATATAGCCCTGGATCGACTACTTGGGAAGATGCTGAGAGCTTATGCCAAAATTACCTCAATTAATGCTAAATTTTGAGAAACTGGAAACTTTATATGTATATGACTGCTCTATTTTGATACTTGAAACTCTATTTTGAAATATCACGGAAGGATGAGTTTTACTTCGCTGGTACATGGATACCCATAAAGATAGAATGTTACTTCACTCTAGTGATACAAGATATATGCGGTTTGTTTAACTTCACTTGGGCATGGATACCGATATGCAATATGTCTTTTAAATCAACATTGCAAGAATATGAAATCATAGATTACGTTATAAATGAGACTATATATCAATTCGTTTCATTTTTCATCTCAATATGATTGAAAGAAAATAAATAGAAGAGTAACTACATTTTAAATATGAAAGCGAAACATATTAGTATATAGATTGAGAATGACTAAATACAATGTATCATAGATGGAACATGTATGAACTATATAGGAGTTGTATTTAGCAAGAAATTGTATTAAATATATAGATGCATATGTTGTAATGTGTGTATGAGTGTTTACATTGCAGAGTGTGTACAAAGTGATTACTTTGCAGAACACATAGTTACCGAAACAATCTACGTGATGACAGAAGTCCAAGAACAATTGAGACTCCATGAGATTCTATGATAGGGTGTTGACCCTGGTCCTACTAGGAGGGGTGGAGGTGTTGCCCACCGTTTATCCTCCAAAACCTGGAGTTATGGGAGGACTGTGTGAGTCACGCTCCCCTAGATGTGTGATGATGACTGCTGGATGCCTACAAATAAATCAGGTCGACGTAATCGACACTGCTA
This sequence comes from Pinus albicaulis, assembly GCA_034641835.2. Classification (NCBI taxonomy): domain Eukaryota; kingdom Viridiplantae; phylum Streptophyta; class Pinopsida; order Pinales; family Pinaceae; genus Pinus; species Pinus albicaulis. Next base: position 1,588,467,028 of record CM076584.1, on the reverse strand, counting down.
CCATTAAGGTCTATGGATGGATCAGTAAAATTGATGCCATGGCATATGCCTGTAGAGGATGGGAGCAGAAAAGATTATGAAGGATATGATGATTCTAGAATAGCTTGGAGACTCGATTAAGATGGGAAGTAACAATTAAATTACTAATACATACTTATTCAAACAGAAAGTCAATCTTAAATTACAAGCCTTATACAATCGCCCTAATCTCTAAAAACGCAATTATTAATATGATTATATGAAACCCTAACTTCGGGACGAAGTTTTCCGAAGGGAGGAAGTATGTAATGACCCATTCCTAAGTTATAAGCAAAATAACATTAGTGAGTATACGACATACGCATATGATAGCTACACATGCATATATCGCATACCCCTCACTAGTATTATGACTACCTAAGTTTGAGTAACGAATTGAATATTAAAATATATTTTATCTTTCCAAGATATAACGAAATATCCACAAGATACCTAACACGTATATCGCTCTATATGCGTATGCATGGGAGAGCATTATTCAAGAAAATCAAAATATAATTTAGTAAAAATTATATGTGAGTGGACCAATAAATTAATAATATAATTTAATTAATTATAAAGACAATTTAATTAAGTTAAAAAAAAACATAATACAATTGATCTTAAAATAATCAAATCAAAGTTAATATCTCCTTAAATGCATAAAATATCCACACAAATGCATAAAATATCTCCTTAAATGCATAAATATCCCCATAAATGCCATCACATCTATGTAAGTACGAGGAGGTGGAGAAAAGTTATATAAGGAGGGGAACATGAAGGAGAAAGGGGGGGTTTTTGGTTTGCAAAATTCTGTATGATTGTGAAGAGGAAGGGTTGAAGGATATGAATTGTTTTGAAAGGGAGACTCATCATTCTTGGAATTCTGGGCACGGGGGTAGAAGAGGCATCTTCTGGGTCTAGGATTGTTTCCTAGATTGGCTGGGAGGAAACGATTGTTTCGGTAACCTGTCCGCTGCATTCACGAGGAGAACCACAGCTCAAGAAATTATTAGTTTCGTTCCAGGTATTTTCCTAAGTATAAAATAGTTGCTTATGTAAGTTTTAAATTTACTGTTGATCTCCATTTATTTGTATTTATGCTTAAAAATATATATAGGATAAGTTCTGTATAAAACTGATGAGTAGGGACTCAACACATAAGCCATGGTATTGGTCACATCATTCAAGCCCCATTTAGGAAACCATTTAGGCAAATTTTGCATGCATGGGCATCCTCTTGACATTACATGTTGAATATCCTTGAACGACCTCCTATTTCATTATCTTTCTAGCTATTTTGTGCTGTAATAAGGTTCCAAACCCTTTGTAGACACATCTACTTGCTATTTGCGAGCATGTGGCTTCATTATTTTTGACTTGGAGAGGGTCATTTCATAATTTCTGGTGGTCATTTGCATGATATTTAGGGTATATTATTACGTTCGAACCCTCTCCTTGGACTTATGAGCTATTTTGGAGGAGCTTTCAACATATTTTGCCTTTTTTCGCTTGATGCATGTGGACTTCCCACCGTCAAGCACTCAGGCTTAGGCACTCGAAGGTGCTCGAGTTAGGTTGAGTCATGTTTGGTGGAACGAGGTGGACGACATGAAGAGTGCGCTCGAGACGAGTTCGATGGAATGAATTTGGTGAGACGGGAACACGAAGAGCTGACCCAAGATGAGTTCGGTGGAACAATTGGAACGACTTGGTGTGTCAGCACGACAATGGTACCCATCTGAGGCACGCTTTATTGAAGACGAGGCACACCCATCCGAAGGCAAGGTGAGCCCAGCCGGGTCGCGACTGTGTGATTTGCGAAGGCACATGATGGAGGATCAACGAGAACAGGAGTATATGCCATAGAAGTATGGAGGTTTCATACCAGGTATGGCTGGATTCTTCTCGGAGACGAGGAGAGATGGCCTTGTGATGTGGAAAGGGAAGTTATGAATGACATGGGCTTACTGTCACTTGCTTGAGATGGTGAGACCCGTGGGAGCTTGAGATGCCATTGAATGGCACCTCATGATGAGCATAGTCAGAGGAAATATTGTGTGACATGGAAAAGGTGAAAATGGTTGCACATGTTTGGGTGCATGTGTTCTTGTGGAGTTGATGCTATGGTCAGATTAGCTACCTGACTAGTCAATTGCACGAGGGGATCTAACACATGTCATTCTTATAGGTTGTGATACATGCATAGACATGGGATATATTTCATAGACGAGATTCTTTTGTATTGATGACGACAGTTGTTGCGAAGGTTGTTCATGATGAGGATAGTATTCAAGATTTGGTTAAGAAATTTTGCTGAGGGGTGCTTTGTGGAGGACGACAACCATTTTGACGTGGGGGAGGATGTCAAGCCCTTAGGCTATGCACCTGATCGAGCTTGAGCTAAGCTGAATCAAGTTTGGTGGAACGACTTGGTTGGCACGAAGGGCACACCCAAGACGAGTTTGATGGAAATACTTTGGTGAGACGAACGCACAAAGAACGCCCTTGAGATGAGTTTGTTGGAATGATTGGAACAAATTTGAGAGGCGACACTATGAGGGTGCCTAGTCGAGGCGGACCCGAATGAAAACAAGGCGTGCCGAGTTACGATGCTCTCGACCGAAGGCAAGGCATGCTGAGCTGAGACTCGCCCACTCGATTTGCGAAGGTACACGACCAAGGATGAGATGCGAAGGCACACGACTGACGGTGAACTGAAGGAAAGTTTGTATGCGACAAATTATGCAACATAATTTGGAGTTTATGGTCGACTCGAACAAAGGAAATTCATCTCGAACGCCCAATCAACATGTCCCTTGGAAGGGACACGACTATTCATGGAGGGTGACTCATTTATATAAGATGATAAGAAAGGAGTTGGAACATCAATCAACTGAAGATCCACAACCTGTCATCGCTAGAAAAGAAGGAGACAACGAAAGAAGAAGAGAGCTGGGTCTCACGAAAGAGTTTGCTTTCTAAAGAAAGTTGCAGAAGGAAGTTTTGTTTGCTTGTGGAATGCAGTATCATTGAAAGTGGTACACCGTGTGGTACTTGTATATTGAGGTTGTGTGTAGGTCGAAGGGCCGCAACTTGGATATATATTGGTTTGGTTGTGGGTTTCTAGTTGAAGGGTTGTAACTCGATTATTGTGTATTTGTATCTCTGAAGGGTTGTGGCAATGAACTATTTAGAGTTCCTCCCAACCAAACCAAATCCCATTAGAAACCGAAGTTTTGTGTAGTGAAGTTTTATAGTCAAAGAGTAGTTGGGAAATTGCTTTGAGCGTTCCCCTTCTCTTTTATTGAAGTGTTATTGATGTGCATGATTTGTTTTGTTTATGAATGAATGCGATTATAGTTAACTTAAGTTAATTGAAGTAAACTGTAACTGAAGTGGCTATTCTAGTGAGATTTGATTGAACACCAATTTCGTAGGTATAAGATATCAATCTCGGAATAGGGTACATAGGCTAGATGCATAGTACGAGCATTAGTAAACTAATATTGGTCTCACCATTGAGGAGAAAGTGTGTCGGTGCCGCACACCTCAGGGGACTCAGGAATCTCATAGCTCATAGGTGCGCCTTGGTTTCTTGACCCCCATATTTTGAGGCTAGACATTGGCTTGCCCAAGGGAAGTTATATCTAGGTGAGGAAACCTCACCATGTTTTGAGGCTTATAACATGCCTTCGAGAGGGATATTGATACTCTTGATTCTAAAAGATTTCATCTTCTAGGGGACGACCCTCTATCTTCAGTGGTTTTGTTTTTATTTGGCATACTTGCTTCTTGTCTTAGTCTCCATTACGTTGTGGATGACAAGTGACTTTATTATAAGTTTTCTAGGATAAGGAGATGGTGTTGCCTTTGCCTCTACTTGAGGAAACCCAAAAATATTATCAGTGGAGGTATATGGCTTACTTGGACAATGAGATTACCATGTTTGAATTTTTAGCATGCAGTAGTAGTCAGTCTCTCACTTGTGAATCATTCATGGTAATGGCAGGAATTAGTCTTTTCCATTTTTTAATTTTTGCTACCCTCTCTCTATATTTTCTCGTTTTTTCAACTCTATTTTTGGTCACCTCAGTAGTGATTGATTCCCTCTAAGTTATTGTCATGAGTAGGGCCCAAGTTGAGATACTTCTTCCTAGATGATTGTAGTCAACATGCTCCTTCCTACTTGTTACTTCCTCGGAACGTTGGTTTTAGTTGTTGCATCTTGTAGACTGCAACTATGGGATTGCTTAATCATTTATCCAACACCCTCTAATATTTTGCTCCTTGACTTAGCGAGTACCACCCTAGTGTCGTAGCCAATTTTCTCTCATTCTATATCTACCTTTTTATATTGTTTTCTTTCTTATTTTCTTATTTTGTCATCATCTACATACTCATGTTAGATATTTTTGTCTTCACTAGTATGTCACTAGCTCATCGCAACTCACACCTTTGCTTGTTTTGTGATAGCATTGTCTCATGTTGCCTTTGCTTTTGCCTCTCGAAAGTTACTTCTTCTCATCCTAGAGCTACCATGGTGATCGTGTTTGCAAATCTTGCCTTGATTGTTGCTTCACCAGTCCTTGTATCTTCTTCACCCTAGGTAGCTACAAGTGGGCATAACTATCTCATAGTTTTATAGCTACTTCATGAACTTTGCCACTTTAGTTTACCTTTATTTCCATCTATTTTGCAGTTGACGAGGTCACTTGGATGATTATGAGGATATATTCTTACCTTGGAAACATCCTTCAACAAGCTCCAACATCAATACATATCTTTTTCTCAGTGAATTATAAGTATCGTAATTCTAACTATTCTTCCTTGGATTTTGGCATTTCATTTATACTTCTTGATTAACACTACTCCTATCTATCTTGTTAAATATGGACCCCATTTTACGTATTAGACGCGTTTTGGCTTGGGACAATGGGATATGATTCTATGATTGTTCATGTGGCATCACATTTCAAGGGGCAATTTCATAGTTTACATGGTATTACATATATGCCATGACATTAGTCACATCATTCAAGCCCCAGTTAGGCAAATTTTGCATGCATGAGCATCCTCTTGACATTCCATGTTGAATATCCTTCATCTGCCTTCTATTTCATCACCTTTCTAGATATTTTGCAGTGGAAGAGAGCTCCAAACCCTTTGCAGACACATCTACTTGCTATTTGCGAACATGTGGCTTCATTATTTTTGACTGGGAGAGGGTCATTTCATAATTTTTGCCGGTCACTTTCATGATTTTTAGGGTATATTCTTACGTTTGAAACCTCTCCGTGCACTTATGAGCTATTTTGGAGGAGCTTTCAACATATTTGGCCCTTTTCAGTTGATGCGTGTGGACCCGCCATCGTCAAGCCAACAGGATTAGGCGCTCGAATGTGCTCGAGTTAGGCTGAGTCAAGTTTGGTGTAATGACTTCGACGACACAAAGGGTGCACTTGAGATGAGTTTGATAGAATGACTTTGGATTGACGAGCACACAAAGAGCGTGCCCATGATGAGTTTAGTAGAATAATTGGAACGACTTGTTGAGACACAGGGCAAGGATACTCAACTGAGGTACGCTTTATCGAAGACAAGATGCGCCTAGCCGAAGACAGTGTGCACCCAACTGGGACGCGACTGTCCGTTTTACGAATGCACACGATCAAGGATCAAAGGGAAGTAGATTATATTGCAGAGAAGTATGGAGGGTTCATACCAGGTATGGGTGGATTCTTCTCGGAGTCAAGGAGAGATGGCTTTGTGATGTGGAAAGGGAAGTTGTATGACTTCCCCACACCACCATTTTTTGAATCTCATGAAGGAGATGAGCTTATTTTCACTTGCTCGAGATGGTGAGACCCCTAGGAGATTGACATGCCATTCAATGGTGCCTCATGATGAGCATAATTCGAGGAAAGATTGTGTGACATGGAAAGAGGTGACAATGGTTGTCCATGTTTTGGTGCTTGTGTTATTGTGGACTTGATTCTATGGTTAGATTAACTACCTCACTAGTCGATTGGACGAGGGGATCCAACACATGTCATTCTTATAGGTTGCGATACATGCGTAAACATGGGATATATGTCCGAGATGAGATTCTTCTGTATTGATGAAGGCAGTTGATTTGAAGGTTGTTCATGATGAGGATGACGTCAACCATTTTGACGTGGGAGAGGATGTCAAGCGTGCCTGAGTTAGGCGGAGTCAAGTTTGGTGGAATGACTTGGACAACACGAAGAGTGTGCCCGAGTTGAGTTCGAAGGAATGACTTGGATGAGACAAAGAGTGCGCCTGTGATGAGTTCAGTGGAATGACGTGGACGACAAGAAGAGTGCACCCGTGATGAGTTCGGTGGAATTACTTGGACGACATGAAGAATGCACCTGAGATGAGTTCGGTGGAACGACTTTGGTGAGACGGGCACACGAAGAGCACTCCCTAGATGAGTTCGATGGAATAATTTGAATGATTTGGTGAGTAAGCACGACAAGGGTACCCAGCTAGGGCACACTCTATCGAAGACAAGGTGTGCCCAATCAAAGAAAAGGTGCGCCCAGCTGAGACGCACCTGTCCGATTTGCGAAGGCACACGACCGAGGATGAACGTGAAGTGGAGTATATTGCAGAAAAATATGGAGGGTTCATACAAGGTATGGGTGGATTCTTCTCGGAGACGAGGACAAATGGCCTTGTGATGTGGAAATGGAAGTCGTATGACCTCCCCACAACACTATCTTTTTGAATCTCATGAAGGAGATGGGCTTACTGTCACTTGATCGAGATGGTGTGACCTGGGGGAGCTTGAGATGCCATTTACTGGCGCCTTAAGGTTAGCATAGTCGGAGGAAAGATTGTGTCACATGGAAGAGGTGACGTTGGTTGCACATGTTTGGGTGCATGTGTTCCTGTGGAGTTGATGCTACAATTAGATTAGCTACTTGACTAGTCGATTGGATGAGGGGATCCAACACATGTCATTTTTATAGGTTGCGATACATTCATAGACATGGGATATATGTGAGAAGCGAGATTCTTCTATATTGATGAAGATAATTGATGTTGAGGTTGTTCATGATGAGGACGGTCTTCGAGATTTGGTTAAGAAATTTGCCAAGGGGTGTGTTGTCGAGGATGACAACCATTTTGACATGGGGGAGGATGTCAAGCCCTTAGGCTAGGCACTCGAGAATGACTGAGTTGAGCTGAGTCAAGTTTGGTGGAACGACTTGGTTGGCACGAAGGGTGCGCGTGAGACACATTCGATGGAAAGATTTTGATAAGATGAGCACACGAATAATGCACTTGATATGAGTTTAGTGGAATGATTGGAACAAATTTGAGAGTCGACACGATGAGGGTGCCTAGTCGAGGTGCACCTGACCAAAGACAAGACGCGCCCCTCCAAGATGCGCCTAACCGAAGACAAGTCGAGCCAAGCTGAGATGCGCCCGACCGAAGACAAGGCGTGTTAAGCTGAGACGCACCCACCTAAGTTGCGAAGGTACACGACCGAGAATGAGATGAGAAGGCACTCGATCGATAATGAACTGAAGGAATGTTTGTATGCGACAAATGATGTGACATAACTTGTAGTTTATGGTCGGCTCAAACGAAGGAAGGTTGGCTCGAACACCCAACCGACACATCTCGTGCAAGAGACACGACTATTCATGGAGGGTGACTCATATATAGAAGATGATAGGAAAGGAGTTAGAACATCAATCAACCGAAGATCAACAACCTGTCATTGTTAGAAAAACAGACAACAAAAGAAGAGAGTTGGGTCTCACAAATGAGCTTGCTCTCTAAAGCAAGTTGCGGAAGGAAGTTGTGCAAGCTTGTGGAACACAATATTGCTAAGTGTTACACCATTGGGTATTTGTGTATTAACGTTGTTTGTAGGTCAAAGGGCGACAACTTGGACATTTATTGGGTTTGGTTGTGGGTCGCTAGTTGAAGGGTTGTAACTCAGTTATTGTATATTTGTTTCTGTGAAGGTTTGTGGCAACAAACTGTTTGGAGTTCCTCGCAATCGAATCAAAGTCCATTATAAATTGGATTTTTGTGTATGGAAGTTTTATAGTCAAAGAGTAGTTGGGAAATTGTTTTGGGAGTTCCCTCTTTCGTTTATTGAAGTGTTATTTGTGTACATGATTCATGTTGTTTATGAATGAATGCGATTATAGCTCGACTTAAGTTAATTGAAGTAAACTATAATTGAAGTTAAGCTTTGAAGTGGCTATTGTAGTTAGATTTTATTGAACCCCAATTTCTCAAGTATAAGATATCGGTCTCGGCATAGGGTACATGGGCTAGAGGCATAGTACGAGCATTAGTAAACTCATGTTGGTTTCACCATTTAGGAGAAAGAGCACCGTTGTTGCATACCTCAGGGTACTCTGGAATATCATAGCTTAGAGGTGCGCCTTGGTTGCGTGACACCCAGATTTTGAGGCTAGACATTGGCTTGCCTTAGGGAAGTTTTTTCTAGGAGGGAAACCTGACCATGTTTTGTGGCTTATAACATGCCTTAAGGAGGGACATTGAGCTTCTTGATCCTAAAATATTTCATCCTTTGGAGCATGACCCTCTATTCTCGTTGGTTTTGTTTACATTTGGCATACCTTACTTTGTCTTAGTCTCATTTTCCTTGTGGACGACAAGGGACTTTCTTCTAAAATTTCGAGGCTAAGGAGTTGGTATTGCCTTTTCCTCTACTGTAGGAAACCCAAAAAAGCTTGTTTGGACAATGAGATTAACATGTTTGAATTTTTAGCATGCAATAGTAGTCTCCCACTTGTGAATCATTCATACCAATGGTGGGAATTAGTCTATTCCATTGTTTTTCTTTTTTCCTTTCTCTCTATATTTTCTCGTTTTTCGACTATATTTTTGGTCACCTCACTAGTGATTGATTTCCTCTAAGTCATTTTCATGAGTAGGGCCCAAATTGAGATACTTCTTCCTAGATGGTTCTAGTAAACATGCTTCTTCCTACTTGTTACTGCCTTGGAATGTTGGTTTTGGTTGTTGTATCATATACACTGTAGCTATGGGATTGCTTAATAGTTTATTTATTGAATGGCACCTCATGATGGGCAAAACGGGAGGAAAGATTGTGTGACAGGGAAAAGGTGACAATGGTTGCACATGTTTGGGTGCATGTGTTCTTCACTAGTATGTCCCTAGCTCATCACAACTCACACCTTTGCTTGTATTGCGATAACATTGTCTCATGTAGCCTTTACTTTTGCCTCTCGAAGGCTACTTCTTCTCATCCTAGAGCTACCATGGTGATCGTATTTCCAAATCTTGCCTTCATTGGTGCTTCAACAACCCTCGTATCTTTTTCAGCGTAGGTAGCTACAGGTGGGCATAGCTATCTCATAGTTTCATAGCTATTCATGAACATTGCCACTTTAGATGACCTTTATTTCCATTTATTTTGCAACTGACGAGGTCACTTGGGTGATTATGAGGATATATTCTTACCTTGGAAACATCCTTCAACAAGCTCCAACATCAATGCATCTCTTATTTACAGTGAATTATATGTATTGTAATTCTGACTATTCTTCCTTGGCTTTTTGCATTTCATTTATACTTCTTGCTCAACACTACTCTTATCTTGATTGTTAAGCATGGACCCCATTTTATGTATTCTACACGTTTCGGCTTTGGGACAATGGGAGATGATTCTGTGATTGTTCATTTGGCATTACATTTCATGGGGTAGTTTCATAGTTGACATGGTAGTACACATATGCCACGACATTGGTCACATTCCATGTTGATTATCCTCGAACCACCTCCTATTTCATCATCTTTCTAGCTATTCTGCACTGGAATATAGATCCAAACCCTTTGCGGACACGTCTACTTGCTATTTGCGAACATGTGGCTTCATTATTTATTACTGGGAGAGTGTCATTTCATAATTTTTGGTGGTCACTTGCATGATTTTTTAGGGTATATTCTTATGTTTGAAACCTTTGCTTGGACTTATGAGCTATTTTGGAGGAGCTTTCAACATATTTGGCCCTTTTCACTTGACACATGTGGACCTCCTTTCGTCTAGCCCTTAGGATTCGGCGCTCAAATGTGCTAGAGTTAGGCTGAGTCAAGTTTGGTGGAACGACTCGGACAACACGAAGAGTGTGCCTGAGATGAGTTTGGTAGAACAACTTTGGTGTGGAGGGCACACAAAGAGTGCAGACAAGACGATTTTGATGAAACGACTTTGGTGGGACGAGTACACAAAGAGCACGTCCATGATGTGTGTAGTCGAACAATTTGAACGAATTGGTGAGTTGACACGACAAGGATACTCAAGCGAGTTACGCTCTATCGAAGACAAGGCACGCACGACCAAAGACAAGGTGCACCCAGCCGAGACACATTTGTCTAATTTACGAATGCACACGATCGAGGATCAACGTGAAGAGGATTATATTGCAAAGAAATATGGAGGGTTCATACCAGGTATGGGTGGATTCTTCTCGGAGTCAAGGAGAGGTGGCCTTGTGATGTGAAAAGGGAAGTCGTATGAATTCCCCAGACCACCATTTTTTTGAATCTCATGAAGGAGATGGGCTTATTGTCACTTGCTCAATATGGCAAGACCCCTTGAAGCTTGAGATGCCATTGAATGGCGCCTCATGATGAGCATAATTGGTGGAAATATTGTGTGAGATGGAAAGAGGTGACAATGGTTGCATGTCTTTGGGTTCTTGTGTCTTTGTGGAGTTCATGCTAAGGTTAGATTAGCTACCTCACTAGTCGATTGCACGAGGCGATCCAACACATGTCATTCTTAGAGGTTGCAATACATGCATAGACATGGGATATATGTCAGAGATGAAATTCTTTTGTATTGATGAAGACAATTAATGCGAAGGTTCTTCATGATGAGCACAATATTTAGGATTTGGATAAGAAGTTTGCCAAGGGGTATGTTGTCGAGGACGACAACCATTTTGACTTGGGGGAGGATGTGAAGCCCTTGGCTAGGCAGTCGAGCATGCCTAAGTTAGGTCGAGTGAAGTTTGGTGGAATGCGTTGGACAACACGAAGAGTGAGGTTGAGATGAGTTTGGTGGAATGACTTGGACGACACAAAGAGTTTGCCCAAGATGACGGGCTCACGAAGAGCACACCCAAGATGAGTTCGGTGTAACAATTGGAATGACTTGGACGACATGAAGAGTGCGCCCGAGACGAGTTCGGTGGAACGACTTTGGTGAGACAGGCTCACGAAGAGCACGCCCAAGATGAGTTCGGTGTAACAATTGCAATGACTTGGTGAGTCAGCACGACAAGGGTACCCTACTAGGGTACGCTCTATTAAAGACAAGGTGCACCTAGTCGAGACGCACCCATTCAATTTGCGAAGGCACACGACCGAGGATCAACGTGAAGGTGGAGTGTCCATTTTTGGGTAGCATCGGATTTGCTCTAGCTCCAAAACTTTGTGGAGGGGCTAGAACACATGAAATCTCCAAGACATGGAAATCATTTGGGGAAATTAAATAATTATAGGGAATTAATTAAAACATGTGGGTGAGAATGTTGTAATTGACGAGGATCAAGTCTTTTCTATTCTTAACTGTTGATTAGATATTAGATCACAACCATTGATTGTTCAACGGGAAAAGTATTAAAGGAAGCCTTGGGGTCAATTGGAGAACACACATATAGCGGTATCACTAAGCTAAGTTGAAATTCTGGGGCATGGTTTGCTGAGAATTTTCGAGTGAGCTTGCAATGCAGGGAGGGGTAGATCGACAGAGGGATTTCAGATCTGAGGCCAAGAATAGAATTGCAGAGAGGTAGATCCGTACCAGAGAGGCAATGCAATGTAGGAGGGGTGATGCAAAGGTAGCGTAGGCCCAACAGGGGTGACGCAGACCTAGCCAAACTCACGCAGAGCCAGCGCAGAGGCGAACACAGTCACAGAAGGGTGACACAGGCCAAGAGGCGCTGACGCAAATCCGGGAAGGGCAATGCTAGGGGTTTAGTGGGCCAGAAAAGGCTCGTATTCAACAGATCCAGAAGGGGTGACGTAGTGACTGCGTAGGCACTTGTGGGGTTATTCATGCTCAGTTGAATCAACCATATTTTCTGTCTCCGGAGAGAGAGGTACTTCTGTCGAGATTTTCACTGTTGGGTAAACCGCTATTGCTACCCTAGATTGTATTCAGAATTCCGCATAATAAAAAAACCCTAAAGAGCTGCTGCACCGGTTTTCCTGCCTTGGGTTTTTCCGGGGACATTTGTTTGAAAAATCTTGTGTGTCCTTTGTCGACTGTGCTTAATTCTTCAGTACTTGATCTGTAGGTATGTGTAGGCTGCAGTGTGTTTACGTCAATGTTTTCTAAATATTTCTGAAAATAACTTGTTAATTTAAAATTTCAAGTAGGAGAAGTAAACCAGATTTTTGCAGTAGGGTTTCTGTTAAGAGGATTAAGAAATTTTCATGTGGAGTATATTGCATAAAATTATGGAGGGTTCATACCAGGTATGCGTGGATTATTCTCGGAGACGAGGAGAGATGGCCTTGTGATGTGGAAAGGGAAGTCGTATGACTTCCCCACAACAACATCTTTTTCAATCTCATGAGCACGCTTGAGTAAGGCTGAGTCGAGTTCTGTGGAACAACTTGGTTGACTCGAAGGGCGCGCTTGAGACGAGTCCGATGGAAAGACTTTGGTGAGGCGAGCGCATTAAGAATGCACCTGAGATGAGTTTAGTGAAATGATTGGAACAAATTCAAGAGTTGGCACGACGAGGGTGCATAACTGAGGTGCACCCGACCGAAGACAAGGTGTGCCCAACAAATATGTGCATGACCGAAGACAAAGCATGCTGAGCTGTGATGTGCCCGACTAGTGACAAGGCGTGTTGAGCTGTGACGACCCCACCCAAGTTCTGAAGGTACACGACTAAGGATGAGATGCGAAGGCACCCGATCGACGATGAATTAAAGGAATATTTTTATGCGACAAACAATGTGACATAATTTGGAGTTTATGGTCGGATCAAACGAAGTAAGGTCGGCTCGATCGCCCAACCGACACATCCATTGGAAGAGACACCACTATTCATGGAGGGTGTCTCATATATATAAGATGATAGGAAAGGACTTAGAACATCAATCAACTGAAGATCAACAACTTGTTATTGCTAGAAAAGCAGACAACGAAAGAAGATGAGAGTTGGGTCTCACGAAGGAGCTCGCTCTCTAAAGCAAGCTGCGGAAGGAAGTTGTGCAAGCTTGTTGAATGCAATATTGTTCAGTGGTATACCGTGGGGTATTTGTGTATTGAGGTTGTTTGTAGGTCAAAGGGGGACACCTTGGATATTTATTTCGTTTGTTTGTGGGTTGCTAGTTGAAGGGTTGTAACTCAGTTATTGTATATTTGTATTTGTGAAGGGTTGTGGCAACAAACTGTTTGGAGTTCCTCCCAATCGAACCGAAGTCCATTATAAACCAAAGTTGTGTATGGAATTTTTATAGTGAAAGAGCACTTGGGAAGTTGTTTTGGGAGTTCCTGCTCTCGTTTATTGAAGTGTTATTTATGTACATGATTCATGATGTTTATGAATGAATGCGATTCTAGATGAACTTAAGTTAATTGAGGTAAACTATAACTGAAGTTAAGCTTTGAAGTGGCTATTGTAGTGAGATTTGATTGAACACCAATTTCGTAAGTATAAGATATCGGTCTCAACATAGGGTACATGGGCTAGAGGCATTGTACGAGCATTAGTAAACTCATGTTGGTATCACCATTCAGGAGAAATCTCGCTGGTGTTTCACACTTCAAGGTCCTTGGGAATCTCTTATCTTAGAGGTGCCCCCTAGTGGTGCTACACCCAGATTTTAAGGCTAGACATTTTCTTGTCGGAGGGAAGTTATTTCTATGAGGGAAACCTCACCATGTTTTGAGGCTTATAACATCCCTTCTGGAGGGATATTGAGCCTCTTGATCCTAAAATATTTCAATCTTTGGAGGACGACCCTCTATCGTCGATGGATTTGGTTACATTTTGCATACTTTGCTTATTGTCTTAGTCTCCTTTGCCTTCTGGATGACAAGTGACTTTCTTGTAAATTTTCTAGGCTAAGGAGTTAGTGTTGCCTTTGGCTCTACTCGAGGCAACCCAAAACTATTGTCAGTGGAGTTATATAGCTTGTTTGGACATTGATATTACAATGTTTGAATTTTAAGCATGCAATAGTAGTCTCCCACTTGTGAATCATTCATGCCAATGCCAGGAGTTAGTCTTTTCCATTTTTTTTCTTTTTGCCTCTCTCTCTCTCTATATTTTCTCATTTTTTCAACTCTATTTTTGGTCACCTCACTAGTGATTGATTCCCTCTAAGTGATTGTCATGAGGAGGGCCCAATTTGAGATACTTCTTCCTAGATGGTTCTAGTAAACATGCTCCATCCTCCTTTTTACTTCCTTGGAACGTTGGTTTTGGTTGTTCCATCCTGTAGAATTATGAGATTGCTTAATCGTTTATCCAACACATCCTTTCTTTAATATTTTTCTCCTTGACTTTGTTAGTACCACCCTAGTGTCGATTTGGAAGAAGAAGTTGCTAGATGGATTGAGAGTTTGGAGTAGGAATCAAATCGAGAAGAGGATGAAGATGGAGCTATGTCCGTGGACCGGGATATAATTGTGAAGATAGATATTCTTGGCCATAATGATCCTATTTCGATGAAGTTGATGGAAGATAGTATGGGCAGGTGTTCCCATCCACCTTTGATAAATTATATTGTAGATAGGTATGTAGGGTTCATATTAGGTATGGGTGGATTCTTCTCAGAGACAAAGAGGGTTGTCATTGTAATATGGAAAGGGGAGTCATATGACTTCCCTTCACCACCATCTTTTTTAAACTCATGAAGGAGATGGGCTCACTGTAACTTTCCTTAGATGGTGAGATCCCTAGGACATTGAGATGCCATTGAATGGCACCTCATGATGAGAATATCTGTAGGAAAGATTGTGTGACAGGGAAGAGGTGACAATGGTTGCAGATGTTTGGGTGCATGTGTTCTTGTGGAGTTGATGTTATAGTCAGATTAGCTATCTGACTAGTCAATTGCACGAGGGGATCCAACACATGTCATTCTTACAGGTTGCAATACATGAATAGACATGGTATATATGTTGGGGGAGGATTTCAAGCCCTTAGGCTAGGCACCCGAGCACACTTGAGCTAGGCCGAGTCAAGTTCGGTGGAACAACTTGGTTGGCATGAAGAGTGCGCTCGAGAGGAGTTCGATGGAAAGATTATGTTGAGACGAATGCACGAAGAACGCAACTGAGATGAGTTTTGTGGAATGATTGGAACAAATTTGAGAGTCGGCACTATGAGGGTGCCTAACTGAGGTGGAGCTGATTGAAGAGAAGGAGAGACAAGTTGAGACACGCCTGAACGAAGATAAGGCATGCCGAGTTGAGACAAGGCCACCCGAGTTGTGAAGGTACACGATCGAGGGTGAGACACGAAGGCACACGACCGACGATGAAATGAAGTAAAGTTTGCATGCAACAAATGATGTGACATAATTTGGAGTTTATTGTCGGCTTGAACAAAGCAAAGTCGTCTCAAACGCCCAATCGACAGGTCCCTTGGAAGAGACACGAATGTTCATGGAGGGTGACTCATATATATAAGATGATAGGAAAGGAGTTGGAACATCAACAGAAGATCAAGAACCTATCATCACTAGAAAAAAAGATAATGAAAGAAGAAGGGAGTTGGGCATCATGAAGAAGTTTTCTCTCTAAAGCAAGTTGCGGAAGGAAGTTGTGCAAGCTTGTGGAACGCAGTATACACTATGGGGTATTTGTGTATTTAGGTTGTGTGTAGGTCGAAGGACACAACTTGGATATTTATTGTGTTTGTTTGTGGGTAGCTAGTTGAAGGGTTATAACTCGGTTATTGTATATTTGTATCTGTTAAGGGTTGTGGCAGCGAACTGTTTGGAGTTCCTCCTATCCGAATCAAAGTCCTTTATAAACCGAAATTTTGTGTGTTAAAAGTTTTATAGTCAAAGAGAAGTTGGATTATTTTTTTTGAGAGTTCCCCCTCTTGTTTATTGAAGTGTTATTTATGTACATGATTTGTGCTGTTTATGAATGAATGCGATTATAACATAACTTAATTTAATTGAAGTAAAACTGTAATTGAAGTTAAGCTTTGAAGTGGCTAGATGCAAAAACTCAAGTTGGTTTCACCATCGAGGAGAAAGTGTGTCGGTGCCACACATATTTGGGGACTCAAGAATATCATAGCTAAGAGGTGTGCCTTGGTGGCTTGAACCCAGATTTTGAGGCAAGACATTTGCTTGACTGAGTGCAGTTATTTCTAGGAGGGAAAGCTCACCATGTTTTGAGGCTTATAACATGCCTTCGAGAGGGATATTGATCCTCCTGGTCCTTAAATATTTCATCTCCTGGAGGATGACCCTCTATCTTCAATCGTTTTGTTTTCGTTTGGCATACCTTGCTTATTGTCTTAGTCTCCATTGCGTTGTTGATGACAAGTGACTTTCTTGTAAATTTTAGAGGCCAAGGAGTTGGTGTTGCCTTTGCCTCTCTACTTGAGCCAACCGAACTATCAGTGGAGGTATATAGCTTACTTGGACAATGAGATTGCCATGTTTGAATTTTTAGCTTGCAGTGGTAGTCTCCCACTTGTGAATCATTCATGCCAATGGCGGGAATTAGTCTTTTCCATTTTTTTATTTTTGCCTCTCTCTCTATATTTTCTCGCTTTTTCAATTCTATTTTTGGTCACCTCACTAGCAATTAATTCCCCCAAAGTGATTGTCGTGAGTAGAGACCAACTTGAGATACTTCTACCTAGATGGTTCTAGTCAACATGCTCCTTCCTACTTGTTACGTCCTTGGAACATTGCTTTTGGTTGTTGCGTCTTGTAGGCTGCAACTATGGGATTGCTTAATCATTTATCCAACACATCCTTCCTCTAATATTTGGCTCCTTGACTTAGCTAGTACCACCTTAGTGTCGTAACCAATTTTCTCTGATTCTATATTTAACTTTTTCAATTTTTTCCTTTATTCTTTTCTTCTTCTCTCATCATCTACATACTCATGTTACATATTTTTGTCTTCACTAGTATGTTACTAACTCATCACAACTCACACCTTTTCTTGTTTTGCGATAACATTGGCTCATGTAGCCTTTTCTTTTGCCTCTCGAAAGTTACTTCTCATCCTAGAGCTACCATTGTGATCGTATTTCCAAATCTTGCCTCCATTGGTGCTTCACCAGTGCTCATATATTTTTCATCGTAGGTAGTTATAAGTGGGCATAGCTATCTCATAGTTTCATAGCTATTTCATGAACTTTGCTACTTTAGATGACCTTAATTCCATTTATTTTGCAATTGACGAGGTCACTTGGATGATCATGAGGATATATTCCAACCTTGGAAGCATCCTTCAACAAGCTCCAACATCAAGACATCTCTTTTTCTAGTGAAGTATAAGTATTGTAAATATAACTATTCTTCCTTGTCTTTTTGCATTTCATTTATACTTCTTGCTTAACACTAGTCTTATCTAGGTTGTTATACATGGTCCCCATTTTATGTATTCGACACGTTTTGGCTTGGGACAGTGGGAGATGTTTTTGTCATTGTTCATGTGGCATCACATTTCATGGGATAATTTCATAGTTGACATGGTAGTACACATATGCCACGACATTGGTCACATCATTCAAGCACGAGTTAAGCAAATTTTGCATGCATGGGCATCCTCTTGACATTCCATTTTTAATATCCTTGAACTGCCTCCAATTTCATCATCTTTCCAGCTATTTTGCATTGGAATAGAGCTCGAAAGCCTTTGCGGACACACCTACTTGCTATTTGTGAACATGTGGATTTATTATTTTTGGTTGGGAGAAGTCATTTCATAAGTTTTGGTGGTCACTTGTGTTAGTTTTTGTAGCATCGGATGTGTTCTAGCCACAAAATTTTGTGGAGAGGCTAGAATACATGAGATCTCCAAAACCAAGAAATCGTTTCTGGCAATTCCACCTGGAAGTGTCTCAATTAGATTATTAACCAAATTTTAAATATTTCCTAAGTCTAAACTTAGGCAATATGGTTAATTAATCAATATAAATTGAGATAAGGCGAGAATAGTCTAGAAACTCATACAGATCGACTCCAAGATGATCCTAGCCATCGATTATGTTTTAATCTTGGTCGTTGGTGCTCCAATAGAGGATTATAAGAGGTCGATGTGGTGACGGAGAAAACACTTCAACAGTTCAATTTCATTGGCAAATCAAATTCCAGAGTAGCAACAGTCAGTTGTCAGAGAGAGAGTTAGTGAGATCGAAGCAGTGTGAGAGGCAGGGACAATGATCCGAAGGAAATATTTCTAGATTCGGAGAGGCAATAGCAAGAGGGCCGAGTTATCCCAGAGAAGCAGCGTAGAGGCTTTGCGTAGTAGCTTTGGCCATGTAGTTCGATTTGGAGGAAGGAAAATTCGTTCTCAGTTCCAATGGTCGAGAAGAGTTCCCAGAGGGCGGAGAGACAATTTTCTCAACATCGAAAGGTGGAACGACTTCATCAAAGCCCAGTTCGAGGCAAGTCCTCCAACGAGCTACACAGAGCAGCACAGAGGCTGACGCAGAGATCGAAGAGGCTGATGCAGAGCTTCAAGAGGCCGAGTTTTGGTAGGCAAACCATGTTGGAAATTGCTTGTGGGAGAAGGGTCATTCCCTTAAATATTTTGCCCAGATTCTCTTGTTGTTTGGATTTCCAGTTGAGTATCCATAGATGTACTTAGATTTCTCTGTTGCATAATAAAATAAAACCTTCATCTGCTGCACCAGTTTTCCCGAGTCGGGTATTTCCGGGGACTTTTATCCAAAAATAATTGTTTTAATTTGATGTGTGCGCTAGCATTTCTTCCAGCGTTTATTCTTTTGCAGTTTTATTTGTGTAGATTGCAGCGTGATTTATTCGGTATTTTTTGTAGCAAACAACAAATAAATTGTTAAATTTAATTAACAATTAGGAGAATAATTTCCAGTCTCTGCAATAGGATTCTGGTTTCGGTATTTTCACAACTTGCATGATTTTTAGGGTATATTCTTACGTTTGAAACCTTTCCTTGGACTTGTGAGCTATTTTGGAGGAGCTTTCAACATATTTGGCCCTATTAACTTGACGTGTGCGGACCTCCCACCGTTAAGCCCTCAGAATTAGACGGTCGAATGTGGTCGAGTTAGGCTAAGTCAAGTTTGGTGGAACGACTTGGACGACATGAAGAGTTCGCTTGAGATGAGTTTGGCGAAACCACTTTTGTGAGGCGGGCACACAAAGAGCGTGCCCATGATGAGTTTAATCGAAAAATTGGAACGACTTGGTGAGTCGACACGACAAGGATACTCAACCAAGGTATGTTCTATCGAAGACAAGGTGCACCCAGCCAAAGACAAGGTGCACCTAGCCCAGAAGCGCCCATCTGATATACGAATGCACATGATTAGGGATCAACGCGAAGAGGATTATATTGCATAGAAGTATGGAGGGTTCATACCAAGAATTGGTGGATTCTTCTCGGAGTCAAGGAGAGATGGCCTTCTGATGTGGAAAGGGAAGTCGTATGACTTCCCCACACCACGATTTTTTTGAATCTCATGAAGGAGATGGGCTTATTGTCACTTGCTCAAGATGGTGAGAACCCTCGGAGCTTGACATGCCATTGAATGGTGCCTCGTGTTGTAAGCATAATTGGATGAGGCATTAGAACAGGAAAAGCATGAGGCAGAAGAACTCACCTTTGAAGAGAGAATTACAAGAGAAATCAATGATGACAGAGAGGTTTGGCTTGATAGAGTGAACATACTCCTTGAGAAGCTGCTTCATAAGGCCAAAAAGGAAAATCAAATGCTGAGACACATGGCTGACCGCTACAACACTAGAAACAATATTTGCAATATCAGGGTTAAGCAATTGAAGGACAAACTCAAGGAAACCCTAATCAGCCAAAAGGAGAAGGGCAAACTTGAGTTACTTGCTGATGCCTCCTTGGTAGCTTGAGATACTTCATCAGCACTTCATCCATCAATTTTGAAGGTTTTTGGGCAAGTTTTGTGTTTTTTGAGCATTTTGGTAAAATTTATCAGACTTTTTGCACAGTCAGCCTGCAAAAAGCGCAGTGTGGGCCACGCTGTGCTTTTTGTGGAGGCCTCGAAATGCCAAAAAATCTACATGGATGGATAGAGAATGGTCTCTACATCAAATTTTGACTACTGTCACACCAAAAACTGAGCTTTTGACAGGTGGAAAAGGCCGAAAACCTCCTAAAAACACCTTTCTAACTCCTATTTCAGCCTCACGCTGTGCTTTTTTAGGAGCTTCACTCCATCATTTTCAGAGCTTGAGCACATTTTTGACAACTAGACTGGAAGAGATTTCCAATGAGCCATCTTGGGCCCAATTTTGACTTCAGGAAGTCACTCAAAATTCAGTTTGAAGCCCACGTTGCGCTTTTTACTAGGCATGCTGCGCTTTTCTCAAGCACATTGCGCTTTTTACAGATAGCTGATT
This sequence comes from Pinus albicaulis, assembly GCA_034641835.2. NCBI lineage: Eukaryota > Viridiplantae > Streptophyta > Pinopsida > Pinales > Pinaceae > Pinus > Pinus albicaulis. Next base: position 1,588,446,376 of record CM076584.1, on the reverse strand, counting down.
TCTTTAGAATTTTCAACTTTTCTCAGTTGATTGATGGATTCTAAGGAGATTTACTGATGTAATTGTAAAAATGAAATGTAATTATGTCCTTTATAGTTACTGGAGGTAGATACATTAAGTAAATATGTAATTTTGGGTCAAGTGAATCAGTTTCATCAAAGACAGGGATGAGTTTGTTGACCTCCCTAGTCATTAGGATTCTAGTTGAGGACTTTGGGGATCAGCTCCACAATTCATGGATTCGACCCCTGAGAGTGGGAGAAGGAGTTTTTGGTCTATATCTTTCATTTCCTTTGGCATTGCAACGATTGGATGTTGTGTAATTGATCTTTGAACACTAGTGTAATCAGACATTTTGGCAGGAATTAATAGTCAGAGTTGCAGTTATTTTGGTGGGATTCCATGGCAATGTCTTTTAACATTGTTGCCCCTTATTTTTACATATGTTTGAATATATTATGATTTCCATATTCATGCCATCTCTCAATGTAAGTGATTCCTAAATTAGATAGACATAATTCATTACTTGATGCTCTGTTTTGGAGCAATTATTACAGTTATGTTTCATTTTCTTCTGATTTGAAAAGAACTCATGATTTCCATGCTCTTTTTTGAAACCCTAGCAGTCTGATTCACTCCATCAAGATACTTGAATGTGTAAAATCATGTTCCTACCTTGCCCCATCAAATCTCTGCAATTCTGATGCTTTTTTGCCCTGACCTAGTTTCTTACTTGACCTATTCACCATCCAACACCTAAAATCAATCAAACAAACCCTAGTGCTACTATACCTAGCCTAAAATCCTCATTATCCAGTCATCTTGGCTATGATATCTTGGAGAGAGACCTCTCCTGCCTTGTAGGGCTAGCTACTTGGAGAAATATTGGTCTGTGGTTACCTTTGCTGGTCTCTTTCTCAGCATTTAGAGATCCGGTGGAGTGCTAATAGTAGGGTGCATCGAAAGTATGCAACATGGGTACTCCTTGGATGAGGAATCAAATTCTGCATCCAATGAGTACCCCCGCTTGAAATTTGAGTAAAACCTTATGGAGACAAGTTTAAAATACAATTTGAAAGAGTAGTTTTATTGTTTTATTATTTTTTTATCTTTTTACTTTTTTAGTCCAAAAATGGTGAATCATCCCCCTTGGTTGACATCATCATCTTGAATCCTATTTGTTCTTATTAAGTTTATTTTGGTTGTACGTTTTTCTTAAGACGCCCATTTTAGACCTCAAAATTCCCCTAATGCTTTGGGAGGGATATTGAGCCTCTTGATCCTAAAAGATTTCATCTTTTGGGGGACGACCCTTTATCTTCAATGGTTTTGTTTACATTTGCATAACTTGCTTATTGTCTTAGTATCAATTATGTTGTTGATGACAAGTGACTTTTCTGTAAATTTTCTAGGCTAAGGAGTTGGTGTTTCCTTTGCCTCCCACTTGAGCCAACCCAAAAATATTATCAGTGGAGTTATATAGCTTTTTCTTAGACAATGAGATTACCATGTTTGAATTTTTAGCATGCAATAGTAGTCTCCTGCTTGTGAATCATTCATGCCAATGGCGGGAATTAGTCTTTTCCATTCTTTTATTTTTGCCTCTCTCTATATTTTCTCGTTTTTTCAACTCTATTTTTGGTCACCTCACTAGTGATTGATTCCCTCTTGATTATCATGAGTAGGGACGAAATTGAGATACTTCTTCCTAGATGGCTCTAGTCAACATGCTACTTCCTACTTGTTACGTCCTAGGAACATTAGTTTTGGTTGTTGCATCCTGTAGACTGCAACTATGGGATTGCTTAATCCTTTATCCAACACATTCTTCCTCTAATCTTTTGCTCCTTGACTTAGCTAGTGCCGCCCTAGTGTTGTAAACAATTTTATCTAATTCTATATCTACCTTTTTCTATCATTTTCTTTCTTCTTTTCTTATTCTCTCATCATCTACCAACTCATGTAAGATGTTTTTGTCTTCACTAGTATATCACTAGCTCATCACAACTCACAACTTTGCTTGTTTTGCGATAGCATTGTCTCATGTAGCCTTTGATTTTGCCTCTCGAAAGTCACTTCTTCTCATCCTAGAGATACCATGGTGATCGTATTTCCAAATCTATCATTCATTGGTGCTTCACCAATCCTCGTATCTTTTTCACCCTAGGTAGCAACAAGTGGGCATAGCTATCTCATAGTTTCATAGATATTTCATGAAATTTGCCACTTTAGATGACCTTTATTTCCATCTATTTTGCAATTGATGAGGTCACTTGGATGATTATGAGGATATATTCTTACCTTGGAAACATCCTTCAACAACCTCCAACATCAAGACTTATCTTTTTTTCAGTGAATTATAAGTATCATAATTCTAACTATTCTTCCTTGGATTTTTGCATTTCATTTATATTTCTTTCTTAACACTACTCTTATATAGCTTTTTATGTTGAAATTTGGTTACTGGAGGACAGGTGGTTCCCTAAGGCTTTGATCTTTGGCCTAGGGAAAAGTGTCCAAAAGAATTTAATTTTTCTCCTAAAGTGACTTTATAATTTTTATAAAGTCAAATCTAATTTAGAAGTGACTTAAGTGATAAAGTTACTAAAGTCTAATTTTAAAGTGACTTTAATAAAGTCAATGTAAAATTAGAAAGAAAAAGTGACTTTGGAAATAAATGACTAAGTGGGTCTTTATTAAAGTGGGGTGAATTAAAAAATAGAAAGTGAGATTTAAATGAGCATTTAATCTCAGCCCTAGATCTAAATCTGTTTCAGCCATTGGATTTAGGGATTCTCCAAAAGTCACTTAGGGTTAGGTTAAAGGAGGAAAAGGTCATTCATTCCTTCATGAGCAGATTGGGAGAAGGAGAGCTGGAGATTTTTCTGAGCAGTGAGAAGGAGGAGGGTAGCAGTGAAGAGATTTAAGCAAAGGTACAACATCATTTATTGGCACACATACCGAGGCAGAAAATCCGTATAGCAAGGGAGAGGTAGTGTTTCCAAGTGAGGAGGCACAAAAATCGAGGAAGAGGGTACAACAGCAAGCATGCACTTCAAGGCACAAAAATCAGACACGCTTTCCAAGGAAGAGGGTGGTTGTCATTTTCAGCACAAAAGCAGAGGAAGAGGACAGCAGCACAACCCAGATTTTTGGCACGAATTTCGAGACAGGTTGTTGTACAAAATTCGTATAGTCCGTACAACAAAGTACAGATGTTTCGGCACGCTTCTCGAGGTGGCCGTACAACATTTAATGCTGTCGTAAGGTGCTGTAAATTTTCTGTTTTCTGTTGCTGATTTGGCACAATTTCTGAGGCGGTGTGCAAGCACGGAAATCGAGATAAGTTTGTAAATTGGTTGTTGGAATTTTTTCTGAATTTTTCCTGTTTCACTGTAAAAAGCAATATTTAGAAAAAAAAAAAGAGAAGCTTTCGAACTGGTTTTCCCCAAGAGTTGTAGGGGGTTTTTTCAGGATCACCTTGACCAAAAATCTCAGTGTTTAAATTTGTGGAATGACTATTTGAGCTTGCTGATTTTTATTTCTGCATTTTCTAGCATTCTGTAAATTTTCCAGAATTTGTGTTTTCAACAAAAAATATTTTCCTGTTGTTGAATGTAAGGATATGGGAAAGGGCATTTAACTAAAAGGAGAAATAAGGTGAAACTGAAAACCGGGGTGGGAAAACAAGAAATTTCTACATTTTAAACATGGACCCCATTTTATGTATTCGACACGTTTTGGCTTGGGACAATTAGATATGATTCTATGATTGTTCATGTGGCATCATATTTCATGGGGAAATTTCATAATTGACATGGTAGTACACATATGCCAAGACATTGGTCACATCATTCAAGCCCCATTTAGGAAAATTTCTCATGCATGGGCATCTTCTTGACATTCAATGTTGAATATCCTTGAACTGTCTCCTATTTCATCATCTTTCTAGCTATTTTGCACTGGAATAGAGCTTTGAACTCTTTGCGGACAAATATACTTGTATTTGAGAGCATGTGGCTTCATTATTTTTGACTTGGAGAGGATCATTTCATAAATTTTGGTGTCCACTAGCATGATTTTTAGGGTATTTTCTTATGTTCAAAACCTCTACTTGGACTTATGAGCTACTTTGGAGGAGCTTTCAACATATTTTCTCTTTTCACTTGACGCGCGTGGACCTTCCATGGTCAAGCCCTTAGGTTTAGGCACTCGAATGTGCTCGAGTTAGGCTGAGTCAAGTTTGATGGAACGACTTGGATGACATGAAGAGTGCGCCCGAGACGAGTTCAGTGGAACGACTTTGGTGAGATAGGCACACAAAGCGCGCCCATGATGAGCTTAGTGGAACAATTGGAACGACTTGGTGAGTCGACACGACAAGGATACCTAACCGATGTACAACCGATTTACACTCTATCGAAGACAAGGCACGCCCAACTGAAGACAAGGCACGCCCAGCCGAGACGCGCCCATCCGATTCGCGAATGCCCACGATAGAGTGTCAACACGAAGAGATGTATATTGCAGAGAAGTATGTAGCGTTCATACTGGGTATGGGTGGATTCTTCTTGGAGTCAAGGAGAGATGGCCTTGTGATGTGGAAATGGAAGTCGTATGACTTCCCCATATCATCATTTTTTGAATCTCATGAAGGAGATGTGCTTATTGTCACTTGCTTGAGATGGTGAGACCCTTGGGAGCTTGACATCCCATTGAATGGTGCCTCATGATGAGCATAATTGGAGGAAAGATTGCATGACATGGAAAGAGGTGACAATGGTTGCACATGTTTGGGTGCTTGTGTTCTTGTGGAGTTGATGCTATGGTTATATTAGCTTCCTCACTAGTCGATTGCACGAGGGGATCCAACACATGTCATTCTTACAGGTTTCGACACATGCATAGACATGAGATATATGTCAGAGATGAGATTTTTCTATATTGATGAAGACAGTTGATGCGAAGGTTGTTCATGATGAGGACAATCTTCTGGATTTGGTTAAGAAGTTTGCCCAGGGGTGTGTTGTTGAGGACAACTATTTTGACGTGGGGGAGGATGTCAAGCCCTTAGGTTAGGTAGTCGAGCATGCCTGAGTTAGACTGAGTCGAGTTCGGTGTAATGACTTGGTTGGCACGAAGGGAGTGCCTGAGACGAGTGTGATGGAAATTTTTTGGTGAGACGAGCGCACGAAGAACACACTTGAGATGAGTTTGGTAGAATGATTGGAACAAATTCGAGAGTAGCCATGACAGGGGTGCCTGGCCGAGGTACACCCGAATGAAGACAAGGTGTGCCTAGCCAAGATGCGCCCCTCCGAAGAAAAGTTGTGCCTAGCTGAGATGCGCTCGCCCGAGTTGCGAAGGTAGACGATTGAGGATGAGACGCAAAAGCACATGATTGATGGTGAACTCAAGGAAAGTTTGTATGCGACAAATTATGCGACATAATTCGGAGTTAATGGTTGGCCCGAATGAAGGAAGGTTGGTTGAATGCCCAACCGACACGTCCCTTGGAAGAGACACGACTGTTCATGGAGGGTGACTCATATATATAAGATGATAGGAGAGTAGTAATAACATCAATCAAATGAAGATCAACAACTTTTCATTGCAAGAAATGGAGGAAACATGTCGCTCCATTATTTTTGACTTGGAGACTGTCATTTCATAATTTTTGTTGGTCACTTGCATGATTTTTAAGATATATTCTTACGTTCAAAACCTCTCCTTGGACTTACGAGCTATTTTGGAGGATCTTTCAACATATTTCGCCTTTTTCACTTGACGCGCTTTGACCTCCCACCATCAAGTCTTCAAATGTGCTCGAGTTAGGCCTAGTCAAATTTGGGGAAACGACTTTGACGACATGAAGAGTGCACCCAAGATGAGTTCGGTGGAATGGATTTGGTGAGACGGGCACATGAAGAGCGCACCCAAGATGAGTTCTGTTGAACAATTGGAACAACTTGGTGAGTCAACACAACAAGGGCAACCAACCGATGTACGCTCTATCGAAGATAAGGTGTGCCCAACCGAGACACGCCCGTTTGATTTGTGAAGGCACATGATTGAGGATCAATGTGAAGAGGAGTATATTACAGAGAAGTATGTTGGGTTCATACTAGGTATTGGTGGATTCTACTTAGAGACGAGGAGAGATGGCCTTGTGATGTGAAAGGGAAGTCGTAAGACTTCCCCACACCACCATATTTTTGAAGCTCATGAATGAGATGGGCTTATTGTCACTTGCTCGAGATGGTGAGACCCCTGCGAACTTGACATGTCATTCAATGGCGCCTCGTGACGAGGATAATCGGAGGAAATATTATGTGATATGGAAAGAGGCGACAATGGATGTAGATGTTTGGGTGCATGTGTTCTTGTGGAGTTGATGCTACGGTCAGATTAGCTACTTGACTAGTCGATTACACGAGGGGATCCAACACATGTTATTATTACAGGGTGCGATACATGCATAAACATGGGATATATGTCAGAGACGATATTCTTCTGTATTAATGAACACAGTTGATGCAAAGGTTGTTCATGATGAGGATAGTCTTCAAGATTTGGTTAAGAAGTTTGTTGCGGGGTGTGTTTTTGTGGATGAGAAACATTTTGATGTGTGGGAGGATGTCAAGCCCTTTTGCTAGGCACCCATTCACGCTTGAGTTAGGCCGAGTCGATTTCGGTGCAACGACTTGGTTGGCATGCACAGTGCGAACGAGACGAGTCCGATGGGAAGGATTTAACGAGATGAGTGCACAAAGAATGCACTTGAGATGAGTTTGGTGGAATGATTGTAACAAATTTGAGAGTTGACACAACGAGGGTGACTAGCCGAGGCACACTTGACCGAAGACAAGGTACGTCCAACCGAGATGCACCGAATCGAAGAAAAGGCTTGCCAAGCTAAGAAGCGTTCGCTCAATTTGCAAAGGTACATGACTGAGAATGAGAAGCGCCTTTTCGAGTTCCAAAGGATCTTGCACCCTAGGTAGCTACATGTGGGCATAACTACTTCTTAGCTTCATATCTATTTTATCAACTTTGCTACTTTAAATGGCCTTTATTTTTTAATATTGAAATTTACACCTTTTATTTTTGTTGGTGCTAAAGAAGTGTCACAATGTCCTTTGTTTTCTTGTCTTGATTTTGTTCACCTTGTGTCCTTCCTAGGGAGTCAGTGTCCTTCTACCCTCCTGAAGATTAAACTCTAACATGACCGTGGTCGGATTATAACCTACTTTGGTAGCGATGTTACCATTCTCACATTTTTCACATCCTTCAACAAGCTGCAATATGAAGGCACCTCTTTTGTTAAATAGAAGTATAATATTTCTAACTATTCTTTCTTGGTTTTTAAGCATTTCACTTATGCTCTCTTCTTAACACCATTTCTATATACTTTTTTAAACATGGACCCCCCTCTTATGGATTCGACACATTTTAGCCAAGGACTCTTTGGGATGACTCTATGATATTAAGTGGTGACACATTTCGTAAGGTAATTTCATAGGTGGTAGTACACATATCCCAAGCCATTAGTCACATTAGGCACATTTGGGAAACTTTTGCATGCATGGTCATCCTCCTTACATGACAGGTGCTCAATTAGTGTCAATAACTCCCTTGTTTTTTCGTCTTGATTTTGTTCACCTCCTGTCCTTGCTAAGTAGCCGATGTCACCTTCTCTCCTAGAGGTAAAACTATAACATATTCATTGTAGGATTGTATCTTATTTTATGGTATTGAGATTACCATGATCACATCTTTCACATCCTTCAACAAGCTTCAACATCAAGACATCTATTTTTCTTAGTGAATTATAATTATCGTAATTATAACTATTCTTACTTGGTTTTTTGCATTTCATTTATGCTTCTTACTTAACACTACTCTTATCTAGCTTGTTAAGCATGGACCCCATTTTATGTATTCGACACCTTTTGGCTTGGGACAATGGGAGACGATTCTATGTTTGTTCGTGTGGTATCACATTTCATGGGGCAATTTCGTAGTTGACATGGTATTACACATATGAGACGACATTGGTTACATCATTCAAGGCCCATTTAGGCAAATTTTGCATGCAAGGGCATCTTTTTGACATTCCATGTTGAATATCCTTGAACGAACTGCTATTCCATCGTCTTTCAAGCTATTTTGCATTGGAAATGACCTCTAAACCATTTGTGGCCACACCTACCCACTGTTTGCGAACATGTGGCTTCATTATTTTTGACTTGGAGAGAGGATCATTTCATAATTTGTGGAGGTCACTTGCATGATTTTTAGGATATATTCTTACATTCTAAACCTCTCCTTGGACTTATGAGCTATTTTGGAGGAGGTTTCATGATATTTGGCCCTTTTCACTTGATGCTTGTGGACCTCCCACCGTCAAGCCCTTAGGGTTAAGCGCTCGAATGTGCTTGATATAGGTCAAGTCAATTTTGGTGGAACAACTTGGACGACACAAAGAGTGCACCTGAGATGAGTTCGGTGGACCAACATTGGTGAGATGGGCATACAAAGAGCGCGCCCAAGATGAGTTCGGTGGAACAATTGAAACGACTTGGTGAGTCGACATGTCAAGGGTACCTAGACGAGGCATGATCTATCGAAGACAAGGCGCACACAGCCACAGGAAAGATGAGCGCATCCGAGACGCGCCCATTCGATTTGCAGATGCACATTATCGAGGATAAACGTGAAGAGGAGGAGTACATTGCAAAGAAGTATGGAGGGTTCATACCAGATATTGGTGGACTCTTCTTGGACACCAGGAGAGATGGCCTTGGGATTTGGAAAGGGAAGTCGTATGACTTCCCCACACCACCATCTTTTTGAAACTCATGAAGGAGATGGACTTATTGTCACTTGCGTAAGATTGTGAGACCCATGAGAGCTTTAGATGCCATTGAATGGCGCCTCATGATGAGAATAATTGAGTAAAGATTGTGTGACATGGAAAGAGGTGACTATGGTTGCACATGTTTGGGTGCATGTGTTCTTGTGGATCTAGTACATGTCATTCTTACAGGTTGCGATACATGCATAGACATGGTATATATGTTAGATATGAGATTCTTTTGTATTCATGAAGACAGTTGATGCGAAGGTTTTTCATGATGAGGACAGTCTTCAGGATTTATTTAAGAAATTTGCCGAGGTGTGTGTTGTCAAGGATGAAAACCATTTTGATGTGGGGGAGGATGTCAAGCCTTTAGGCTAGGCACCCGAGCACGCTTGAGTTAGGTCAAGTCGATTTCTGTGTAACGACTTGGTTGCATAGTTTTAAAAATCGGCCGGTCAGATGCGCCCGCGGTCGAAACTGGCCAAGCAACTCGGTTGAAGAGGGCATTTCGCCTGTTTTTGCAATAAACTGGACCTAACCGCCCGGTTAGGAACGGAACCGGCTGGTTTATGCATAAACCGGCCGGTTCCGTTCCTAACCGGCCGGTTACTTGCTAACCTCCTACACGGACCCACACATGGCCGCAGTTAAGCTTTAGGGCTGATTTGGAGCCAAGGGGAGGGTTGTTTCCCTCGAAAAACACCCTGCCCAATCTTTTATAAGGAAGAGCAGCCTCTCCTTTGTCTCACACCAACTCATTTGCTGTTTGTGAGTTTGATTGAGAGCTTGGAGAGTGTTGATTGTTTGCCGGAGCAGTGATCTTGGAGGCTTGGAGTTGGAGTTGGAGTTATCTTGGAGATAGTTTGGAGCTGTCAATAGCGTTGGCATCTTCAAGAGGACGCTAAGGAGGCTAGTTTGCATTGCCAAGTAAGAATTTTCACTTGAAAAATCCTTCATTCCATTGTTGTTCATGTATTTATTTTCTCATGTGTTTAGCTATTTTATTGCTCTAAAATCTCTAGTCCTATGCTATCAAATTTTGTATGTTTGAATGTGCATTTTGTTTCGTAAATTTAGCCTTAGTTGTCCGTTTATCTTAGCTGCAATTTTTTTTAAATGGCAGATTTATTTCCAAATTTCAATTATTTCAAGTCAAGATGGCTCCAAAAGCCAAGGACAGTGCATGGGTCCATTGTGATGTGATTGATGGAAAGATGGTATGCAAACTTTGTCGAAAATGTATTGGAGGTGGGGGTATTCTTAGATTGAAACATCACTTGGCTGGGATAAGAGGCAATGTAACGCCATGTGATGCACCTAATGCGGTGTTAGGTCCGATTAGGGCAGAATACCTTGCCAAGCTTGAAAAGTTTGAGGAGACTAAGGCTAGGGAGAAGGCCATCCAAGATGAAATTGCAAGGAAGAGGGAAATAGTAGAAATGATGAGAGAGAGTGGGTATGAAAATGAGGAGTATGATATTCAAGACTCCACTTCTGTCCCTTCCACCAATAACCCCTTTCAGTATGTTCCTCCTGTTGGCAAAAGATCAAACCCAACAAAGAGACCCAACCTCATGAGTTATTTCTCGTCCAATGCTAATCCCACAACCACTGCCAGTGCCTCCATGTCCCAGCCAACTCCAAGTCGTTAACCCACTTTGGATCAACATTGGAAAAAACAATGCAAAGAAGCTTCTCATCAGTACATTGCTAGATGGTGGTATGATTCAGATATCCCATTTAATGCTGCTAACTCACCTTATTACCAAGCTATGTGGGACTCTGTTTTTGTTGCAGGAAAGGGCTTCAAAGGCCCTATTGCACATGAGTTAAGGGGAGCTCTTTTGCAACAAGAGATTTCTAGTATTGATGAGTATTTGGCTGAATATAAAGAGTCATGGCTCAAAACAGGTTGTTCCATCATGTCAGATGGATGGACTGATGCAAGGAACCGCACTATCATTAACTTCCTTGTTGCTTGCCCTCGAGGAACAATGTTTTTGAGATCAGTTGATGCATCTGATAAGGTGAAGGATGGAACCCTTCTATTTGAGCTTTTGGATGAGATTATTCAGGAAGTGGGAGAGCAGAACGTTGTGCAGGTCATCATAGATAATGCCTCAAACTATGTTCTTGCTGGAAAGATGCTTGAGTCCAAGTATAGTACCATATTTTGGACTCCATGTGCTGCACATTGCATAGACCTCATGCTTGAGGACATAGGCAAACTGGAATGGGTAAAAAGCACTGTAGAGCATGGCAAGTGCATTACAAAATACATTTACAACCACTCGTGGGTATTGAGCCTAATGAGGAAAAACACAGGGGGCAAAGAGCTTGTTAGGCCTGCCATTACGAGATTTGCAACTCACTTCCTCACGTTGCAATGTCTCAATTCTCAACAGAAAAACCTGCAGAAAATGTTTTCTTCTGATGATTGGACTGAATCTCGGTGGGCTCGTAGACAAGATGGAAAAGACACCAAAAAGAAAGTCTTTGACAATTATTTTTGGAAAAGGTCTTTAAAGCTGGTAAAAATTACTGAGCCCCTTGTTAAGGTGCTAAGGATGGTGGATGGGGAAAGGATGGCAATGGGATACATTTATGAGGCTATGGATCAGGCCAAGGAGCTGATACGGGCAGCTTACAGGGATAGGTTAGCTAAATATGGCCGGATATGGGAGATCATTGATAACAGATGGAACAATCAACTCCATTGTCCTATACATGCAGCTGGGTATTTTTTGAACCCAAAGTATCATTATGGAGCTCGGCTAGGAGATCAGCAGAATGGGGAGGTCAGATCTGGATTGATTGATTGCTTGGAGCGCATGATCCCTAACTGTGCAGACCTTCTGGAAACACATAAACAACTTACTCTTTTCAGTATGGCCGCTGGTACCTTTGGAAAGAACTTGGCAAAAATGGCAAGAGATGTGGATCAACCAGGTAAGCAATTCCAATTTGTTTTTCTTTTAATGTTAAATTGTTTGTAAATAAGTAATGAAATGAACTATGTTACTAATGAATGTCTTTTTATTTGCAGCACATTGGTGGGAGTCATTTGGCGGCCAATGTCTTCAATTGCAAAGGTTTGCAATTAGAATCCTCAGCGAAACTTGCAGCGCTTTAGGTTGTGAGCGCAATTGCTCTGTTTTTGAGCGCATACACACAAAGAAGAGAAACCGTTTGGAACAGAAACGGTTAAATGATCTTGTGTTTGTGCAATACAACCTTCACCCGAGGCGGAAGCAACTGATGAGCAAAACACCTAATCTAGATCCCATTGTGTTGGATGATATTGATCCAACATCAGAATGGGTGGAGGAGACTGAAGATTCAGTGTTTGAGGCTGATTTTGATTTTGATGCAGCAGTAGCGGGGGGTGAATTTGAAGCAGATTTGGTGGCACCATCAGACGCAGACCCAGGATTGGTAGTTGCATCAAGCAAAGGCAGACAACCAATGGACGACACTAGTCATGCACCTCGAGCAACTCGTGCTTCCATTAGGTCCACTTCTATTGTTATTGGTGGCAGGGGTACTGAGGTTGCAGATGAGCCTGAGACTGAGGCATCCTCAGACTCTGATCCAAATGATTCTATGCAGCGCCAGCAGTCGATGTTGATCCTGTGTCTAGTAGCGGTGATGAATTTGATGATTGATCATCATTCATGTGTAGTCTTGTATTAGGCCAATGGCCTCATTGCTTGTAGCATTGTTTTTGGACTTTATGGGCCATTTGGAGCCTCATTTCTTATGTATTTTTCGATGATATGTATTGCACTCGGTGCCATTTTGATATATTCACCTTTGCATGGTATATAAATGAGCAAACTTTGCATATTTTGTCTCTATTGGCTTGGAATCATGGTTGCAAATCTTAAAAATAGTTTTTTTTATTAAAAAAAATAATTATTTAATGTATTTTTTTTTTTTAAAACCGGTTCATTGAGATCTGACCACTCCCGGTTAGACCGGCTCTGGTTAGAAACCCGGTTCATTAGGTCCACTGGTCCGGTCACCGGTTCCGGTTTTTAAAACTATGCTTGGTTGGCACAAAGGGCACGTCCGATACGATGTTGATGGAAAGACTTTGGTGAGATGAGCAAACGAAAAATGCACCTGAGATGAGTTTGCTGGAATGATTTGAACAAAAATTGAGAGGCAGTGTGACGAGGGTGCGTAGCCGAGGCGCACCTGATCGATGACAAGACGCACCCAGGTGAAATATGCCCGAATGAAGACAAGGCGTGCCCAGCGAAGACTATCCTGCTCGAGACGCGAATGTACATGATTTAGGATGAGACGCGAATGCACACAATCGATAGTGAACTGATGGAAAGTTTGTATGCGACAAATGATCCGACATAATTTAGAGTTTATGGTTGGCTCGAACGAAGGAATGTTGGCTCGAACGACCAACTGATACATCCCTTGGAAGAGACACGACTACCCATGGAGGGTGAGTCATATATATAAGATGATAGGAGAGGAGATGGAACATCACTCAATTGAAGATCAACAACCTATCACGCAAGAAAAGGAGACAACGAAGAAGGAAGAGAGTTGGGTCTCACAAAGGAGCTTGCTCTCTAAAGAAGTTGCGGATGGAAGTTGTGCAAGTTTGTGGAATGCAATATTGTTGAGGGTGGTACACCGTGGGGTATTTGTGTATTGAGGTTGTGTGTATGTCGAAGGGTCGGAACTTAGTTATTTATTGTGTTTGGTCGTGGGTTGCTAGTTGAAGTGTTGTAACTCTGTTATTGTATATTTGTATTTGTGAAGGGTTGTGGCAGTGAACTGTTTGGATTTCCTCCCTACTGAACCAAATTCCATTGAAAACTAAAGTTTTGTGTCTTGAAGTTTTATAGTCAAAGAGTAGTTCGGAAATTGTTTTTGGAGTTCCCCCTCTCATTTATTGAAGTGTTATTTATATACATGATTCATGTTGTTTATGAATGTATGCGATTATAGATGAACTTAAGTTAATTGAAGTAAACTATAATTGAAGTTATGTTTTGAAGTGGCTATTGTAGTGAGATTTGATTGAACTCCAATTTCACTAACATAAGATATCGATCTCAGTATAGGGTACATGGGCTAGAGGCATAGTATGAGCATTAGTGAACTCTAGTTCATTTCAGAATTGAGGAGAAAGCGCGTCGATGCTGCACACCTCAGGGGACTCGGGAAACTAATAGCTTAGAGGTTCACCCTGGTGGGGTGGCACCCAGATTTTGAGGCTAGATATTGGCTTAACTAAGGATAGTTATTTGTAGGAAGGAAACCTCACCATGTTTTGAGGCTTATACCATGCCTTTGGGAGGGATATTGAGCCTCTTGATCCTAAAATATTTCATCCTTTAGGGGATGACCCTCTATCTTTGATAGTTTTGTTTACATTCGTCATACCTTTCTTATTGTCTTAGTGGCCTTTACCTTGTGGAAGACAAGTGACTTTCTTGTAAATTGTATAGGCTAAGGAGTTGGTGTTGCCTTTGCCTCTACCTAAGGCAACCCAAATATATTATCGGTGGAGGTATATAGCTTGCTTGGACAATGAGATTACCATGTTTGAATTTTTAGCATGCAATAGTAGTCTCCCACTTGTGAATCATTCATGGCAGTGGTGAGAATTAGTCTTTCCATTTTTTTCTTTTTGCCTCTCTCTCTATATTTTCTTGTTTTGTCAACTCTATTTTTGTTCACCTCACTAATGATTGATTCTCTCTAAGTCATTGTCATGAGTGGGGCCCAACTTGAGATACTTCTTCCTATATGGTTCTTGTCATAATTCTCCCTCCTCCTCCTTGTTACTTCCATGTGACATTAGTTTCGGTTGTTACATCCGGTAGAATGCAACAACGATTGCTTAATCGTTTATCCAACACGTCCTTCATCCAATCTTTCGCTCCTTGACTTAGCTTGTACCTCCTTAGTCTCTTAACCAATTTTCTTTCATTCTATATCAAAATTTTTCTATTGTTTTCTTTCTTCTTTTCTCATTCTCTCAACATCTACATGCTTATGTTAGATATTTTTGTCTTCGATGGCATGTCACTAGCTCATCGCAACTCACACCTTTGCTTGTTTTGTGCTAGCATTGTCTCATGTAGCCTTTGCTTTTGCCTCAATCAGTCATTTTTTCTCATGCTAGAGCTACCATGGTGCTCATATTTCCAAATATTTCCTTCACTGGGGCTTCACCAATCTTCGTATCTCTTGCACCGTAGGTAGCTACACGTGGGCATACCTATCTGATAGTTTCATAGCTATTTCATGAACTTTGCCTCCTCAGATGCCCTTTATTTCCATCTATTTTTCAATGAATGAGGTTGCTTGGATGATTATAAGGATATGTTCTTATCTTGGAAACCCCTCTATTGGACTTACAAACAATTTTGGAGTTGTCCAGCTACTTAGCCCCTTTCACTTCACACCCCTGGACGTATGAACTTCTAGTGCCAGACATTGGCTTGTTTGAGGAAATTTATTTCTGCGAGAACAACCTTAACATGTTTTTGGGCTAATAACCTACCATTTTTGCTTCACTAGTCTTCATATCGCCCACACCCTAGGTAGCTACGTGTGGGCATAATTACATCTTAGCTTCATAGCTATTTCATCAACTTTTAGACTTTAAATGCCCTTTATTTTTTAATATTGAAATTTCTGCCTTTTATTTTTGATGGTGCTAAAGCAATGTCAATACGTTTGTTGTTTTCTCGTCTTGATTTTGTTCACCTCATGTCCTTGCGAGGGAGCCAGTGTCACCTTCTACTATCCTAAAGGTTAAACTCTACATGACCATTGTAGGATTATAACTTATTTTGGTAACGATGTTACCATTCTCACATCTTTCACATCGTTCAACAAGCTGCAACATGAAGACACCTGTTTTGTTAAATATAAGTATAATATTTCTAAGTACTCTTCCTTGGTTTTTATGCATTTCACTAATGCTTGCTTTGTAACACCATTCCTATCTATTTTTTAAGCATGGATCCTCGTCCTATGGATTCGACACGTTTTGGCCAAGGACTCTACGACATGAATCTATGACTGTTCAAGTGGTGTCACATTTCGTAAGGCAATGTCATAGGTGGTAGTACACATATCCCAAGGCATTGGTCACATTATTCAAGGCACATTTGGGCAACTTTTGCATGCATGGGCATCCTCCTTACATGTGAGGTTCTCAATTAGTGATAATACCTCCCTTGTTTTTTGTCTTGATTTTGTTCATCTCCCGTCCTTGCTAATTAACCAATGTTACCTTCTATCCTAGAGGTAAAACTATAACATAGTCATTGCAGGATTGTATCTTATTTTGGTATTGAGATTACCATGTTCACATCTTTCACATCCTTCAACGAGCTCCAACATCAAGACATTTGTTTTTTCAGTGACTTATAATTATCGTAATTATAACTATTCTTCCTTGGCTTTTTGCATTTCATTAATGCTACTTGCTTAACACTACTCTTATCTAACTTGTTCAGTGTGGACCCCATTTTATGTATTCGACACATTTTGGCTTGGGACAATGGGAGATGATTTTATGATTGTTCATGTGGTATCACATTTCATGTGGCAATTTCATAGTTGACATGGTAGTACACATATGGCACAAGATTGGTCACATCATTCAAGGTCTATTTAGGCAAATTTTGCATGCATGGGCACCCTCTTGAAATTCGATTTTGGATATACTCGAACGATCTTCTACTTTCTATTTGCAAACATGTGGATTCGTTATTTCCGACTTGTAGAGGGTCATTTCATAATTTTTTGGAGATCACCTACATAATTTTTAGGATATATTATTACGTTCGAAACCTTTCCTTGGACTTGGGAGCTATTTTAGAGTTGTTTTCAACATATTTGGCCCTTTTAACTTGATGCGTGTGGATCTCCCACTGTCAAGCCCTCAGCTTAGGCGCTCGAATGTGCTCGAGTTAGGCCGAGTCAAGTTTGGTGGAACGAGTTGGACAACACGAAGAGTGCGCCCAAGATGAGTTAGGTGGAACGACTTTGTTGAGACGGGCACATGAAGAGTGCGCTCAAGATGAATTTGGTGGAAAAATTGGAACGACTTGGTGAGTTGGTATAAGAAGGGTACCCAACTGAGGCATGCTCTAACAAAGACAAGGGGTACCCAACCAAAGACAAGGTGCGCCTAGCCGAGACGCGCCCATCCAATTTGCAAATGCACATGACCAAGGATCAACATGAAGAGGAGTATATTGCAGAGAAGTATGGAGGGTTTATACTAGGTATGGGTGGATTCTTCTCGGAGATGAGGCAAGATGGCCTTGTGATGTGGAAAGGTGTTGAAAAGTGTAAATAGGTCGGTCCTCATATTGATGATGTAATTATGAATTTATGTAAAATAGAAGACAAAGATAATAAAATGTGTTTTATTGTACTTGCTTCATGGGTTTCATGAACAAGAGTTATTACAGGTTAATAGACTTCTTCTTGATGTCTATTAGGATTTGTCTTCTAGATATAAATGTAATTAAGAGTCATGAAGAGTCGTGTCAGGAAAATATGCTCCAAGATCTTGTCATGATACCGTGAAGAATGGCTCATGTATGATGCATAAAGATAGTCCTTACATATGCTAGAAAATGAACTCTCCTAGTTGGCCCATATACAGCGGTGGAGTCGGCCATCTATCATGTTGGCAGGTCAGCCTAAAAAGCTAGACATAAAACACTATATATATATATATATATATATATATATATATATATATATATATATATATATATATATGTATATTAGTGTATTGTGGTTCATTCGTTAGCAGAGAAGCGGATTAAAAAGGAGGTTACGATAACATTAATACAGTTTTGTAAATATGTGAGTTAATGAGAAAAGGATGCGGATCAGTTTTTGAACAGATATGCGGATCTCTTTGAATAAAATTACGGACTTAAGACATAATTCAGTGTGGATGATACCTGCGTTAAAGTGCGGACTATACGTGTGACAACAATACGAATTAATCTGAACAAGAGCGTGGATTTCAGAGGAATAGAGGTGTAGAGTCCAGAGAAAGTTAACATGCGTATTTCAGGAGATATAACATGCAGATTACTTGGTGTAATAAATGCGGATTTTCTGAAGCTAAAGTTTGCGGATAATGCTGACTAAGTACAGATTGATGGGAGTAAGTACAAGGTTATATTGCGATGAATTTTGAGATATCTCAGCCTCCAATTTACGGATCCTAACTCAGGAATAATTTGCGGACTTTACACTGAAGTTTTGCATACTGAGTTATGCAAAGATGAGCAATGTTAAGAGTAGTGCGGATATGTTTAGAAGAAAGTCTTATTGATTATGCCAAAGTTAGTTTGCAGATCAGATTACATCTACCATACATGGAGTTGAAACAGTGACATAAAGAGGAAGTCTTAAAGGTTGGAGCAGAAGAGTATTGAAGGCAGTCAAAGAGGTAATGACAAGGTCTTGGAGGCTCTCATAGGTTAAGGGTCTAAGTCTAGGTCATGGTACTTGTCATCTGAGATCTATAAGAAGAATTCTTTGTGGGTTTTTCCTCTCCAATAGGGAGGGGTTTTGCCTTGGCTCTAGGAGCCTAATTTTGTGTCTCGTGCATTTTGATAATTGACTTGATGAAAGACTAACTAAGTTAAATAAAAGAAGACATAAGTAACTCAAGTAAGCCCACAAGTAATTATCAAGAAGAGAATTTGTATTAACCTACAACCCTCCAAATTCTCAACAAAAGGGTCATATGACTTCCCCACACCACCATCATTTGGAAGCTCATGAATGAGATGTGCTTACTCTCACTTGCTCGAGATGGTCAGACCCATGAGAGCTTGAGGTGCCATTGAATGACACCTCATGATGAGATTAATTGGAGGAAAGATTGTGTGACATGGAAAGAGGTGCCAATGGTTACACATGTTTGGGTGCATGTGTTCTTGTGGAGTTGATGCTACGGTTAGATTAACTACCCAACTAGTCGATTGCACGAGGGGATCCAACACATGTCACTCTTACAGGTTCATAATTTTTGGTGGTCCCTCACATGATTTTTAGGGTATATTCTTACGTTTGAAACCTCTCCTTGGACTTATGAGCTATTTTGGAGGAGCTTTCAACATATTTGGCCCTTCTCACTTGATGCTTGTGGACCTCCCAACATCAAGCCCTCATGATTAGGCGCTCAAATACGCTCGAGTTAGGTTGAGTCAAGTTTGGTGGAATGACTTGGATGACAAGGAGAGTGCGCCTGAGATGAGTTCGAAGGAGCGACTTTGTTGAGACAGGCACATAAAGAGCACACCCATGATGAGTTTAGTCGAACAATTGGAACAACTTGGTGAGTCGATACGACAAGGATAATCAACCAAGGTATGCGCTATCGAAGACAAGGTGTGCCCAATCGAGACGTACTCGTCCGATTTACAAATGCACATAATCGACTATCAACGCAAAGAGGATTATCTTGCAGTGAAGTATGGAGGTGCGCCTGTCCGATTTACGAATGCACACGATCAAGGATCAACGCGAAGATGATTATATTGCAGATAAGTATGGAGGGTTCATACTCGGTATGGGGGATTCTTCTCGGAGTCAAGGAGAGATGGCCTTGTGATGTGGAAAGTGAAGTCGTATTACTTCCCCACACCACCATTTTTGAATCTCATGAAGGATATGGGCTTATTGTCACTTGCTCGACAAGGTGAGACCCCTGGGAGCTTTACATGCCATTGAATGGAGCCTCATGATGAGAATAATTGGAGGAAAGATTGTGTGACATGGAAAGAGGTTACAATGGTTTTACGTGTTTGGGTGCTTTTGTTGTTGTGGAGTTGATTCTACTATTAGATTAGCTACCTCACTAATCAAATGCATGAAGGGATCCAACACATGTCATTCTTATACTTGCATGAACATGGGATATGTCAGAGATGAGATTCTTATGTATTGATAAAGACAATTGATGCGAAGGTTGTTCATGATGAGGACAATCTTCAGGATTTGGTTAAGAAGTTTGCTGAGGGTTGTGTTGTTGAGGACGATAACCATTTTGACGTGGCAGAAGATATCAAGCCCTTAGGCTAGGTAGTAGAGCATACATGAGTTAAGTTAAGTCAAGTTTGGTGGAATGACTTCGACAACATGAAGAGTGCGCCTGAGATGAGTTTGGTGGAGTGACGTTGGTGAGACGAGAAGACGAAGAGCACGCCCAAGATGTGTTCGATGTAACAATTTGAATGGCTTGGTGAGTTAGCACGACAAGGGTAACCAGCTAGGGCATGCTCTATCGAAGACAAGGCACGCACACAAGGTGCACGTAGCCAAGACGCGCCTGTACGATTTGCGAAGCCAAATGACTGGGGATCAACGTGAAGTGGAGTATATTGCAGAAAATTATGGAGGGTTCATACCAGGTATTGGTGGATTCTTCTCGGAGATGAGGAGAGATGGCCTTTTGATGTGGCAAGGGAAGTCGTATGACTTCCGCACAACAACGTATTTTTTAATCTCATGAAGGAGATGGGCTTATTGTCACTTGCTCGAGATGGTGAGACCCATGGGAGATTGAGATACGATTTAATGGCGCCTCATGACGAGAATAGTCGGAGGAAAGATTGTGTGACATGGAAGAGGTGACAATGGTTGCACATGTTTGGGTGCATGTGTTCTTGTGGAGTTGATGCTACAGTCAGATTAGCTACCTGACAAGTCGATTGCACAAGGGGATCCAACAGATGTCATTCTTACAGGTTGCAATATATGCATACACATGGGATATAGGTCAGAGACGAGATTCTACTGTATTGATGAAGACAGTTGATGCAAAGGTTGTTCATGATGACGACAATCTTCAGGATTTGGTTATGAAAATTTTCAAGGGGTGTGTTGTTGATGATGATAACCATTTTGATGTGGGGGAGGATGCCAAGCCCTTTGGTTAGGCACACGAGCATGCCTGAGTAAGGCCATGTCAAGCTCGTGGAACGACTTGGTTGGCACGAAGGGGGTGCCTGAGACAAGTTTGATGGAAAGACTTTGGTGAGACGAGCACATGAAAAACACACATCGAGATGAGTTTGGTGGAATGATTGGAACAAATTTGAGAGTTGACATGACGAGGGTTCCTAACCGAGGTGTACCCGAGCAAATACAAGGCATTCCCAGCCAAGATGTGCGCCCGACCGAGGACAAGGCGTGTCGAGTTGAGACACGCTCGACTAAAGACAAGGCGTGACGAGTTGACACAAGCCAACCCAAGTTTCGAAAGTTCATGACTAAGGATGAGACGCGAAGGCACGTGACTAAAAATTCACTGAAGGAATGTTTGTATGCAATAAATGATGTGACATAATTTGGAGTTTACAGTCGGCGCAAACGAAGGAAGGTTGACTCGAATTCCCATCCGATACATCCCTTGGAAGAGACACGACTATTCATGGAGGGTCATTCATATATATAATATGATAGGAAAGGAGTTAGAACATCAATTAACTGAAGATCAACAACCTATCATCGCTAGAAAAGAAGACAACGAAAGAAGAAGAGAGTTGGGTCTCACGAAGGAGCTCGCTCTCTAAAGCAAGCTACGGAAGGAAGTTGTGCAAGCTTGTGGAACGCAATATTGCTGAGTGGTACACCATGGGGTATTTGTGTATTGAGATTGTTTGTAGGTTGAAGGGAGACAAGTTGGATGTTTATTGGGTTTGGTTGTGGATTGCTAGTTGAAGGATTGTAACTCGATTATTGTATATTTGTATCTATGAAGGGTTGTGGTAGCGAATTATTTGGAGTTCCTCCCAACCGTATCAAAGTCCTTTTTAAAACGAAGTTTTGTGTATGGAAGTTTTATAGTGAAAGAGAAATTCAGAAATTGTTTTAGGAGTTCTCACTTTCATTTATTGATGTGTTATTTATGTACATGATTCGTGATGTTCTAGTCAACATGCTTCTTCCTACTTGTTACTTCCTTGGAACATTGGTTTTGGCTGGTGCATCCTGTAGACTGCAGCTATGGGATTGCTTAATGATTGATCCTATACATCCTTCCTCTAATATTTTGCTCCTTGACTTAGCTAGTATCACCCCAGTGTCGTAACCAATTCTCTCTCATTCTATATATACCTTTTTGTATTGTTTTTTTTATTTTTCTTATTCTCTCATAATCTACATACTCATGTTAGATATTTTTGTTTTCGCTAGTATGTCACTAGCTCAACACAACTCCCACCTTTGCTTTTTTTGTGATAGTATTGTCTCATGTAGCCTTTGCTTTTGCTTTTGCCTCTCGAAAGTTTCTGCTACTCATACTAGGCCGAGTAGTAGAGCATGCCCGAGTTAAGTCGAGTCAAGTTTCGTGGAATGACTTGGACAACACAAAGAGTGCGCCCAAGATGAGTTCGGTGGAAACCTAGGAGGGAATCCTCACCATGTTTTGAGGCTTATAAAATGACTCCGGGAGGGATATGGAGCCTCTTGATCCAGAAAGATTTCATTCTTTGGAGGATGACCCTTTATCTTCGATGGTTTTGTTTACATTTGGCATACTTTGCTTATTGTTTTAGTCTCCTTTGCCTGTACTAGAGGAAATCGAAAAATATTACTAGTGGAGGTATATAGCTTGTTTGGATAATGAGATTACCATGTTTGAATTTTTAGCATGCAGTAGTAGTCTCCCGCTTGTGAATCATTCATGCTAATGGCAAGAAATAGTGTTTTCCATTTTTTTCCTGTAGAATGTAGCTATGGGATTGCTTAATCGTTTATCCAACACATCCTTCGTCTAATATTTTGCTCGTTGACTTTTTTAGTACCACCCTGGTGTCGATTTGGAGGAAGAAGAAGTTGATAGATGGACTGAGAGTTTGGAGTAGGAATTAGAACGAGAGGAGGATGAAGATGGAGATATGTCCATGGATCAGGATGGAAATGTGAAGACAGATATACTAGGCCATAATGATCCAGTTTTGATGAAGTTGATGTAAGAGAGTATGGGTAGGTGTTACTATGCACCTTCGATATATTATATTGTAGAGAAGTATGGAGGATTCATACTAAGTGTGGGTGGATTCTTCTCAGAGACGAAGAGAGATGGCCTTGTGATGTGGAAAGGGAAGTCGTATGACTTCCCCACACCACCATCATTTTGAAGGTCATGAAGGAGATGGTTCTAGTGAATATGCTCCTTCCTCCTTATTACTTCCTTGGAATGTTGGTTTTGGTTGTTGGATCCTGTAGAATGTCGCTATGGGATTGCTTAATCATTTCTCCAACACATCTTTCCTCTAATCTTTTGCTCCTTGACTTTGTTAGTACCACCCTTGTTTTGATTTGGAGGAAGAAGAAGTTGATAGATGGATTGAGAGTTTGGAGTCAGAATCAGAACAAAAGGAGGATGGAGATGGAGCTATGTCCATGGACCAGGATGGAACCGTGAAGACAGATATACTAGGCCATAATGATCCAGTTTAGATGAAGTTGATGGAAGAGAGTATGGGTAGGTGTTACTATCCACCGTTGATAAATTATATTGTATAGAAGTATGGAGGGTTCATACTAGGTATGGGTGGATTCTTCTCAGAGAAGAAGAGAGATGGCCTTGTGATGTGAAAGGGAAGTCCTATGACTTACCCACACCACCATCTTTTCGAAGGTCATGAAGGAGATGGGATCACTGTAACTTTTTTCAGATGGTAAGACCCTGGGACGTTGAGATGCCATTGAATGGAACCTCATGATGAGCAGAACTGGAGAAAAGATTATGTGACAGGGAAGAGGTGACAATGGTTGCACATGTTTGGGTGCATGTGTTCTTGTGGAATTGATGCTATGGTTAGATTAGCTATCTGACTAGTCAATTGCATGAGGGGATCCAACACATGTCATTCTTATAGGTTGCAATACATGAATAGACATGGTATATATGTTGGAGATCATATTCTTTTTGATTGATGAAGACAGTAGACACGAAGATTGTTCATGATGAGGACAATCTTCAGGCTTTGGTTAAATAATTTGTCGAGGGGTGTGTTTTCGAGGATGACAACGATTTTGAAATGTGGTGGGGGGGGGAGGGGTGGCGAGATGTCAAGCCCTTAGGGTAGAGTCACTCGAGCATGCCTGAGTTATGGCGAGGGGAGTTTATTGGAACATATTGGTAGGAACAAATACTGTGCTCGAGACAAGTTCGATGGAAAGAATTTGCCGAGACAAGCGCATGATTAATGCACCTGAGATGAGTTCGGTGGAATGCTTTGGACAAATTGGAGAGTCAACACGACGAGGGTGCATAGTTGAGGCACACCTGACTGAAGATAAGGCACGCCCAACCGAGATGCACCCGACTTGTTGACACCTAATCTTATGGGTTGGGTGTGCATATGTAATATTGTATATTATTTTAATATTTTAGGAAATAAGGAAGGCCAAGAGTCATTGGGAGATGAATCCCAATAGCCTCACCTCCATGTATAAATGCATGTACATTCTTCAGCTAATACACATTCTGATTTGAGGAGTTACCTCCTGGTTTGACATGCTATCAAAGCCAGTCCCACTATTGGCATTTTTGCCTGTGGTGTAACTCCCTCTCCTTTGCTCAGTCAGTTTTTAATAATAGTTTTTGCTACTCCTACTTATTGCTATACTGCTATTCTGCATTTTTTTATCTCTGCATAGCTCTGACATTTGCAGCTCCTGCAGCTCCTGAAGATTCTGCAATCCTGCAGTTCCTGAAACACTGCAAATTGCAGCCCCCTCTGCAGTCCTGCAAAGATCCCATTCCTAATTTTTGTAACGGCCTCTCGGCCTCCCTCTCTCCAACGCTCTCCTTTCCCAACTCCTTAATCCCTCTCCCCTCGTCCCCATCGCCTAGCTCCCCTCCCTACCTGCGCTGGCTCGACTCACCATACCTCTCGGCCCTCCATGACTGTTACAAGCATACGCTATTCTCCCTGCACAATTCGATTTTTTTATAATTCGTTCACCTCACCATATACGTTGCTCTGTCTGGCGGTATTTTTTTATAGTTTATACAGTTCTGTTGGTGTCAAAGCGTCCCTTTCACCATATATCGCCCATATATAAGACATCCCTCATAAAACGCTGTTATTGCTGTCTGTTATTTCCGCCCATTCCAGATACAGTCCGCCCCAGTCCTGTCTGTCGATACATTATCCCCCCACTGCGTTTATATCCCGTGGCCTTTAAAAGATCCGTGGCCTGTCAAATAATAACATTCCACGCTGTTTGTATACACTACTTCTATCTATAATCTATACCGCCCGTCGGCCTTCCTCCAGCGCTGTACTGCCCACGCTATTCCATAATACCGCTCCCACCCACGCTATTTCATACAGTGCTGTGCCATATTCACAATACAACACATTACCATAAATAAAACCGCTCTCTCCCAGCACTGCCGCCCTCCACTATATAATACCACTTGTCATATATATTCATGCCCTTCCATTGATACATTTTTAATACGCTGTCACTTATATATATCACTTACGCCCTCTGCATATATGATACCGCCCTCTGTCGACTATCACACTCTGTCCATATATACCACTCTTATCATATTACCGCCCCCTCCCATATTCAATACCACTCCTACTCATTCATAATTTTACCGCCCCATTCACATTCATAAAACCACCTTTCTTCCACACTTTCAATATAGATTCGCATATAAATTTTTTTTTCCCAAACAAAAAAAATATATATATATATATTTTTTTGTGCAGAATTCAGTATTTGCAACAAAGAGTTTTTGTCTTCCTAAATTCAGAGTATTTTGCAGCAAAGAGTTTTTGTCCCCTTTAATTGAGCAAATTTCCAGAAGTTGAAAGTTTTTCTAGCAGAATTTTTTCCTCTTCAGAAGAATTTTTTCCAGCAAACTAATGCATTCTCTCATCTCTATTGTTGGGGTGGTTCTCTCTGGCAAAGAGAACTATCTTGAATGGTCTCGGAAGATTAAACAGGAATCTGTGAAGGACAAGAAGGAAATGCACCAGCAAAGCCCACTTCAGACAAAGAGCTCGCCATTTGGGAAAACAAGAACTGCAAGGCCTATGCCTTGATTGCAGCTTTCGTAAATGAAGAGGTGAGTCGCCACATTTCATCTTTCTCAAATGCCTATGATGCCTTGAGCAAGCTGAAAGAACTCTATGACTCACATTCAGAATTAGAAAATGTTCAATTGATGATTAAGCTGTTCAGTCTTGAAATGAAGAATGATGATCCCCTTGCCTTAGCTTCAGAAACTAGATCTATCATGCATGATATTGAAAGCACTGGTGTAAAAATGGACATATCTCTCATAGCATATGTTAAGGCATTATATCCGACTTACTCACATTATCTTGAGTCTTTGCAAGCAAGTGGGAACCTTGAGCATATCACCTTTGATATACTTGAGAAAAAGTTTGCAGAAAGAGAGAAAGCTTTCGGGAAGATGACAGTCCCTTCGTCTTTCGAAGAGGCTGCATACTTGGCACATAGAGAAAAGAGTCATGCTCCAGATTCATCCAGAGGAAGAGGTGGCAGAAGAGGAAGAGGAAGAAGAAACTTCACAGAAAGAGGGGGCAGACAATCTGACAAATCTAATCTTCATTGCACACGTTGCAATAAAGATGGACATGATGCATCCAAATGCAGAACACCTTGGGAGAAAATTGAGCAGCAAAGAAATCAAGACAAAGGTAAAACTAATGAAAAAGACAAAAGTAAAGCACCTGAATCAACTCATTATGTTCTAGCACATTGTAACAATGGAGTAACTGAAAACCTATTTGATGTTTCATTTACTTCATGGAGAGATGACTGGTTGCTAGATTCAGGAGCAACATGTCACATGACATTTGGAAAATATTTTTTTGAAGAATTCACTGACAAAGTTGATGGAGCAGTCTATTTCGCAGATAAATCCAAACTCAAGCCATCAGGGCTTGGCACAGTCAGGCTTAAACTGCCTGGTCTTCCAGATCATATCTTACATGAGGTTCTATACCTCCCTGAGTTGAGGAGAAACTTGCTGTCCCTGGTCCAAATCCGCCAGCAAGCACACTCCATTCACTTGTTTGATGGCAAGGCAGAGGTCAGAAAAGCATCAGATCACTCACTTGTCATGGAGGGAATAGAAGAAGGAAGACTCTTGACGCTGAAAGGTTCATCTGCTCATGCTCAAAACTTTGCATTCGATTCACATCATGATGAAGGTACATTCCCATCAAGTCTTTTATGGCATGCTAGATTTGGACACTTAAACTATGAAAGCCTTCGTTTGTTGAAGAAAAATGGTGTTAATGGACTGCCTACAATTCCTAGAAAACCTAAGGAATGTGATGCCTGTATTCTAGGAAAGCATAGCAAACAACGATTTCATGATTCACACTCCAGAGCACATAGAAAACTTGAGCTTGTTCATTCAGATTTATGTGGCCCTATGCCTATTGCTTCTGCAAATGGAAACAAATACATGATGACATTTATTGATGACTACACCAGAATGTGTTGGATTTACTTATTGAAGAATAAGTCTGATGCTTTTCAAACATTCAAGAATTTTCATGCATGGATAGAAAATGATGCACAAACACATATTGGCTCTCTACGTACTGATAATGGAAAAGAATACACTTCAAACGAATTTGAAAATTATCTTCATCAACATGGAATCAAACATCAAACAACTGTGCCATATAATCCACAACAGAACGGTGTAGCTGAAAGAATGAACATAACTATTTTAAATATGGTCCGCTCCATGTTATTTTTCAAGAATGTAAAATTGATGTTTTGGGCTGATGCAGTTCTATGTGCCGTTTACATAAAGAATAGGTGTCCTTCAAGTTCAATTAGAAACAAAACTCCTTTTGAAATGTGGCATGGCCACATTCCTTCGGTAAAGCATTTCAGGGTCTTTGGGTCCACCTGTTATGCCTTGATACCCAAGGGTCAAAGGAATAAACTTGGTGCTAGAAGCAGAAAATGTATCTTCTTGGGGTACTCCAATACCTCCAAAGGATATCGTCTCTATGATGAAACAAATAAGAAGTTTGTGATAGCAAGAGATGTCATATTTCTTGAATCTTCCAAGAGTGACAAGGTTGTTGAGCGGCAACTTGATCCCCTGGATAGATTCACACATGCAAAGTCCTTCCAAGAATTTGATAATGTGATTCCACATCTTGAAGGAGGGATTCCGATATTGAATCAAACTGTGGAATCAGGTCCTGAAGCACTCTCTCCCCCACATGAAGAAACAACCACGGATGACACATTGGATGATGTGATTGACAGAATTGGGAGATTGAATCTTGAATCAATCCCAACTTAGTCAAATGACCAGCCTGGGCCATCTCAGAAAGGTCCCCCCAAATGGCTGACAAAGACACTTGAGAATGTGCATCTTGATGAGGTTGGAAAAACAGGAACAAGAAGTTCCACTCAACAAATCGAAGGTGATGTAGATAATTCTGATTCTCCTGTTGATATGGATATTGCTTATAACTGTGAATTGAGTTTGTCTACAGATCATGAACCAACTTCCTTCAAAGAAGCCGCTTCTCATGATGAATGGAAAGAAGTGATGCAGAAGGAGTATGATGCCTTGATAAAGAATGGCACTTGGAAGCTGGTTGATCCGCCTTTGGGAACAAAACCAATTGGCTGTAAGTGGGTGTACAAGAACAAGTATACAACAGATGGCTCACTTGACAAGCACAAGGCCAGGCTTGTGGCAAAAGGTTTCGCACAAAAAGGAGGAGTCGATTATGAAGAAACTTTTGCTCCCACAGCAAAATGGACCACCATCCGGACTTTCTTTGCCTTAGCAGCTCAGAATGGATGGAAAGTCCATCAGATGGATGTAAAAACAACTTTTTTGAATGGAGATCTAAAGGAGAAAGTTTATATGTCCCAGCCAGAAGGATTTGTGGTAAAGGGTCAAGAACACAAAGTTTGCAAACTTGTAAAATCCTTGTATGGCCTCAAGCAAGCACCACGAGCCTGGTATGAGAAGTTAACCGAGCATCTTCTGAAACTTGACTTCAAACATTTTGATCTTGATGATGCAACTTTGTTTGTTAAGAAAGTTGGAAAAAAATTTGTATATCTTGTGGTATATGTAGATGATCTTTTGATAACAGGAAACAATGAGAGCTATATTGCATCCATGAAGAAAGAGTTGAAGAAAGGTTTTGAAATGACCGATTTGGGTCATGTTCATTACTATTTGGGTATTGAAGTAATTCAACATCCTAAATTCATATTTCTTTCTCAAAAGAAGTACATTGGAGATCTCTTGAACAAATTTGGCATGGATGACTGTAATCCCTTAACCACTCTAATGGAACAAAACTTGAAGCTCACATCTATTGAAGGGAAGGAATTTGAGGATGCAACTAAGTATAGATAGCTTGTAGGAAGTCTTATCTACCTAACCACCACCAGACCTGACATTTCATTTGCTGTTGGAATCCTCTCAAGGTTCATGCAAAAACCTTGTGAAGGACATTGGTCTGCTGCGAAAAGAGTGTTAAGGTACTTGAAGGGGACTCAAGACTTTGGACTCAAATATACATAGGTAGGCGACTTCAGCTTGATCAGATACTCTGATTCAGACTTTGATGGCGACAAAGAAACATGGGTGTCTACTACAGGTTACACCATGAGTCTTGGATCAGGAGCTGTCTCATGGAGATCACGCAAACAGTCAGTTCCAGCAGATTCCACGACCGAGGCAGAATATGTGGCAGCAGCTGAAGCAACAAAAGAAATTGTGTGGCTCCGGAAGATCCTGGAAGATTTGCAGATGAAACAAATGTACTCCACACCACTCATGATCGACAACACTTCTGCAATAATGTTGGCCAAGAACCCAAAGTTCCATGATCGAACAAAGCACATCAATACAAAATACCATCTAATTCGACATCATGTTCAGGCCAAAACCATCCATCTACATCATTGTTCCACAAATGAGCAAATTGCTGATATCTTCACCAAAGCACTTGGAAGAGAAAAGTTTGAAAAGTTCAGATCGATGCTTGGCCTCACCAACATCCCTTCGGATTAAAGGGGGGAATGTTGACACCTAATCCTATGGGTTGGGTGTGCATATGTAATATTGTATATTATTTTAATATTAGGAAATAAGGAAGGCCAAGAGTCATTGGGAGATGAATCCCAATAGCCTCACCTCCATGTATAAATGCATGTACATTCTTCAGCTAATACACATTCTGATTTGAGGAGTTACCTCCTGGTTTGACACGACCAACGACAAGGTGTGCCCAACTGAGACGCGCATACCTGAGTTGCGAAGGTACGTGATTGAGGATAAGACATGAAGGCACATGACCGAAGTTGAACCAAATGAAAGTTTGTATGTGAAAAATGATGCAACATAATTTGGGGTTTATGGTCGGCTTGAACGAAGCAAGGTTGGCTTGAACTCCCAACCGACACAGTCCTTGGAAGAGACATAACTGTTCATGGAGGGTGACTCATATATATAAGATGAGAGGGGAGTACTTAGAACATCAATCTATCGAAGGTCAACAATGTCTCATCGCAAGACGAGGAGACAATGAAGTGTGAAAATTCCACTATCTGGAATCCTACTGCAGCCGCTGATTAAATTTCTTCTATTTCTATAACTGAACAAATTATTTAACATATGCTAAGGTAAATATTGAAATAAAATACACTGTAGTATTCAAAATAGAAATGCAAGGAAAAATACTACCACAAGGATACATGCATTAACACTATTATTTTTGGACAATTATCCCTGGAAATACCCATTGTGGGAAATCCAGTGCAATAGCCGGGGGTTTCTATATTATGTAGTAATTTTTCGAGTACGAATCTATGATTGTAGAATCTGACAAATCATACAGAGATATCTGACAAGTAAAATCTCGTGAGACAAATGTCACTTTGCCCCGGGAATCCGACATTGACCTGCACCTGAAATGATCTGCTCTGCGCAGTGACTGCGTAACCACATAGTGTTTGCGTCATAACTGTCGCTGCTATCTGTATCTGCGCTGGATCTCTCTGTTGGCTGAAAACTGGAAACTTCTGGCCTTCAGGAACTGACACTGACCCTCTATTGTCTCAATGGAAAAAAAAACTGAATTCCCTCTGCAGCTCCGTGTAGTCCCAACGGAGCCTCTGCGTCACTGGCTCTGCATAGATGTCTGTGGCTTCTACTACCTTCTCGGCTATGCACTCTCCAGATCAGGAAGTCTTCCACCTAGAAATTATCCTTGCCCCTCTATGTGAGAATCGTCTCAATCAATCTTCTCCCTGAGCACTGCTCACTAAAGAATTTCGATTTCTGGATTCTCTCCCCATCTCGATGTGTTTTCCAAATTCCCCATCAAGTTCTTTTAATCTTCTCATTGAGAATTCAATGATTGAGATTAAATCGTTAATCAACGACTAAGATTAAACTGACTTGATCTTCGTCTTCTCTAGAAGATTCACACTTTGTTTTAATTAATACCCATTAATTTTTTTAATTTCCTAAGTTTAGATTTAGGGTGCCATTAAAAATAATTAATTATTTTCATAAAACATGATTTGAGTGTAATTTCCCAAAACGCTTTCTGGGTTCTTTGGAATACATGTGCCTAAGCCTCTCTGCAAATTTTGAAACTTAGAGCACATTTGATGCTATATCAAATCAACATGATGAAAAAAGAGAGTTGGGTCTCACGAAGGAGCTTGCTCTCTAAAGCAAGATACGAAAGGAAGTTGTGTGAGCTTGTGGAATGAAGTATTATTGAGGGTGGTATGCCACGAGGTATTTCTGTATTAAGTTTGTGTGTAGGTTGAAGGGTTGCCATTAAAAATAATTAATTATTTTCATAAAACATGATTCGAGTGTAATTTCCCAAAACGCTTTCTGGGTTCTTTGGAATACCTGTGCCTAAGCCTCTCTGCAAATTTTGAGACTTAGAGCACATTTGATGCTATATCAAGTCAACATGAAGGAAAAAGAGAGTCGGGTCTCACAAAGGAGTTTGCTCTCTAAAGCAAGCTACGAAAGGAAGTTGTGTGAACTTGTGGAATGAAGTATTATTGAGGGTGATACGCCACGAGGTATTTTTGTATTAAGTGTGTGTGTAGGTCGAAGGGTGGCAACTTGGTTATTTTCTGGGATTAGTTATGGGTTGCTAGATGAAGGGTTTTTGACTCGGTTATTGTATAGTTGTATTGATGAAGGATTGTGGCAGGGAATTGTTTGGAGTTTCTCCCAACCGAACTGAAGTCCATTATAAATCGAAGTTTTGTATATTGAAGTTCTATAGTCAAAGAGCAATTGGAAAATTGTTTTGAGAGTTCCCCCTCTCGCTTATGGAAGTGTTATTTATTTACATGATTTGTGATATTTGTGAATGAATGTGATTATTGCTGAAGTTAAGTTAATTCAAATAAACTATAATTGAAGTTAAAAGCTTTGAAGTGGCTATTCTTGTGAGATTTGATTGAACATAATTTCGCAAGTATAATATATCGGTCTCGCTATAGGGTACATGGGCTAGAGGCATAGTACGAGCATTAGTACACTCAAGTTGGTTCGCCATTGAGGAGAAAGCGCACCGTTGCCACACACGTTAGAGGACTCGGGAATCTCATAGCTCAGAGGTGCGCCTTGGTGGCTTGACACTCGTATTTTGATGTTATACATTGGATTGCCTGAGGAAAATTATTTCTAGGAGGGAAACCTCACCATGTTTTGAGGCTTATAACATGCCTTCAGGAGGGTTATTGAGGCTCTTGATCTCAAAAGACTTTATTCTTTTGGGGGACGACCTTCTATCTTCGATGGTTTTGTTTACATTTGGCTACCTTGCTTATTGTCTTAGTCTCCTCTACCTCATGGATGACAAGTGACTTTTTTGTCATTTTTCTAGGTTGAGGAGTTAATGTTGACTTTCCCTCTACTTGAGCTAGACCAAAAATATTATCAGTGGAGGTATATAGCTTGCTTGGACAATTATATTACCATGTTTGAATTTTTATCATACAATAGTATTCTCCCATTTCTATATCATTCATGCCAATGGTGGGAATTAGTCTTTTCAATTTTTTTCTTTTTGCCTCGCTTTCTATATTTTCTAGTTTTGTCAACTTTATTTTTGGTCACCTCACTAGTGATTGATTCCCTCCAAGTCATTATTATGAGTGGGCCCAACTTGAGATACTTATTCCTAGATGTTTCTAGGCACCATGCTCCTTCCTCCTTGTTACTTCCCTTGAACATTGGTTTTGGTTGTTGCATTTTGTAGACTGGAACTATGGGATTGCTTAATCATTTATCCAAGACATATTGTAATATTTTGCTCCTTGACTTAGCTAGTACCAAACTAGTGTCGTAACCAATTTTATCTAACTCTATATCTACCTTTTTCTATTGTCTTCTTTCTTCTTTTCTTATTCTCTCATCATCTACATACTCATGTTAGATATTTTTGTCTTCACTAGTATGTCACTATCTCATCACAACTCACAACTTTGCTTGTTTTGTAATAGCATTGTCTCATGTAGCCTTCCCTTTTGCCTCTCAAAAGTGACTTCTTCTCATCTTAGAGCTACCATGGTGATCGTATTTCCAAATCATGCCTTCATTGGTGCTTCACCAATCATATCTTTTTCACTCTAGGTAACTACATGTGGGCATAGCTATCTCATAGTTTTTAGCTATTTCATGAACTTTGCCACTGTAGATGACCTTTATTTCCATCTATTTTGCAATTGACGAGGTCACTTGATTGATTACGAGGATATATTCTTACCTTGGAAACATCCTTCAACAAGTTCCAACATCAAGACATCTCTTTTTTTTTTTTAAGTGAATTGTAAGTATCGTAATTCTATCTATTCTTCCTTGGCTTTTTGCATTTTATTTATACATCTTGCTTAACACTACTCTTATCTAGCTTGATAAGCATTGACCCCATTTTATGCATTGAACTCGTTTTGGCTGGGGACAATGGGAGATGGTTCTATTATTGTCCATGTGGCATAACATTTCATGGGACAATTTCATAGTTGACATCGTAGTACACATAAGCCATGGTATTGGTCACATCATTCAAGCCCCATTTAGGCAAATTTTGCATGCATGGGTATCCTCTTGACATTACATGTTGAATATCCTTGAACGACCTCCTATTTCATCATCTTTCTAGCTATTTTGCGCTGTAATAAAGCTCCAAACCCTTTGCAGACACATCTACTTGCTATTTGCGTGTAGTGCCCTACTCTAATTGATTGACAAGGATATGAACTTTAACATTATTTAGCCCTAAGGCCCGCACTTTATTCTTTGAGGACCTCGGGTTGAGGATTCCGACACATGACTCTATTATTAGTGGATTCGATGGTTATGTATGTTCTTTATTGATACTATGATGATGATATCATTAATGGTTATGTACGTTCTCTATTGATATGACTGTAGCATTAATGGATATGCATTTTCTCTATTGATATCATGATGATGATAGATTTTATGGGTAGATATGTTTTCTATTGATGTTACGACGATGATGGCTTTGATGAATATGTTAGTTTCCCATTGATGTTATGATTATGATAACCATGATGGATGTGTCCCCTACGTTAACTACTTACATTAGTTCTGATTCAAAATAAACAACGATGTGAATGACTAGGTCATGTTGATGTTGCTATTATGATAATGACTAACACTGAGAAACTATGTTACTGATGATTATTGAGTATGATTGGAAACCACCAGAGGCACTCGCATATGATGAGTTGACGACATCTGGTTTGATAGAAATTAATATTTTGTCTTTAAAATTCTAAGTCCAGTTTGAAACTTGTTATATATATATATATATATATAAATATATATATATATATATATTTTGATGATATGTCAGTGGTTGCAGGGACATGTTAGTTGTTTGGCCAAATGACTCACATATGTGTGATGGGGTTGTACAATTGGATGGAATAACATGGGAGGGGTGGGACATGTTGAAAAGTGTAACTAGGTCGGTCTTCATGTTGGCTATGTAATTAGTATTTATGTATAGAAGATGCCAATGATAATAAAATGTATTTTTGGTATACTTGCCTCATGGGTTTCATGAGCAAGATTTTATTATGTAGATAGACTTCTTCTTGATGTCTATTAGGCATAAATACAATTAGGTGTCATATTCATGAAAGATTCAGTTTGTACTCCAAAGACCTTAACAACCCTCATATAATGTTGTAATCAAGTGAAGACAATCTGCTACACTGCTGAAGTAACACCGCTTGGAAAGTAACAAGAAGTCATGTTGGCCTACATGTTATGATGAAGTCGGCTTAAACCATATTTGATCGTCAGCCTAAAAGGTGAAAACAACCCACTATATATAAGCCCAGTCTGCGGATCATTTCGATGGATAAGCCAAGTGGACAACACACAAAATTGAATGTGGTTTCCTCTATAAATTGCGGATAAGTCTGAGCCACCATTGGAGGAAGTATATTACGGATCTACCACAGCAGAGAACGGATCTATATACTAAGTTAGTGTGGATACTACAATAGAGACAACATATATATAAGATAGTGCGGATATCACAATAGAGGCAGCGTAAATATATATACAAAGATAATATGGAACTTATAGCAAGTGCGGACATATAAAAGAAGAACAAAAGTGCGGAAGGCAGATAAAAGAAGAACAGAAGTGCGGATAAGAGACAATGATCATAAGAAGCGGGAGTAATAGTGAGGAAGGTAAATCCTTGATTTACCTTCTAACAGTCCAAGCAAATCAAATAAAAGCATACACAAGGTGAAGGTCAAGGTTCTGGAAGAAAATCTAGTTCTAGGGTCTAAGTCTGGGTCATGGTACTTGTCATTAGAAGATCGATAAGAAGATTCTTTGCAGGTTTTCCTCTCCGAGACGGAGAGGTTTTTCCCTGGCTCTAGGAGCCTAATCTTTGTGTCTTGCGTTTTGATAATTGACTTGATGAAAGATTAACTTAACCTAAAGAAGAGAAGACATAAGTACATTCACAAGTAACTATCAAGAAGAGAATTTGTAATAACCTATAGCCTTTCAAATTCTCAACATGGTATCAGAGGTTTGGTTACAAGAAAGGGCTATCAGTGATACAAATTCACTTCAGTTTGTAGGTTACAATCTTAGCTTGGTTACATTGCAGCGCTTATAACACAAATATTACAGAGTCATCCGAAACACAGTCTCGGCATACATACATCCCCACAGTTCAGACTCAATTTGAGATTCTCAATGGTATATAAGATTGAAAAAGGAAGCAGAACTCGGATAGCATAGTTTCAGGTATATAAAAATATCAGTGAGCAAATTACAAGTGATTACAAGTGAAATTCACAACAAATCGCAGTCAGGGTCAACTATATATTCCCCATATACTGCACAGAAAAAGGTGGACAGAACCTCGACCTTCTCTGAGTTTTTCGATGTGGTTTATGTGATAAAAGACAACGGATTGCAGAACAAGGAACAAGGTTATATACTAAGAAGAGAATAGGAATAATTTTGAGATAAACTCGGTGATATACACCTACAATAAAAGTGAGATCAAGTCTATGATTGATGCATAGAAGGGACATAGACATATCACCTAATGGAATGCGTTGAAATATGAAGTTTCATAGTGCGGATGTCATAGTGTGAATTACATAGTGCGTAATTTAGATGGGAAGGGATAAAGACTCCGGTCATTAGTGCTACCATAGTAATAGAGCTATGAAACTATCATAATTCGCCTTGGAAGAATACAGTCTGAAAGATTAGCTACATGAATGGATGACAAGTGATATCAAGTCTGCAACAACCTAAGAAGAAAATCATTCAAAGAAGAACAAGGTGTAGATCTCCTCTTCACTTGCCAAGTAAGTATCTTTCATTTTCATTTTAATTTTGGTTAAATGACTTCGATTTGCAAGGAGATATATGCGGTGGTTGTACTACCGAAGATCCTTGCATAAAACAAGGAGGATAGTCATGGTCCTCATAGATAACTGAAGTCATAGATAAGGGACTCCTTTGAATTCATGGAAAGGAACCCTTAAGGTTCTCTCACATGAACAATATTGGAGACACAAAAGAAGTTGAAAGAAGAATTATGAATAGTACAAGAAAGTTCATGTCACCGGAAAGGTTGGAAGGAGTGGATGGAAAGAGGGAGTAAGAGGTCATAATAAGTCTCTTTATGGCTCCTAGATCCTACTTAATATTTGATGCAAAGTGACATCATGGAAGTATAAGAAAGAAGAACTCATATGATCACGAGGGTAACAAAATCATGGGATAAGTACCTCACTCATCAATCTAGGGTTTCAATGGAAGAAGACAAGTTGAAGGCAATAGTTTTGCAGAACTCAATCATTTGAAGAAAAAGGGAGAACCTGATTCAAAGCAAATCTAAAGATAGAAGAAGCAGTGGATCTACACTATGATTGAGATCATCTTCTTTAAGCGATTTTTGTTGGTTATATATGATAGAAAGTAGTGTAGCACCCTGATGAAAGCATGGAAGGATCTCTTGGTGAATCAGCTCTAGGAAAACCTCTCTGATAAAATCACTGCTGGAAAGCAGTCATCAAGAGCAAGGGTCATCATGGAAACAGATTTTCTGGGATATTGATTGAGCATACCAAGAGAATGAAGCTCTTCATTGCTACAGGATGTCTCAAGGGAAAAAGGGTATGAGGTATGTATATATTTATATGCTAAACATTGGATACTGTGAAGTCATGTCATATGGTTGCAGGTAATGAACTTCTGTATTTAGAAGTATGATCTATGGAAGAGTGTCTCTCAGTGCATGGACATATGAAATCAACATAATATGTCCTCATGGAATATGAGGTCGTTGTATATGAACAAGAAACTAGAAAGGTTATAAGTTCTTGAGAATAAAGAATGTGCAGAGAGGAAGAGATCATGAAATGTAACCATGTCAAGAGGCAGTTACCATTTGGAAGCCAAAAGGATGTGACTAAGAGATCTCCTAGAAAGATATGTAGACTCTGACGGAAGTCTGGTAAAGAAGAAGACCTTTGGCAAAAAGCATATCATTAGGAGATGTGTCAATCTGTATGAAGGATACCGATGCCTACAAGAAGATGTCATGGTTAAAGATCGTCACTAAGGTAAATTTTGTTCTAAAAGTTCATATGAATATGTTTATCTGGAAGAATTTGTGCAGGGCTGCTAATCATGAGAAAGGATGTATGATCCTTGGAAATGATTCAAAGGAAAGCAACATGGCATAACAATGGACCAGATAAGGAAATCTGATGAATCACTTTCTGATAGTTGACATGACTTAGGATGAAAGTGATGGATGATCTGTGCCCTATGAAGCTAAGAGTTGGAGATTCCTCAATACCGAAATCCATGACATCAAGGACAGGAATTCTTCATGAGCAGCTGGGTGTCTTATCATTGCTGCTGGAGGTCCCTGGTTAAGAGGGACCCTGATGATAAGTTTCTTACTTGGAAGAAACTTGGTAATTCCTAAGAATGAGCTTAGGTACATTCCTTGTATAGGAATGAGTACATTCCCTTGTGGAATAGGTCCTCCCTGGTTGAGAGGGAGAGATAGAAACATCATTCTGGTCTTGGGAAGATAGAATGGAGGATTGGGTAATCATCTGGCATTCGATACTCTTTGAGCATGTGTTATGGCATTCAAGATAAGAGTAGCCGGGGACCGATATTATTTGAAGGCTAGCTACCCAAGAGAAGAATAGTCCAAGAAGGTCATACTTTAGGAACACCTGGGTGGAGTATTTACCTTGGAGAGACAATGACGAAGGTGTCTATAAGTCATGTTTCTCGCCAGCATTGTAGCCCATTGTCTCGTTGAGAGATGGGGTTGTTAATCAAGGCCTTGCACTAGGGAAATGCCGGTTGATATGATGCTATACAGATGCGATTACCAATCCGATTCTTCTTATGAGATTCTTCAGTTTGAAAGTGACCATGTACTTGTCTGAATACCTCCCTAGGTATTCAGGAGTGTTGAAAAGTGTAACTATGTCGGCCTTCATGTTGGCTATGTAATTATGTATTTATGTATAGAAGATGTCAATGATAATAAAATGTATTTTTGGTATGCTTGCCTCATGGGTTTCATGAGCAAGATTTTATTATGTAGATAGACTTCTTCCTGATGTCTATTAGGAATAAATACAATTAGGTGTCATATTCATGAAGGATTTAGTTTGTACTCCAAAGGCCTTGACAACCCTCATATAATGTTGTAATCAAGTGAAGACAATCTGCTACACTGCTGAAGTAACATCGCTTGGAAAGTAACTACAAGTCATGTCGGCCTACATGTTATGATGATGTTGGCCTAAACCATATTTGATGGTCGGCCTAAAAGGTGGAAACAAACCACTATATATAATTCCAGTCTGCAGATCATTTCGATGGATAAGCCAAGTGGACAACACACAAAATTGAATGCGGTTTCCTCTATAAATTGCGGATAAGTCTGAGCCACCATTGCAGGAAGTATATTATGGATCTACCACAGCAGAGACAGCGGATCTATATACTAAGTTAGTGCGGATACTACAACAGAGACAACATCTATATAAGATAGTGTGGATATTACAACAGAGATAGTGTGGATATAAACAAAGATAGTATGGAACTTACAACAAGTGCAGACATATAAAAGAAGAACAGAAGTGCGGAAGACAGATAAAAGGAAGACAAAAGTGCGGATAAGAGACATTGATCAGAAGAAGAAGCGAGAGTAATAGCGAGGAAGGTAAATCCTTGATTTACCTTCTCACAGTCCAAGAAAATCAAATAAAAGCATACACAAGGTGAAGATCAAGGTTTTGGAAGAAAATCTAGTTCTAGGGTCTAAGTCTGGGTCATGGTACTTGTCATTAGAAGATCGATAAGAAGAGTTCTTTGCGGGTTTTCCTCTCCAAGAGGGAGAGGTTTTGCCCTGGCTCTAGGAGCCTAATCTTTGTGTCTTGTGTTTTGATAATTGACTTGATGAAAGATTAACTTAACCTAAAGAAGAGAAGACATAAGTACATTCACAAGTAACTATCAAGAAGAGAATTTGTAATAACCTATAGCCTTTCAAATTCTCAACAGGACAGTGTCCTTGATCTCACCCGCTAGCACTCCTGTCGTGACTTAGGTTGGAAAGGTTGAAACACCTTCACCTTGAAGATCACTATGTCGTGGGGGCAGGTCCCAAATTTGGGTCGCTCACGAGGATTTTATGGGGGGCGCGCATCAAGGCGGATTCCTTGATCACTAGCACCATTAGTCTCACTATAGCAGGCGACATACGAAATGATAACGGTCTCTGTCATTGCACCTATACTTTCCCCTCGTAGCCACTAGATGCTTGAAGGGCAAGTGGTGTAGCACCCTTGGAACTTCAAGAGAAATGCTTGTTT
Source organism: Pinus albicaulis (assembly GCA_034641835.2). NCBI lineage: Eukaryota > Viridiplantae > Streptophyta > Pinopsida > Pinales > Pinaceae > Pinus > Pinus albicaulis. The sequence continues at coordinate 1,588,406,013 of CM076584.1, read as the reverse complement.
TGTGATAGCATTGTCTCGTGTAGCCTTTGCTTTTGCCTCTCAAACGTTACTTCTTCTCATCCTAGAACTACCATGGTGATCGTATTTCCAAATCTTGCCTTCATTGTTGCTTCACCAGTCCTCGTATCTTCTTCACCCTAGGTGAGTCGATATGACAAGCATACTCAACTGAGGTACACTCTATCAAAGACAATGTGTGCCCAATTGAGACACGCTCGTTCGATTTACAAATGCACACGATCGAGGATCAACGCGAAGAGGATTATCGTGCAGGGAAGTATGGGGGCGCGCCCGTCCGATTTACGAATGCACACGATCATGGATCAATGCGAAGAGGATTATATTGCAGATAAGTATGGAGGGTTCATACCACGTATGGGGGATTCTTCTTGGAGTGAAGGAGAGATGGCCTTATGATGTGGAAATGGAAGTCGTATTACTTCCCCACACCACCATTTTTGAATCTCATGAAGGATAAGGGCTTATGTTCTCTTGGTCGAGAAGGTGAGACCTTTGGGAGCTTGACATGCCATTGAATGGTGCCTCATGATGAGCATAATTGGAGGAAAGATTGTGTGACATGGAAAGAGGTGACATTGGTTTTACGTGTTTGGGTGCTTGTGTTGTTGTGGATTTGCTTCTACGGTTAGATTAGCCACCTCAGTAATCGAATGCACGAGGGGATACAACACATGTCATTCTTATACTTGCATGAACATGGGATATGTCAGAGATGAGATTCTGATGTATTGGTAAAGACAATTGATGCGAAAGTTGTTCATGATGAGGACAATCTTCAGGATTTGGTTAAGAAGTTTGCTGAGGTGTGTGTTGTTGAGGACGATAACCATTTTGACGTGGCAGAGGATATCAAGCCCTTAGGCTAGGTAGTGAGCATGCCTGAGTTAAGTCGAGTCAGGTTTGGTGAAATGACTTGGACAACACGAACAGTGTGCCCGAGATGAGTTCGGTGAAACGACTTTGGTGAGACGGGAAGACGAAGGGCACACCCAAGATGAGTTCGATGTAACAATTGGAATGACTTGGTGAGTCAGCACGAAAAGGGTGCCCAGCTAGGGCACACTCTATATAGGACAAGGCGCGCCTAGTCAAATATAAGGTGTATGTAGCCGAGACGCGCTTGTTTGATTTGAGAAATCAAATGACCGGGGATCAATGTGAAGTGGAGTATATTGCAGAAAAGTATGGAGGGTTCATACCTGGTATTGGTGGATTCTTCTTGGAGACGAGGAGAGATGGCCTTTTGATGTGGAAAGGGAAGTCGTATGACTTCCCCACAACAACATCTTGCTGGAAATACTGAGAGGGGGGTGAATCAATATTTCTTTTCAATTGTTAATTTTACCAGTTAGATCACCTGTACTTGGAACACAAAATGAATAATAAGAATAAATGATTTTATTAATTTCTTCTTTACAATAAATCAAGTACAATATCTGTAGGGCTCCAACCCTAGATGAAGACACCAATCTTCAATCTCCCAGGCTCCAACCTGTATTTGCCAAGCACCGACTTGGACTTCCAAGGCTCCAACCTTGTCAATTCTGAGGCACCAACCTCAAGGGCTCCAACCCTATATCTTGTACAGGCTCTAGGGCTCCAACCCTATCTTCCAAGGCACCAACCTTGTCAAGTCTGAGGCACCAACCTCAAGGGCTCGAACCCTATCTTTTAAGGCACCAACCTTGTTTCTATGAGGCTCCAACCTCCTGCTTCATTTTGTCAAGATATATTTGATTATACTTACGACTCACAATGCCTTCTTCAATTAGCCCTGACAATCTTCAGCTTACTCTTCACTGTAATCTACACATCACGTCATCAATGACAACCTTTTCTTCATAGAAGGTGTCACCGCTGCTCTTCATTGTACCCAAACAATTTCTCCAAGTCACCTCATAATGTCATCAGTGTTGCATCATGGTCTTCAATGTTATCTCCAAGATCATTCAAGGCTTCTCAATCAAATGTCTTCAACAATTCTCCAATGAAAAACTCCAATAAGTCTTCAATCAATGCTCCAAGCAATGCTTAAGAAGACTGCTTCTAGATTTGCTTGAAAGCTACCCGAGCGTCTATTAGAAGAATATCTTCAAACTGTCATCAACAAACTTTATTGTCAAAAACTCCAGTTGCTCTATTGTTCAAGAGCATCAATTGATGCTTTTGCACTTAGTTTTGTGAACAATATGTCGATATTTAAGCAACTGCAATCTGAGCTGAAGTTTGGTGGCAGCTTACTAATCCTCCACAGGATGTTATAGCAAATATAATCCGAGTGAGACTTCTTCACACAGATCTAAAGTGTTAAGTCCAAGCACCCAATCAGACTTGCCAAGTTTTACCACTGATTTGAGGTGGCTGTCCAAGCTTGCACTTCGAGCTACCATAGGACAACCACAGGACCGATCTAAATGGAGATTGTTCACTGTAATTTGATCTCCCACAAATATGTTGTTGTTCTGAGACTCAATGCATAAGACTGTTCACAGGTCTAGCCTTCAACAAAACTTTCCAAGCTACAATCTGAGGTAAGGTCCGAGTAACTGTGTTGGAATCTTCGCTGATTGTGGTGGAGTCTGAGCTCTTGTAGCTCTTGTAGCTAATCTGAATCTGGAAACCCAAACAAGTTTGAGATGCTGACCTTAATTCCAAAGTCTGAGCTTCATTAGATTACAGATCCACAAATCCACAAGTCCGAGCTACAGACAAGACTGCAATCCTTCTCCGAGCTGTAGTATGGTTTGAGTTGTTGTATTATGGTCTGAGCTCCACAAACTCAGGTCTGAAGTGCTGTAGGATAGTCTGAGTTTACTTCAAGGATTATTTATCATAGATCTGAGCATAAACAATAATGTTAGTCCGGATTCTATACTTGTAGTTAGATCTGAATTTTGGCAGAAATCCGAGCTCCTGTAGGCTAGTTATTACATAGGTCCGAGCTCTAAATCACAAGTTATTTCAGAGGACTGTTCTTCTGTCCTTAAGTCTGAATTCTTTAACACTGAATATGCCAAAACAATAAAACTTCTCCACAAGTCCGAGTCACAACATTCTCCTTGCCCAAGCAGAAATATAATTGGCTTGAATGATAGAAAACAACCCAAAAATATATTATTCTTGGCGTCCTCGCTGTTCTGTCCTCTTTGTGTCTTATTTCTGAAATCTTCATCGAAATTCATAGTCAAAATGAGGAGTTCGGACTCCTATTTATACAAGTTTTGACCTCAAATATATAGGCACGTCGGTTGGGTGAAAGAGTATGAGCATACATAGTTGACTCAAGTCGGCCAGGCAAAAAATATATATTTTTCAATTTCTCACAGACTATTGGGAGTTTGAGGGCAAGTAAGGGCCCGTTAGAAAGAGGAAAAAATCATCTTTAAGATGGTGTAGGATTCATTTGGAAAGGATGCCTCCAAGCTGTCCAAAATTACTTTTCTTTGTGACTCCTTCTGAAATATTTAGTGCAGAAGATGATTAGGATAGTACGGCTTCTTTGTTTGGCTTTTGCATTGTTTGTCATCTCCATTATTTGGCTTCTTCATTAGTGGTTTGACATCTTCATGGGTTGACCTCTTCATTGATGGCATTCTTGTCAAACAAGAGTCATGACATCATCATTTGGTACCAGACATTTATTGTCTTCAACCTTATCATCACATTCTGGGGTATCTCAAGAATATTTGCCATCTATCAATGACAACCTTGATTAACACATCTTTTTTAATCTCATGAAGGGGATGGGCTTATTTTCACTTGCTTAAGATGGTGAGATCCATGTGAGATTGAGGTGATTTAATGGCGCCTCATGATGAGCATAGTCAGAGGAAAGATTGTGTGACATGGAAGAGGTGACAATGGTTGCACATGTTTGGGTGCATGTGTCCTTGTGGAGTTGATGCTACAGTCACATTAGCTACCTGACTAGTTGATTGCATAAGGGGATCTAACACATGTCATTCTTACAGGTTGCGATATATGCATAAGCATGGGATATATGTCAGAGACAAGATTCTTTTGTATTGACGAACATAGTTGATGCAAAGGTTGTTCATGATGATGACAATCGTTAGGATTTTGTTAAGAAATATTCCAAGGGGTGTGTTGTCGAGGATGACAACCATTTTGATGTGGGGGAGGATGTCAAGTCCTTTGGCTAGGCACTTGAGAATGGCTGAGTTAAGTTGAGTCGAGCTCGGTGGAACAACTTGATTGGCACGAAGGGCATGCATGAGATAAGTTCGATGGAACGACTTTGGTGAGATGAGCACACAAAAAACGCATCTGAGATGAGTTTGGTGGAATTATTGGAACAAATTTTAGAGTCGACACGACGAGGGTACCTAGCCGAGGTGCACCTGAGCAAATGCAAGGCACGCTCAACAAAGATGTGCGCTCGACCGAAGACAAGGTGTGACAAGTTGAGACACAACCACCCAAGTTCCAAAGGTACATGACTAAGGATGAGACACGAAGGCACAAGACTGAAAATGAACCGAAGGAATGTTTGTATGCAACAAATGATGCGACATAATTTGGAGTTTATAGTCGGCTCAGACGCCCAAATGACACACATCCCTTGGAAGAGACACGACTATTCATGGAGGGTGATTCATATATATAAGATGAAAGGAAATGAGTTAGAAGATCAATCAACCGAAGATCAAGAACCTGTAATCGCTAGAAAAGCAGACAACGAAAGAAGAAGAGAGTTGGGTCTCACGAAGGAGCTCGCTCTATAAAGCAAGTTGCAGAAGGCAGTTGTGCAAGCTTGTGGAACGCAATGTTGCTGAGTGGTACACTATGGGGTATGTGTGTATTGAGGCTGTTTGGAGGTCGAAGGGCGAGAAGTTGGATATTTATTAGGTTTGGTTGTGGGTTGCTAGTTGAAGGGTTGTAACTTGATTATTGTATATTTTTATCTATGAAGGGTTGTGGTAGCAAATTATTTGGAGTTCCTCCCAACCGTATCGAAGTCCATTATAAAACGAAGTTTTGTGTATGGAAGTTTTATAGTGAAAGAGGAGTTGGGAAATTGTTTTGTGAAATCTCGCTCTCATTTATTGATGTGTTATTTATGTACATGATTTGTGATGTTTATAAATGAATGCGATTATAAATGAACTTAAAGTTAATTGAAGTAAACTATAATTGAAGTTAAGCTTTGAAGTGGCTATTGTTGTGAGCTTTGATTGAACACCAATTTCGCAAGTATACGATATTGGTCTCAGCATAGGGTACATGGTCTCGAGGCATAGTACGAACTTTAGTAAACTCATGTTTGCTTCACCATTTAAGAAAAAGCGTGCCAGTGCTGCACACCTAAGGGGAATCAGGAATCTCATATCTAAGAGGTGCACCATGCGACATAATTTGGGGTTTATGGTTGGCTTGAAGGAAGGAAGGTAGGCTCAAACGTCCAACCGACACATCCCTTGGAAGAGACACGACTGTTTCTGGAGGGTGACTCATATATATAAGATGATAGGATATGACTTAGAACATCAATACCGAAGATCAACAACCTCTCATTGCAATACATGGAAACAAGGAAGGAAGAAGAGAGTTGGGTCTCACAAAGGAGATTGCTCTATAAAGGAAGCTACGAAAGGAAGTTGTATGAGCTTGTGGATTGAAGTATTATTGAGGGTGGTATGTCATGGGGTATTTCTATATTAAGTTTGTGTGTAGGTCGAAGGGTTGTAAACTAGTTATTTTTTGGGGTTGGTTGTGGGTTGCGATAAGAAAGGTTTGTAACTTGGTTACTGTATATTTGTATTAGTGAAGGGTTGTGGCACAAAATTGTTTGGAGTTTTGCCCAACTGAACCAAAATCCATTATAAATTGAAATTTTGTATATTAATTTTTATAGTCAAAGAAAGATGAATTTAAGTTAATTCAAGTAAACTGTAATTGAAGTTAAGCTTTTAAGTGGCTATTCTAGTGAGATTTTATTGAACAATAATTTCCTAAGTATAAGATATCGGTCTCGCTACAGGGTACATGGGCTAGAGGCATAGTACGAGCATTAGTAAAGTCAAGTTGGTTTTTCCATTGAGGCGAAAGTGCACCTGTGTCGCACACCTCAGTGGACTCGGGAAGCCCATAGCTCAGAGGTGCACCCTGGTGGCTTGACCCCCGCATTTTGACACTATACATTTTCTTGCCTTAGGGAAGTTATTTTTAGGAGGGAATCCTCAGCATGTTTTGACGTGTATAACATGCCTTCAAGAGGGATAATGAGCCTCTTGATCCTAAAATACTTCATTCTCTGGGGGACTACCCTATATCTTAGTCTTTCTTATTGTCCTAGTCTACTTTATCTCATGGATGAAAGGTGAATTTCTGTAATTTTTCTAGGCTGAGGAGTTGGTGCTGCCTTTGCCCCTACTTGAGCCAGACCAAAAATATTATTAATGGAGGAAAATAGCTTGCTTGGACAATCAGATTACCATGTTTGAATTTTTAGCATGAAATAGTAGTTTCCTAGTTGTGAATTATTCGTGCCAATGGTGGGAATTTGTTTTTTCCATTTTTTTCTTTTTGCCTATCTCTCTCTATATTTTCTCGTTTTTTCAAGTTTATTTTTGGTCAGCTCACTAGTGATTGATTAGTAGGGACCAACTTGAGATACTTGTTCCTAGATGATTCTAGTGAACATGATTCTTCCTACTTGTTACTTCCTTGGAATGTTGGTTTTGGTTGTTGCATCCTGTAGACTGTAGCTATGGGATTGCATAATGATTGATCCAACACATCCTTCCTCTAATATTTTTCTCCTTCCTCTTTGCGACTGCTTTTCTTAGCAGACCATTGTCACCTTTTATCTGCAATGTTACATCAGAATAGTCTGCAAATTATTCTTGAACAAATCCCCACTTCAATATACAAACACTGCTCCTGAGCTAACCCTGTCATGCTGTAGTTACTTCAAGATTTTCCGCACTACTTCAGATGGATTGTCCGCACTCTAGTTTTAGTCAATTGTGGCACTTATCACAATAAGATCTCAGAAATATGTATATGTATTAAATAGCCCTGAAGCACGTCAAAGATCTGCACCGAAACTCTTATTATGATTTGCACTGAAAATCTAATTATAATCCACACTTAACTTCATAGATATCTCGCACTTCAGTTGCAGGGATGACCGAAAATCTGAGTGTGAATGAGCCGCAGGACAAAGGTATATGTAGAGGTAATTGCACTGTCTTTAGGCAGACCAGTTAGTTAGCATGTAGGTCGACTAGTCCAGCTCATGAAGGCCAACGTTAACACATCTTTTAAGCTTGTCTTCCAGCTTTTGAGTGAGGGCTGATTGGAGCCATTCTACCACGACTTCTAGGACAAGGTCTTGGAGCATTTCATGAGACTAGATCCTTAATATATAGATATATATGACACTTAATTACATTCATCCCTAGAAGACAAAACCCTAGATAGACATCAAGAAGAAGTCTATTAACCTATAATAAACTCTTGATCATGAAACCCATGAAGCAAGCACAAAATACATTTCATTATGCTTGTGTTCTACTTTACATAAATCCATAATTACATAGTCAATATGAAGACCGATCCTAGTTACACTTTTGAACAGCCACAACAACATAATTGTTAATCTCATGAAGGAGATGAGCTTACTGTCACTTGCTCGAGATGGTGAGACCCATGGGAGATTGAGATGCGATTTAATGGCGACTCATGATGAGCATAGTCGGAGGAAAGATTGTGTGACATGGAAGAGGTGACAATGGTTACACATGTCTGGGTACATGTGTTCTTGTGGAGTTGATGCTACTGTCAGATTAGCTACCCGACTAATCGATTGCACAAGGGGATCCAACACATGTTATTCTTACAGGTTGCGATATATGCATACCAAAGAAGCAAAAATAGTGATCGGGATAAAATCGCTGAGGGGAAAAAATCGGAAAAAATCGTAAAAATCGGGAAAAAATCGGCACATACACAAATATTCATTTTTTTTCAAATTTTTTAATATCTAAAGCATCTACAGCATAAAATAAATGCATTGACACATAAATATGAAAAAAAAACTAATATATAAGATGTGTAATATCATGTCTAGTGCTACATCACACATAAAAGTTTAAAACTGAATCCTGTCCTGAATACTAAGTCCTGAGTCTCAAGAGTCAACTCAGCCTCAAAATATCAACAAAAAATATAATAATGTATCTCATATCATGAGTCATAATGTCATATACAGAGGAATGTCAATGCACCATATAACCTATGGTCCTATACTATTGATTTCCTCTGCCCCTCTTGCGAGAAAATACAATAGCTTTGCCTTTCTCTCTAGATGAAGAAGCTGGCGGGACTGGCAATGGGTTTCATGCAGCTCTAGAGGTAAAAATGAAGCTAATTTAACGGAACTCAAGCACCAGGAGCTAAGGAGGCAGACCACGTCCTCTACCGGTGAGGGTGGGGGAGGGTTACGTCCCTCCTTCTGCTCCTGCTGTTGCTGCTGCTGCTGCTCCTTCTCCTCGTCCTCGCCCTCCACTACCTCCTGCTCTATCCAATCAGGGGCTAACTCCATGACAGGCCTCTCAGCCTCAACCCTCCATTCAGCAGTGGTGTCAATCGCATCTAAAGAGATGGCCTCCATATCAGGGGTTCTCTCAAGTTGTCTCACCCACAATCTAAGATTGTAGTAGACGTAAACCATGTCATTGAGCCGCTGACCCTCCAACCTGTACAAGGGTCATAAATTAATAAATTAAATATTTAAAAAAAATATTTAATGAATTCAAAAAATCAGTTGGAATATGTTAAGTTTTTTACCTGTTGCGCTTTTTGGTGTGTATTTTTTCAAATACACTCCAGTTGCGCTCGCATCCTGAAGCGCTACATGTTTGGCTGAGTATTCTAATGGTAAGTTTTTGGAGTTTTGGTAATCTGCCACCGTAGCTCCTCCACCATGCATCTACAAGTTACAAGTTACAACAAATAAGATAAACTTATAAAGTTACAAACATAAGAAAATTTTTTAAATAATGAAAATCTTACCTGGCATTTTAGCAGTCCTATCCTGGACAGCCATGTCGAAGCTCAAGGTGCCACCTGCCATTCTGTATACCTCCATCTCTTTGGATATCTCTGCACGTTCTGATGGATTTGGCACCATCTTCTGAACACAAGTGAAAAAGCCATCCATGACCTCAACATCAAATAGAAAACCACATGAATAAGCAAATGCGGGGTTCAAGAAGAGCCCTGCAGCATGAATGGGACGATGGAGTGTGTTGTTCCATCGATCATCAATCACTTCCCATAAAAGAAGTTGTCTCTGAAACCCCTCATCACCCTTATCATCATAATAGCTGCGAACAACTTTTTTGGCCCTATCCATGGCCTCATACAAGTAGCCCATTGCGGGCTTCTCTCCATCCACCAATCTAAGAACCTTTACCAAAGGTTCACTAATGCTGCACACCTCTTCCACTCCAGCCCAGAAACTTTCCTGATATGACACCAACCTGCAAATGGCCTGTCCCTCTGATTTGGGGCTGATAGTCAATGCACGCCACTCATTTGAAAGAAACATTCTCTTCAAATCCCACTTAGAATTCAAATGGGATTGAAGAGAGATGAAAGTAGTGGCAAATCGTGTAATAGCAGGCCGCACCAACTCCTTCTTGTTGGTGAATGTCCTCATCAAATGAAGCACAGATCCATGGTTATATATAAATTTTGTGATTCTCTTTGATGATTCTGCAATATCTTTGACAAAATCAAGCTTTCCGATGTCCTCCAACATCAAATCAAGGCAATGTGCAGCACAAGGTGTCCAAAATATGCTCGGATACCTCTCCATAAGCATCTTGCCAGCAGAAACATAGTTTGCAGTGTTGTCCGTTATGATTTGGACAACATTTTGGGGCCCAACCTCCATAATGAACACATCTAATAAATCACATAATAATCTTGCATCTTTGACATGTGCAGATGCATCAACATATTTCATAAACATTGTCCCCTTGGGACAATTGACCAAGAAGTTAATAAGGGTCCTACCCCTTTGATCAGTCCAACCATCTGACATCACAGTGCATCCTGTGACTTCCCATGATGCCCTTAACTCTTCCAATCTCTTGGTGCAGTCAGCTTTCTCATTTTGCAGAATGTGCCCTTTAAGGTCATTATATGAAGGGGCTTTGTATCCTGGGCCAACAACAGCGATAGCATCAATCGTAGCCTGATAAAATGGATTGTTCCTGGCAACATTGAAAGGAATATCACTCCAAAGAAACAATTTGCCCAACAACTTATCAACTTATTCCTTCTCCTTTCTTTTAATAAGGGAGGAGATAGATGGTTGTGCCCCGGGAGTGGTTCTAGGAACAAAAAATGAGGAGGCAGCTACGGGGCTGCCTGTAGAAGAGGTTGATGCTGAAGAGCCACTACCACTCTCACGGTCAACTCCAAACCCTGATATTTGACTTTTCAGAGCTGATTTGCTGAGTTTAGTGGTTTTTATTTCTCCCAATGAGTTCATGGCTCTTTTGATTATTTCTGCATTGGTGTTTCTGCAAGGGCCTACTTCATGCCCAGGAATTTGTGCCAGGTGGTATTTCAACCTGTATATCCCCCCTGTCATGTGTTGACCACATAATTTGCAAGTCAAGTTTGATCGGTCAAACCCCTGATCAAGTTCACCAAATTCCCATAAAGGATCTAATTACCTTGGCATGTTGGAAACTTCGAACTTTGAATGTTGAAATTTGAACCTAGGGCACAAGAAAAATTGCAAGTTAAAAAATAAAATAAAAAAATTACAATTTTACATACAACATTTTGATTTTTTTCACAAAAAAAAAACCTCAACTCAATGCAAAAATAATGGGAAAAAATACATGTTGAAACACAAGCAAAAATAATGGGAAGAAACTAAGAGCACAAGAAGAAATATAAAAAACAAAATTTAACAAACAATTTTTTGCATTTTTGACCAAAATAAACCCTCTCCTCTCAATAAAACAAAAACAAAACAAAAAAACACAACCAAATGCAATCACAAATGATGAAAAATACATGGGTAATAGAAACCCATGGAAGAACAAGAAAAAACAAAAAAAAATGGGTCAAATTTGATGCCCATACCTGGAAAAACGTTTTGCCGGAGACACTTGGTCCAAATTCGATTTTTGTTCGCTTGGCTTGCAAGAAATTCTTCACTTTTGTCCAATCTTGGGCTTGTAAATCACGTATCTCCCTCCTTGGCTCTCCTCCTTCACTCCTTAGCTCTCATAAGCAAGTCTGTCCAACTAAAAATGAAAAACAAAAAACCAAAAATCGCATTATAAATGCACTGCTGGAGGTTGCCACGATTTTTTCAGTTCGACTCGCGATTTTTTCGCTATAACGATTTTTTCAAAATATCGTTGAAAAAATCGCCGATAAAATTGGCAGCCCGAAAAAATCGCGATAAAATCGCAATGGTTGCTTCTTTGATGCATACACATGGGATATATGTCAGAGACGAGATTCTTCTGTATTGATGAAGACAGTTGATGCGAAGGTTGTTCATGATGACGGCAATCTTCAGGATTTGGTCAAGAAATTTTCCAAGGGGTGTTTTGTCAAGCATGACAACCATTTTGATGTGGGGGAGGATGTCAAGCCCTTTGGCTAGGGACCTGAGCATGCCTATGTTAGGCCAAGTGGAGCTCGGTGGAACGACTTGGTTGGCATGAATAGCTCGCCTAAGATGAGTTCGATGGAAAGACTTTGGTGAGACGAGCACATGAAAAACGCACCTGAGATGAATTTGGTGGAATGATTGGAACAAATTTGAGAGTTGACATGACTAGGGTCTTCAACCGAAGTGCACTCGAGAAAATACAAGGCACGCCTAACCAAGATGTGCGCCCGACCGAAGACAAGGTGTGTCGAGCTGAACATTAGCAAACTCATGTTTGTTTGACTATTTAGGAAAAAGCATGCCAGTGTTGCAGACCTAAGGGGAATCGGGAATCTCATATCTCAGAGGTGCACCATGTGACATAATTTGGGGTTGATGGCTAGCTTGAACAAAGGAAGGTAGGCTCAAACGTCCAATCGACACATCCCTTGGAAGAGACACGACTGTTCATGGAGGGTGACTCATATATATAAGATGATAGGATAGGACTTAGAAACATCAATTAACGATCAACAACCTCTCATTGCAAGACAAGGAAACAACAAAGGAAGAAGAGAGTTGGGTCTCACAAAGGAGATTGCTTTATAAAGGAAGCTGTGGAAGGAAGTTGTGTGAGCTTGTGGATTGAAGTATTATTGAGGGTGGTATCTCATGGGGTATTTCTGTAATAAGTTTGTGTGTAGGTCGAAGGGTTGTAACCTAGTTATATTTGGGGTTGGCTGTGGGTTGCTAGAAGAAAGGTTTGTAACTTGGTTACTGTATATTTGTATTAGTGAAGGGTTGTGGCATAAAATTGTTTGGAGTTTGGTCCAACTGAATTGAAATCCATTATAAACTGAAATTTTGTATATTGAATTTTTAAAGTCAAAGAGAGATGAAGTTAAGTTAATTCAAGTAAACTGTAATTGAAGTTAAGGTTTGAAGTGGTTAATCTAGTGAGATTTGATTGAACAGTAATTTCACGAGTATAAGATATCTGTCTCGCTATAGGGTGCATGGGCTAGAGGCATTGTACAAGCATTAGTAAACTCAAGTTGGTTTTTCCATTGAGGCGAAAGCGCACCGGTGTCGCACAGCTCAAGGGACTCTGTAAGCTCATAGCTCAGAGGTGCGCCCTGGTGGCTTGACACCCGCATTTTGACACTATACATTGGCTTGCCTGAGGGAAGTTATTTTTAGGAGGGAGACCACAGCATGTTTTGACAATTATAACATGCCTTAGGGAGGGATAATGAGCCTCTTTATCCTAAAAGACTTCATTCTTTTGGGGACTACCTAATAACTTAGTCCACTTTATTGTCTTAGTCTACTTTACCTCGTGGATGACAAGTGACTTTCTGTAATTTTCTTAGGCTGAGGAGTTGGTGTTGCCTTTGCCTCTACTTTAGCCTAACAAAAAATATTATCAATGGAGGGATATAGCTTGCTTGGACAATTAAATTACCATGTTTGAATTTTTATCATATAATAGTAGTCTACCACTTCTAAATCATTCATGGCAATGGTGGGAATTAGTCTTTTACATTTTTTTCCTTTTGCCACTCTCTCTATATTTTCTCTCTTAGTCAACTCTATTTTTGGCACCTCACTAGTGATTGATTCCCTCTAAGCCATTGTCATGTGTGGGCCCAACCTGAGATACTTATTCCAAGATGGTTCTATTCACCATTCTCCTTCTCCTTGTTACTTCCTTGGAATGTGAGCTTTGGTTGTTGCATTTTGTAGACTGCAACTATGGGATTGCTTAATCATTTATCGAACACATCCTGTAATCTTTTGCTCTGTGACTTAGCTAGTACCACCGTAGTGTAATAACTGATTTTCTCTTATTCTATATCTACCTTTTTCTATTGTCATGTTTCTTCTTTTCTTACTCTCTCATCTTCTACATACTCTTGTTAGATATTTTTGTCTTCACTAGTATGTCACTGGCTCATCAGAACTCAGACCTTTACTTGTTTTCTGATAGGATTGTCTCATGTAGCCTTTGCTTTTGCCTCTCGAAAGTCACTTCTTCTCATCCTAGAGCTAACATAGTGATCGTATTTGCAAATCTTGCCTTCATTGGTGCTTCGCCAATCCTCGTATCTTTTTCACTCTAGGTAGCCACATGTGGGCATAACTATCTCATAGTTTCATAGCTATTTCATGAACTTTGCTACTTTAGATGACCATTATTTCAATCTATTTTGCAATTGACGAGGTTTCTTGGATAATTATGAGGATATATTCGTACCTTGGAAACATCCTTCAATAAGACATTAAGACATCTCTTTTTTTCAGTGAATTATAAGTGTCGTAATTCTAACTATACTTCCATGGGTTTTTGCATTTGATTTATACTTCTTGCTTAACACTACTGTTATCTGGCATGTTAAGCATGGACCTCATTTTATGTATTTAACACGTTTTGGCTTGGGACAGTGGGAGATGATTCTATGTTTGTTCATGTGGCATAACATTTCATGGAGCAATTTTATAGTTGACATGGTAGTACACATATGCCACGCCATTGGTGACTACCTCACTAATCAAATGCATGAGGGGATCCAACACATGTCATTCTTATACTTGCATGAAAATGGGATATGTCAGAGATGAGATTCTTATGTATTGATAAAGGCAATTAAGGCGAAGGTTGTTCATGATGAGGAAAATCTTCAGGATTTGGTTAAGAAGTTTGCCAAGGGCTGTGTTCTGGAGGACGATAACCATTTTGACGTGGCAGAGGATATCAAGCCCTTAGGTTAGGTAGTAGAGCATGCCTGAGTTAAGTAGAGTCAAGATTGGTCAAATGGCTTGGACAACACGAAGAGTGCGCTTGAGATGAGTTCGGTGGAAACCTAGGAGGGAAACCTCACCATGTTTTGAGGCTTTTACAATGCCTTCGGGAGGGATATTGAGCCTCCTGATCCTAAAATATTTCATCCTTTGGAGGACGGCCATCTATCTTCGATGATTTTGTTTACATTTGGCACACTTTGCTTATTGTCTTAGTCTCCTTTGCCTTCTGGATGACAAGTGACTTTCTTATAAATTTTCTGGGGCTAAGGAGTTGGTGTGCCTTTGCCTCTACTTGAGGAAACCGAAAAATATTACCAGTGGAGGTATATGGCTTGTTTGGAAAATGAGATTACCATGTTTGAATTTTTAGCATGCAATCATAGTCTCCCGCTTGTGAATCATTCATGCCAATGGCAAGAATTATATTTTTCCATTTTTTTTCTTTTTGCCTCTCTCTCTATATTTTCTCATTTTTTCAACAATATTTTTAGTCACCTCCCTAGTGATTGATTCCCTCCAAGTGGTTGTCATGATTAGGTCCCAACTTGAGATACTTCTTCGTAGATGGTTCTAGTAAACATGCTCCTTCCTCCTTGTTACTTCCTTGGAACGTTGGTTTTGGTTGTTGCATGCTGAAGAATGTAGCTATGGGATTGCTTAATTGTTTATCCAAGACATCCTTCCTCTAATATTTTGCTCCTTGACTTTGTTAGTACAACCCTAGTGTCGATTTGGAGTTAGAAGAAGTTGATAGATAGACTGAGAGTTTGGAGTAGGAATCTGAACGAGAGGAGAATGAAGATGGAGCTATGTCTGTGGACTGGGATGGAAACGTGAAGATAGATATACTAGGCCATAATGATCCAGTTTTGATGAAGTTGATGGGAGAGAGTATGGGTAGGTGTTACTATCCACCTTTGATCAATTATATTGTAGAGAAGTATGGAGGGTTCATACTAGGTATGGGTGGATTCTTCTCGGAGACGAAGAGAGATGGCCTTGCGATGTGGAAAGGTAAGTCGTATGACTTCCCCACACCACCATATTTTTGAAGGTCATGAAGGAGATGGTTCTAGTAAACATGCTCCTTCCTCCTTGTTACTTCCTTGGAACGTTGGTTTTGGTTCTTGCATCCTGTAGAATGTTGCTATGGGATTGCTTAACCGTTTATCCAACACATCCTTCCTCTAATCGTTTGCTCCTTTACTTTGTTAGTACCAGGATAGTGTCGATTTGGAGGAAGAAGAAGTTGATATATGGATTGAGAATTTGGAGGAGGAATCAAAACGAGAGGAGGATGAAGATGGAGCTATGTTCGTGGATCGGGATGGAGCCGTGAAGATACTAGCCCATAATGATCCAGTTTTGATGAAGTTGATGGAAGAGAGTATGGGTAGGTGTTACTATCCACCTTTGATTAATTATATTGTAGAGAAGTATGGAGGGTTCATACTAGGTATGGGTGGATTCTTCTCGGAGACGAAGAGAGATGGCCTTGTGATGTGAAAGGGAAGTCCTATGACTTCCCCGCACCACCATCTTTTTGAAGGTCATGAAGGAGATGGGATCATTGTAACTTTCTTCAGATGGTGAGATCTGGGACCTTGAGATGCCATTGAATGGAACCTCATGATGAGTAGAACAGGAGGAAAGATTATGTGACAGGGAAGAGGTGACAATGGTTGCACATGTTTGGGTGCATGTGTTCTTGTTTAGTTGATGTTACGGTCAGATTAACTATCTGACTAGTCAATTGCACGAGGGGATCCAACACATGTCATTCTTATAGGTTGCAATACATGAATAGACATGATATAGATGTCGGACATCATACTCTTTTTTATTGATGAAGACAGTTGACATGAAGGTTGTTCATGATGAGGACAATCTTCAGGCTTTTGTTAAGAAATTTGTCGAGGGGTGTGTTTTCGAGGATGACAAGCATTTTGAATAGGGGGTGGGGGGGAGATGTGAAGCCCTTAGGGTAGAGTCACCCAAGCATGCCTGAGTTATGGTGAGGGGAGTTTAGTGGAACATTTTTGTCAAAACCAATACTATGCTCGAGACGAGTTCGTTGGAAAGAATTTGGCGTATAGCTGCAACACACCTGACCGAAGATAAGGCACGCCTAGTCGAGATGTGCCTGACCAACAACAAGGTGTTCCCAACTGAGACACGCACACCTGAGCTGCGAAGGTACGTGACTGAGGATGATATGTGAAGGCACATGACTGAAGGTGAGCCAAATTAAAGTTTGTATGTGACAAATGATGTGACATAATTTGGGGTTTATGGTCGACTTGAATGAAGCAAGGTTGGCTCGAACTCCCAAACGACACAGTCCTTGGAAGAGACACGACTGTTTATGGAGGGTGACTCATATATATAAGATGAGAGGGGAGTACTTAGAACATCAATCAACTGAAGATCAACAACCTCTAATCGCAAGACAAGAAGGATACAATGAAGTGTGAATATTCCACTATCCAGAATCCAACTGCATTCGCTGATTAAATTTCTTCTATTTCTGTCACTGAACAAATTATTTAACGTTTACTACGATAAATATCGAAATAAAATACACTGCAATATTCACAATAGAAATGCAAGGAAAAATATTAGAAGAACTATACGTGCATTAACTCTATTATTTTTGCACAATTAACTCTGGAAGAACCCAAAGTGGGAAAACCGGTGAAATAGATGAGGGTTTGTATATTATGCAGTAATTTTCTGAGTACAAATCTATGATTGTCAAATTTGATAAATCATACAGAGAAATCTGACAAGTAAAATCTCGTGAGACAAATCTCACTCTGCCATGGGAATCCAACACTGACATGCACCCGAAACAAGTTGCTCTGTGTTGTGACCGCGTCACCCACGCAGTCTCTGTGTCACAATTGTCGCTGCTATCTGTCTCTGTGTTGGATATCTCCGCTGGCTGAAAACTAGAATCTTCTGGCCTCCGGGAACTGGCATGGACCCTCTGCTGTCTCAATGGAAAAAACGAATTCCCTTTGCAGCTTTGCGCAGTCTCAGCGTAGCCTCAACGTCACTGGCTCTGCATAGCTGTCTGTGGCTTCTACTACCTTCTCTGCTATGCTCTCTCCAGATCAGGAATTCTTCCACCTGGAAATTATCCTTGCCCCTCTCTATAAGAATCCTCTCAATCTATAAGAATCCTCTCAATCGATCTTCTCCCTGAGCACTCCTCACTAAAGAATTTCGATTTCTGGATTCTTTCTCCGTTTCAATGTGTTTTCCAAATGCCCCATCGAGTCCTTATACTCTTCTCGTTGAGACTTTAACGACTGAGATTAAATCGTTAATCAATGACTAATATTAAATTGATGTGATCTTGGTCTTCTCTTCTCTAGAATATTAACACTCTCTTTAATTAATACCCATATTTTTTTTTAATTTCCTTAGTTTAGACTTAGGGTGCCATTAAAAATAATTAATTAGTTTCATAAAACATGATCTGAGTGGAATTTCCCAAAACACTTTTTGGGTTCTATATTAAGTTTGTGTGTAGGTTGAAGGGTTGCAACTTGGTTATTTTCTGGGATTAGGTTTGGTTTGTAGGATGAAGGGTTTGTGACTTGGTTACTGTATATTTTATAGTCAAAGAGTAGTTGGGAAATTGTTTTGGGAGTTCCCTCTCTCTTTTATTGAATTGTTATTTAGGTACATGATTCATCTTGTTTATGAATGAATGCGATTATAGCTCAACTTAAGTTAATTGAAGTAAACTATAATTGATGTTAAGCTTTGAAGTGGCTATTGTAGTGAGATTTGATTGAACACTAATTTCGCAAGTATAAGATATTGGTCTCGGCATAGGGTACATGGGCTAGAGGCATAGTACGAGCATTGGTAAACTCATGTTGGTTTCACCATTTAGGAGAAAGAGCATAGTTGTTGCATGCCTCGGGGGACTCGGGAATCTCATAGCTTAGAGGTGCGCCTTGGTGGCGTGACACCCAGATTTTGAGGCTAGACATTGGCTTGCCCGAGGGAATTTATTTCTAGGAGGTAAACTTGACCATGTTTTGTGGCTTATAACATGCCTTAAGGAGCGACATTGAGTCTCTCGATCCTAAAATATTTCATCCTTTGGGGCATGACCCTCTATACTCGTTGGTTTTGTTTACATTAGGCATACCTTTCTTATTTTCTTAGTCTAATTTGCCTTGTGGACGGCAAGTGACTTTCTTCCAAAATTTCTAGGCTAAGGAGTTGGTATATCCTTTTCCTCTACTTTAGGAAACCCAAAAATATTATCAGTGGAGGTATATAGCTTGTTTGGACAATGAGATTACCATGTTCGAATTTTTAGCATGCAATAGTAGTTTCCCACTTGTGAATCATTCATACCAATGGTGGGAATTAGTCTATTCCATTATTTTGCTTTTTGCCTCTCTCTCTCTATATTTTCTCGTTTTTCGACTATATTTTTGGTCACCTCACTAGTGATTGATTCCCTCTAAGTCATTGTCATGAGTAGGGCCCAACTTGAGATACTTCTTCCTAGATAGTTCTAGTAAACATGCTCCTTCCTACTTGTTATTGCCATGGAACTTTGGTTTTGTTTGTTGCATCTTATAAACTGTAGCTATGGGATTTCTTAATAGTTTATTTATTGAATGGCACCTCATGATGAGCAAAACAGGAGGAAATATTGTGTGACAGGGAGAGGTGACAATGGTTGCACATGTTTGGGTGCATGTGTTCATCACTAGTATGTCACTAGCTCATCACAACTCACACCTTTGCTTGTATTGTGATAGCATTGTCTCATGTAGCCTTTGCTTTTGCCTCTCGAAGGTTACTTCTTCTCGTCCTAGAGCTACCATGGTGGTCGTATTTCCAAATCTTGCGTTCATTCATACCAATGGTGGGAATTAGTCTATTCCAGTAGTTTGCTTTTTGCCTCTCTCTATATTTTCTCGTTTTTCAACTATATTTTTGGTCACCTCACTAGTGATGGATTCCCTCTAAGTCATTGTCATGATTAGGGCCCAACTTGAGATACTTCTGCCTAGATGGTTCTAGTAAACATGCTCCTTCCTACTTGTTACTGCCATGGAACGTTGGTTTTGTTTGTTGCATCTTATAAACTGTAGCTATGGGATTGCTTAACAGTTTATTTATTGAATGGCACCTCATGATGAGCAAAACAAGAGGAAAGATTGTGTGACAGGGAGAGGTGACAATGGTTGCACATGTTTGGGTGCATGTGTTCATGTGTTATTCACTAGTATGTCACTAGCTCATCACAACTCACACCTTTGCTTGTATTGCGATAGCATTGTCTCATGTAGCCTTTGCTTTTGCCTCTCGAAGGTTACTTCTTCTCGTCCTAGAGCTACCATGGTGGTCGAATTTCCAAATCTTGCCTTCATTAGTGCTTCACGACCCCTCTTATCTTTTCAGCCTAGGTAGCTACAGGTGGGCATAGCTACCTCATAGTTTCATAGCTATTTCATGAACTTTTCCACTTTAGATGATCTTTATTTCCATCCATCTTGCCATTGACGAGGTCACTTGGATGATTATGAGGATATATTCTTACCTTGGAAACATCCTTTAATAAGCTCCAACATTAATACATCTCTTTTTTTCAGTGAATTATAAGTATCGTAATTCTAACTATTCTTCCTTGGCCTTTTGCATTTCATTTATACTTCTTGCTCAACACTACTCTTATCTCGCTTGTTAAGCATGGACCCCATTTTATGTATTCAACATGTTTCGACTTTGGGACAATGGGAGATGATTCTGTGATTGTTCATTTGGCATCACATTTCATCGGGCAATTTCAAAGTTGACATGATAGTACACATATGCCACGACATTGGTCACATTACATGTTGAATATCCTCGAACCACCTCTATTTCATCATCTTTCTAGCTATTTTGCACTGGAATATAGATCCAAACCCTTTGCGGACATATCTACTTGCTATTTGCGAACATGTGGCTTCATTATTTATTACCGGGAGAGTGTCATTTCATAAGTTTTGGTGGTCACTTGCATGATTTTTAGGGTATATTCTTATGTTCGAAACCTTTTCTTGGAATTATGAGCTATTTTGGAGGAAATTTCAACATATTTGGCCATTTTCACTTGACGCGTGTGGACCTCCCTCTGTCAAGCCCTTAGGATTAGGCGCTCAAATGTGCTCGAGTTAGGTTGAGTCAAATTTTGTGGAACGACTCGGATGAAACAAAGAGTGCGCCCGAGATGAGTTTGGCAAAACAACTATGGTTTGGCAGGCACACATAGCGCGGATGAGACGAGTTTGGTGAAACGACTTTGGTGAGACGAGTACACAAAGAGCGCCTCCATGATGAGTTTAGTTGAACAATTTTAATGAATTGGTGAGTTGACACGACAAGGATACTCAACCGAGTTATGCTCTCTTGAAGACAAGGCACGCCTGAACAAAGAGAAGGTGCACCCAGTCGAGACGTGTCTGTCCGATTTACGAATGGACACGATCGAGGATCAACACGAAGAGGGTTATATTGTAGAGCAGTATGGAGGGTTCATATTAGGTATGGGTGGATTCTTCTTGGAGTCGAGGAGAGATGGCCTTGTGATGTGGAGAGGGAAGTCGTATGAGTTCCCCACACTACCATTTTTTTAATCTCATGAAGGAGATGGGTTTATTGTCACTTGCTCAATATGGTGAGACCCCTGGAATCTTGAGATGCCATTCAATGGCGCCTTGTGATGAGCATAATTGGTGGAAATATTGTGTGGGATGGAAAGAGGTGACAATGGTTGGACGTGTTTGGGTGCTTGTATTCTTGTGGAGTTCATGCTAAGGTTAGAATAGCTACCTGACTAGTCGATTGCATGAGGGGATCCAACACATGTCATTCTTACAGGTTGCGATACATGCATAGACATGGGATATATGTCAGAGATGAAATTCTTTTGTATTGATGAAGACAATTGATGCGAAGGTTGTTCATGATGAGCACAATCTTTAGGATTGGGATAAAAAGTTTGCCGACGGGTATGTTGTCGAGGATGACAACCATTTTGAAGTGGGGGAGGATGTGAAGCCCTTAGGCTAGGTAGTCGAGCATGCCTGAGTTAGGTCGAGTTAAGTTTGGTGGAATGAGTTGGACAACACGAAGAGTGAGCCCGAGATTAGTTCGCTGGAATGACTTGGACGACACGAAGTGTGCGCCTGAGATGAGTTTGGTGGAACGACTTTGGATAGACGAGCTCACGAAGAGCACGCTCAAGATGAGTTCGGTGTAACAATTGGAATTACTTGGTGAGTCATCACGACAAGGTTACTCTCCTAGGGCACACTCTATTGAAGACAAGTCACACCAAGCCGAAAACATGGTGCACCTAGCCGAGATGCGCCCATTCGATTTGCGAAGGCAAATGACCAAGGATCAACGTTAAGGTGGAGTAATTGTTTTTGGGTAGGCATCGGATGTGCTCTAGCTCCAAAACTTGTGGAGGGGCTAGAACACATGAGATCTCCAAGACCCAAAGTTCGTTTGGGGAAATATCACCCGGAACTTAGGGAAATTAAATAATTAAAGCGAATTAATTAAAACATGTGGGTGAGAATGTTCTAATTGATGAGGATCAAGTCTTTTCTAATCTTAGCCTTTGCTTAGAGATTAGATCACAGCCATTGATTGTTCAACGGGAAAAGTATTAAATGAAGCCTTGGGGTCAATTAGAGAACACACATATAGGTAGCACTTGAGCTAAATCGAAATTCTGGCGCGTCGTTTGTTGAGAATTTTCGAGTGAGCTTGCAGTGCAAGGAGGGCCAGATTGGCAGAGGGATTTTAGATCTAAGGTCGAGAATACAATGGCATAGATGTAGATCCTTACCAGAGAGGTAGCGTAGTCCAGGAGGAGTGATGCAGAGTCAACGTAGGCCCCACAGGGGTGATGCAGACCCAACCAAACTCATGCAGAGCCAACGCAGAGGCTGACACGGTCACAGAAGGGTGACGCAGGCCAAGAGGGGCTGATGCAGAGCCGGGAAGGGCAGCGATGGGGTTTCAGTGGGCCAGAAAGGGCTCGTATTCAGCAGATCTAGAAGGGGTGACGCAGCCACATTGAAGGGTGATGAAGTGACTATGTAGTCACTTGTGGGGTTATTCATGCTCAGCTGAATCAACCATATTTTCGGTATCCGGAGAGAGAGGTACTTTTGTCGAGATTTTCTATGTTGGGTAAACCACTACTGGTACCCTAGATTGTATTTAGAATTCTGCATAATAATAAAACCCTCAAGAGTTGTTGCACCGGTTTTCCCGCATTGGGTTTTTCCGGGGACATTTGTCCAAAAAATCTTGTGTGTCCTTTGTCGAATGTGTTTAATTCTTCAGTACTTGATCTATAGGTATGTGTAGGCTACAATGTGTTTACTTCAATGTTTTCTGAATATTTCTGAAAATAACTTGTTAATTTAAAAACACAAGTAAGAGAAATAAACCAGATTTCTGCAGTAGGGTTTCTGTTAAGAGGATTCAGAAATTGTCATATGGTATCAGAGTTATTGCAGATCAGGGAGAGCTGAAGCCATCAGTGAAGAGGCAAAGTTTTTGCTACAGGTAGGCAACCTTGACAACACAAATCTAGAAAAGGGCAGCGCAACATCGGAGGGACAACGCAGAGCCTGTGTAGCTCACGTCGAGTTAACGCAGAGCTAGTCTAGCTCACGCCGAGTTGACGCAGAGACTCACGCAGGCCCATGAGGGTGACGCAGTCTAAGAGGGGGTAACGCTGTGCCAATTGCCATGGTTAGAAGTGCAGTATGATTCTTCGAAGATGCTAGTGTGTTATTGTTTTCGCCGGTGCAGAACAATGTCTAGCGGGGTTGACAAAGTAGGGGATACAGTTCCTCACCAGACTTTCTAGCCATGAGGGAGGGAAATCACTTGTTAGAGGGAGCGTATTCTCTAGACGGTTTCTATCGCCAAGAAACCTAGATCTGAGTCTATTGCTGAGAGAAGCAACAGAAGAAGGAAGAGTATTCGTTTCGACATCGTTGAGAAGAAATGGCCTCTCATGGATTGAGGGATTACAACAAGTTAGATGGAGCATCCAACTTCGTCATCTGGAAGGCCAGAATCCTATCAGTCCTTGACGAATATCGCACCAAAGATCATGCTGAGAAGGTTGTAGTTGTTGTTGTTGGTGCTGATTCGTTGAAGAAGTATGAGGAAAATCAAGCTAGAGCCAAGCGCTTGATTATCGACGGGGTAAAGGATCGTGTGGTCCCACATATTGCCGAGAAGAATACGACAAACGAGATGTGGATGACCTTGAACACATTGTACCAAGGTACTTTTGTCCAGAGGAAGATGCTTCTGGAGAATCAACTGCGACTAATTCAGATGCACAAGGGAGAGGAAATCGACCCCTTCCTCTTTAGATTGAAGGTGATTCGAGATCAGTTGGTTGTTGCGGGGGCCACTCCTGATGATGGTATTATGGTGAGGACTGCCTGAATGCAGTGTTTGAAGATTGGGAGACCTTTGTCCAAGGCATTTTGAGTAGAGCGACACTTCTAAATTGGGAGGACATGTGGGCAACTCTTTGTCAAGAAGAAATCAGGAGAATGTCCAAGATGGGCAGGAGCAGTGGAGGAGCTAAGATCAAGAAGGAGGAGGAAGATGCGACTCTCCCATCTAAGGGACAGCAAAGGCAACGAGAGAAGAAGAGAGACCTTTCTAAGGTCTGGTGCTTCAGATGTGGTGAATTGGGACATTTCGGCACTACTTGTCCTCAGAAGAAGAAGGGTAAGAAAGATTCATATTCTAAGGCTACAACATCGAAGGGTGATGACGATGTGGCTATGATTGCTCATGTGCCTCGAGAGAAGAGGTGGGGTGACATTGATCTGTAGTTCTTTTGAATTGCAACGAAGGGGCAGGATCCTTGAGGTACCCAAACTCTTGGATCACATATGAGCTACGGGAGCCCTTAATGACAGTAACGGGATGACTAAAGTCATTTGGGGCAGAGGATTGTGAAGGCACATTGGCAATGCTAGGACTTTGAACACTGGAGTAGCGTAGAGGCAACAAAAACGTAGAAGCAACAACAACGTAGAAACAACAACATAGAGGCTGATGGGATTTCAGAGGCGTAGAGGCAATGCTTACGTAGTGGAGAGTAGCAGCAGTGCAGAGGCACCAGAGGGTCAACATAGATTAGCAGTAGCAGCGTAGAGGCACCAGAGAGTCAACATAGATTAGCAGCAAACAATGTTTTAAAAAACGGAATCGGTCAGGTACCAGGCTGAGGTAATGACTCGGTAATGACTCGGAATTGGTAATGACTCGGTCGACTCGGTTTCAATGACTCGGTTTTGTAAAAAATACATTAAATATTAATTTTTTTGTACAAAAACATAAATTTAAAGATTTTTATTCATGTTTCCAAACACAAAGCATTACAATATAGACAAAAGACAACATATGATCAAAGTTGGCTCATGAATATATCCATTATATCAAAATTGCACCCAGTGCACTGTCCAGGGGCTTTCCTTTTTTTCAATTCTCGTAATTATTTCCACTGGAAATAATGTGCTGGCCATGCTTCCAATAATAGATTTGAATTCTATGCTCTTTGGATGCTTTTAAAACAAGCAGTGGACAGAGGATTCAAGAAGCTCCTAGACTTGTGAGATTCCAAAAGGATCATAGATTGGGCCAACAGGAACTGTAGAATCCAAAATATAGCCTAATCTCCTATTATGAGCAGAATCAAGAGGGAATAAGTCCATTTTTAGAACTCTCCTTTAGCCACATCTACAGAGAATTAAATTCCAAGGCTGATAAGCTGTCAAAAGATGCCCTTTCATTGCAGGAAATCACCCTCATTGAGCAGGAATTTAAAGATAATGTGCAGATCTCAGAACTGACAAAGTCATCTTTTACTTATTTATGATATTGAGTGTCGGACTAAGGACACAGGTCATCATTTTTCTGATATTTACAGAATATCTGAAGGCTGTTTGTAACAGAAGATTGTACTTATTGAGCTGTAAAGGGCTACCTGTTTGTTCTATTATGCTTAATGATGGCAGAAGACTGTAACTATGTCAAACAAGATTTTTGAAGGGAGGCTTATGGCTACCACTTTTGGGCTGTAGTCATTTGGCCGTATGTATATTTTTTTTTTCTAAATAAAAACAAGTCAGGCGCTCATAAGTCTCTCATATAGTTGTACAAACACTTATTAACTATGATAAAAAAAGGGGGTGAAAAACAAAAAATTGCGTGCATAATGTGCCTAAGTTATTAACATAAGTTTCAGGAATTTCTCTTGGAAAAGCAGATAAACAGCAGAAGAAGAACCTAAAAACCCTAACAGCGAATTAAAATCGATTTTCAAGTCCACAAAACTGGGTTTTTTGGGCCCACCGGCCGGCTGTTATGGCTCGGCCTGGTTGACTCGGGCTCGGCCTGGTTGACCGGTTTATTACCAAAGTAGAAATGCAGGGTTATTCTAACTTAAACCGGCTCGGTAATACGCCATTAACTGGTACAGTTTCTGCTGGTCGAGCAAGCCACCTAACGAAACCAGGTCGACCGGGCACAGTCGGTTTCGGTCGAGCGTTTTAAAACGAGAGACGTAATTTGTTTCGATATCGATATGCAACATATTGACTTTCCTGTTAGTATTTTGGGTGATGTCCTTCAGTAGCTTACTCTTAGCAATTGAGTTGCCGTTGTGATTCCATGATAAGCGGTCACTATGGGCAGCATGATGCAACATTTGAGAGGGCGGATTCATGGGCAACAGTATAGAAGTCAACAACACACTGGATGAGGGGCAGCATTCCAAGCATCAACATCGCAGGGGACTGATGCCATGGATTAGGGTGATGCTTCAGGTTGAAGTGTTGTTAGAGCACATTCCTCGCTAAGAGGGAGTGTTGATTTTTGGGTAGCATCATATGTGCTCTACATACGAAACTTTGTGGAGGGCTAGAACACATGAGATCTCCAAGACCCATAAATCGTTTGGAGAAATTCCACCCGAAGCTTAAGTTATTCAAATAATTAATTATTTTAATGGAGAGCCTAATTCTAAC